>OU696699.1:2262667-2815226 GCA_916050605.2 Platycheirus albimanus | reverse complement strand
GCTGCACCGATTTGCTTCAAACTTGGTAGAAAGTATTATTATGTTGTCCTACAGAGGGGTTTTTGGAATTAGCATTCTATCTTCAAAACTAACGGTACCTGCCATACGATTTTTAGTGAAAAATTAATTTTTCTCAAAAACGGCTCCTACGATTTTGATAAAACTTTCAGAATAGTGTTTTACGTACAAGCTTTATGTTTTGGTTGGAATAGCTTTTTCAGGAAAAGTCTTATAACGGTACCTCCCATAAGACCGGTTTTTTGAAATCCGATTTTCTCGTAAGCCACTTGACGTATTTCGATGAAATTTTTAATGTAGAAGCCCTTTTATAAAAGAAATAATATAAATTCTTAAATTTTTCAAAAAAAGTTTTTTTGAGTTTTTTAAAAAAGTTTAAATTTTTTTTCCAAAAACGGTTTAATCTATATTTTTTAATTTTCTTTTTCTGATAAAAACTACAAAGTGCTAGAAGTTAACATACTAAAAAAAAATTTGGAATATATTTTCGAAAAGTTTTTAAAAAAAAACTTTTTTTTTTAAACTTTTTTTTTTTTTTTAAAAAATTGATGGCTTACTTCATTTTCTCCAAAAAACGTTTTAGGTATTGATTTTGAAGTAATTTATAAAATTTCCATATAATTTTTTCAACGCTTTTTTCCCAAAATCTCAAGCACCCAAAACCACTTTAACACATTAGAGCAAGTTCGTACGACCCATTCGTGCACTTTATTTGATTTGCATCTACTTTTTATAAGGAAGAATAATTTAATTGGTTCATAATAAATATATTAATAAATACAAAAAATAGCAAATAAATAAATACAAATTAAATTAACATAAATAATTTAATTAATTCGAGAGCTTCTTCACTCAAAGGAGTATTATTTTCTTTGGTTCAGGTCTTAAGTGGGTTATAAATGGATCAAATGATACCATAATCATATGAAAAATATCTTCATTAGTGTATACCCGGAAACATTTCCTGGAGTGGTGGGTTCTATAATACTTGTTGTCCTTATTTCAGCTTTCTACTTTCTTCAGAAAGTGATGCAACTGGCAAGGTTGCACTTTTTATTACTTCTGCTCCATGAATTATAATTTTATGAACTGTTGCGGGCATGTTATAAATGGATAGAACGAAATCGCCAGTTTTGCTGTCTCTTAAGAATATACCATTAATTTTTGTGTATCGATGAAAAAGTTGCTGCAAATCACTTCCAATATTACTGCGAGTCTTTTAGTTAACCTTAAATCTACCTAAGTGATCTCTGCTGTCAGATTGGGATTTCCAATGAAGATGTAGCATTTATAAGGTCTTGTGACACTGAAGCTCTGAGTTCCTATACTTTATATCTTTTTGCTCCGTTAGTGCACGATATGAACTCTTTGCTTGGTTTGACCCCCATTTGTTAAATGAACCACAAATTCACCACTTAGCAGTCTTTAAATTTTTCATAAAATCTGGATTTAAATTAAAAAACAGTTATATACTTCCGTTTGAATTGAAAAAAGAATCTCTTTTTAATCTGTGCAACTATAAAAGCAACATCAGATTCATTCAATGACGGTTCCAACAAAAGCTTAAAAGTTAAATAATACTTCACACAAATACTTGTAATTCAAAATAAATTCGAACAATTCTAACTTTGTTATTAATAAACCGCACCTTGAGCAACTACTACAGATTTTAATTTTGTATTCTTCTTTATATATAATTTTAGTTACTATTCATACAAATTTTCAGGTCATTATTTATTATAAATAATGCAGTATAATAAAATTACTTTCACGCTCATAAAAAGCAAAAACATTATTGACCAAAACTTCAAAATTTTTTGTTATTAATACGGAAACAAAACGAATAGGTATTAGGAAAATCCTATAGCTATGCATTTGAGAACCGTGAACAAATAACCATTTTTTACTTGCGATTATAGGAACTATAAGGCAAGTTATGGATTCGTGCAGAAAAAATAAAATGCACGACTGGGTCGCACGAACTTGCTCTAATGAGTGACAGTGGTTTATGGGCTTGAGATTTTGATAAAAATAAAATTTTCAAAATTCTTAAATAAATACTTAAACTAATTTGAGCTGAAAAAAAAGTACGCCATTTTATTTCTTGGATAAATTTGAATTTATGAGAATAAATTTAGAAAAATCTGTGGAGCGGTTTTTGAGAAAAAAAGTTTTTTTTGAAAAACTTTTTGAAAAAAATTTTCAAAAAAAATTCAAAAACGCCAGTTCATAGGTATTCAGCAAATACATTTATTTAAAATTTTTAAAAAAAAATTTAATAAGCAGTTTTCGAAATATTATTTTTTTAAATTTTTTTTTAAAAAATGCTTTTAAAAATACAAAAAAATATTTTTCAAAAATATTGGTATGCAATACAAATTGAGCTACCTACAGCTATATGTGTGTGAAATTTCGAAAGAATCGGTTGAGTCGTTTTCGAGATAGTCGAAAGCAAAAAAAACGGTCCTATGGAAAGTACCGTTCTTAGCCATTTTTTAAAACTTTTTTTTCAGCCATATGATTGGCCGTACCTAAAAAGCAACACTGATTTTTTTAATTAAAAATCGTTAGAGCCGTTTTTGAGAAAAATAAGCTTTAACGTAACGGTTGTATGGCAGGTACCGTTATTTTTTGAGCTAAAAAAAAAATTTCAATTTCCCCTCTGTACAATACTTAAATAAATAAAATGCACGACTGGGTCGCACGAACTTGCTCTAATGAGTGACAGTGGTTTATGGGCTTGAGATTTTGATAAAAATAAAATTTTCAAAATTCTTAAATAAATACTTAAACTAATTTGAGCTGAAAAAAAAGTACGCCATTTTATTTCTTGGATAAATTTGAATTTATGAGAATAAATTTATAAAAATCTGTGAAGCAGTTTTTGAGAGAAAAAGTTTTTTTTAGAAAAATTTTTGAAAAAAATTTTCAAAAAAAATTCTAAAACACCAGTAACAAGTAACACTTATTTTCTTAGATCAAAATCGTTAGAGCCGTTTTTGAGAAAAATATGCTTTATCGTAACGGTTATATGGCAGGTAGGTACCGTTATTTTTTGAGCTAAAAAAAAAATTTCAATTTCCCCTCTGTACAATATCTAAAAAACTCTATATACCAAGTTCGAAGCAATTCGGCCCACCCGTTTGGGCTGTAGGTGTCTATACATACAGATAGACAGACAGACAGACATACAGACGGACAGAATTTTTAGACCATCTTTTTTCTTCTTCGATATCATCGTAATGTCATGTTTGATTGTTATCTCAAAACTTTTTTTTTCGACGAATGCATAACTTGCCTTATAGTACCTATAATCGCAAGTAAAAATATGTTTTTGTTTTATTTTGGGTGGTGGTGGTGGTTTGAAATATTGAATAGATTAGCTATCAGCTGAAAAAAAAAGCGGCGGCGGCGTCGCACAGTGGTGCAAACGCGGAAAAAATCGAAAAAATGGGAATAGTAATATGCAGTTTTTAAATTTGTTTTTCTATAGATATATCATTGTTCTATATTTTTTAAAAAATTGAGAAATTTGTATCAAATAATATGCAAGATACATGGCTTCAAAGATACCCTTTTTAAAGTTTTGAAATTCATGTATTTTCTTGCAATAATTTCTTGACACGAAAAATAATATTTTAAAAATGTTTTGTAAAAGTTAAGTTTTTTATTTGAAAAGTTCGTACTGTAAGCATCCAAAACCAAAAAATTTTTTTTTTTTGTTTAACAAGCTGCAAGCAGAGTAAAATAGAAATAATAGTTTAATGTCCCTTTCTTTGAGTTCAAGTTTTAGATCTAAGCTTAGCATTCTAGTTTCATTTATTTGAAAGCTTTAATATGCAGCTAACTATTTACATAAAAATTATATCCTGGACGATCCGATCTTGAGCACAGTGTGCAAGTTTGTTCTGCTGAATCACATTTCGAAAAGCATGGTTTTGACGGTGGTATGTATTAAACATTTATAATTTCTTCGGCACTTATTACCAGAACGAACTATTCAAATCTATTATTTTTAGATAAAATGTGTACCTTTATTTTAGAAATAAAATAATGTTCGTACATTGACCCATGTGTGAGGAATTCGACATTTTGCGAAAAAATTCATTTCTGCCTGCAAAATATTTAAATTTTCAACTCAATTTTCTTGGAAAAAATATATGAAAAAATATGAATATCTTATGATGAGTTAATAAAGAACAAACAAAAGGATTAGGGATAATGCTGCAGTTTTTATTTTCACGCAAAATCTTGGGGCAGGTACAAATAAATAATACGGGCAAGTGCGAGTCGGACTCGCGCACGAAGGGTTCCGTACTATTATCTATAAAAACGGCAAAAAAATCATGTTTGTTGTATGGGAGCCCCCTTAAATATTTATTTTATTCAATAAACACTTGCTTAAATTTCTCATTGTAACAGGCGATTAGGATTTGCAGAAGACAACGAACTGATAGTTTGTTTAGGAAAGATTGTGCCAAAAATGATCTTGTTTGTGTGAGTGAAAGAAAACTGGCAAATCAGCAAAAAGAAGAAGAAACAGAGACAGCTATGCATGTAAATTCAAAAATTCCAGAAATCCGCAAAGAAGAAAAAAGCCAACCTATCTCAGTTTTCTTTTATTCGTGTTTGAATTCAAATTCGAATGGAAAACAAAATAGAAAAGAAAACGAATGTCAAACAAAGAACAAGAAGTCATTATTAAATTTGCAATTAATTTTTAACGTCTCAAAAATAAATATGTATGTATATGTATAAATAATAATAACTTCTTTAAAATCGGATCGAGACCTCCCAGTACTTCTTTTGTAAGTTTAATTTAATATTTTAGGATTAACAGTAGTTTTAATAATTCATAATTAATTCAGTGATTTAGTATTAGCAGCAGAAGAAGAAGCAGCAAGAAGAAATTATATGTATAGAATTATAGAATAATAAGAAGTTATTATTATTTAGATTAATTTTTAAGATTTTAAAATTTGGTCGGTAAGAAAATCTAATACTGACTTCTTGTCCTTTATTTGACATTCGTTTTTTTCTTATTTTGTTTTCTATTCGAATTCGAATTCAAACACGAATAGAGGAAAACTGAGCTTTAAAAGCATACATAGGTTGGCTCTTTTCTCCTAAAAGAGTTTCTGGAATTTACATGTATATAAAGCTGCTTCTTACTCACACAAACGAGAACAGTTTTGGTGCGATTTTTCCTAAACAAACTGTCACCAAGATGTCTTTTGCCAATCCTGCTCAAATATTTCACTGAGAAATTTCAGTAATTTTTTTCTCAGCATAGTGTTTTTTACAATAAAATAAAGAAGAAAGGCGTACTCATTGTATTTATATTTTATAGTATTTTCATGGAACATTTTATTTTAGTTCTGAACGTCGTCAATGGCGGCACTAGTTGTCTTGTCTACTTTACATCGAATTTCTTCTATTGTTGTTTTTGCTTTCCATGGCAGTTTAGACAAAAACCACTAAAATTACTGCACAATCAAAGCTTGTGAACGTCGTCCATAGATGCCGCACAAAACGTTCCGCTTCTTGGGAATACTATAAAATATAAATACAATGGCGTGCTTACGTTTGAAAATAATTAATCCTGATTTTATATTATTTTATGAGAGAATCTAATACCGACTTGCTGATTGTTGTTTGACATTTGTTTTTTTTTTTCTATTTTTTTTCTATTCGAACTCGAATTCGAATTTCTGGAATTTACATGCAGATAAAGCTTTTTCTTACTCTCACAAACGAGAACAGTTTTGGCGCGATCTTTCCTAAACAAACTGTCACCAAGATGTCTTTTGTCAATCTTGCTCAAATATTGCACTGAGAAATTTCAGTAATTTTTTTTTTCAGCATAGTTTTTTTTTTATTATTTCTAGAAATCACTCAAATCACCTCTTATGACAATAAAATAAAGAAGAACTTACGTTTGAAGACAATTAATCCTGATTTTATATTATTTTATGAGAGAATCTAATACCGACTTGTTGTTTTTTGTTTGATATTTGTTTTTTTTTTCTATTTTGTTTTCTATTCGAATTCGAATTCGAACACGAATAGAAGAAAACTTCATTGTATTTATATTTTATAGTATTCCCAAGAAGCGGAACGTTTTGTGCGGCATCTATGGACGACGTTCACAAGCTTTGATTGTGCAGTAATTTTAGTGGTTTTTGTCTAAACTGCCATGGAAAGCAAAAACAACAATAGAAGAAATTCGATGTAAAGTGGACAAGACAACTAGTGCCGCCATTGACGACGTTCAGAACTAAAATAAAATGTTCCATGAAAATACTATAAAATATAAATACAATGAGCACGCCTTTCTTCTTTATTTTATTGTAAAAAACACTATGCTGAGAAAAAAATTACTGAAATTTCTCAGTGAAATATTTGAGCAGGATTGGCAAAAGACATCTTGGTGACAGTTTGTTTAGGAAAAATCGCACCAAAACTGTTCTCGTTTGTGTGAGTAAGAAGCAGCTTTATATACATGTAAATTCCAGAAACTCTTTTAGGAGAAAAGAGCCAACCTATGTATGCTTTTAAAGCTCAGTTTTCCTCTATTCGTGTTTGAATTCGAATTCGAATAGAAAACAAAATAAGAAAAAAACGAATGTCAAATAAAGGACAAGAAGTCAGTATTAGATTTTCTTACCGACCAAATTTTAAAATCTTAAAAATTAATCTAAATAATAATAACTTCTTATTATTCTATAATTCTATACATATAATTTCTTCTTGCTGCTTCTTCTTCTGCTGCTAATACTAAATCACTGAATTAATTATGAATTATTAAAACTACTGTTAATCCTAAAATATTAAATTAAACTTACAAAAGAAGTACTGGGAGGTCTCGATCCGATTTTAAAGAAGTTATTATTATTTATACATATACATACATATTTATTTTTGAGACGTTAAAAATTAATTGCAAATTTAATAATGACTTCTTGTTCTTTGTTTGACATTCGTTTTCTTTTCTATTTTGTTTTCCATTCGAATTTGAATTCAAACACGAATAAAAGAAAACTGAGATAGGTTGGCTTTTTTCTTCTTTGCGGATTTCTGGAATTTTTGAATTTACATGCATAGCTGTCTCTGTTTCTTCTTCTTTTTGCTGATTTGCCAGTTTTCTTTCACTCACACAAACAAGATCATTTTTGGCACAATCTTTCCTAAACAAACTATCAGTTCGTTGTCTTCTGCAAATCCTAATCGCCTGTTACAATGAGAAATTTAAGCAAGTGTTTATTGAATAAAATAAATATTTAAGGGGGCTCCCATACAACAAACATGATTTTTTTGCCGTTTTTATAGATAATAGTACGGAACCCTTCAAAACCATGCTTTTCGAAATGTGATTCAGCAGAACAAACTTGCACACTGTGCTCAAGATCGGATCGTCCAGGATATAATTTTTATGTAAATAGTTAGCTGCATATTAAAGCTTTCAAATAAATGAAACTAGAATGCTAAGCTTAGATCTAAAACTAGAACTCAAAGAAAGGGACATTAAACTATTATTTCTATTTTACTCTGCTTGCAGCTTGTTAAACAAAAAAAAAAAATTTTTTGGTTTTGGATGCTTACAGTACGAACTTTTCAAATAAAAAACTTAACTTTTACAAAACATTTTTAAAATATTATTTTTCGTGTCAAGAAATTATTGCAAGAAAATACATGAATTTCAAAACTTTAAAAAGGGTATCTTTGAAGCCATGTATCTTGCATATTATTTGATACAAATTTCTCAATTTTTTAAAAAATATAGAACAATGATATATCTATAGAAAAACAAATTTAAAAACTGCATATTACTATTCCCATTTTTTCGATTTTTTCCGCGTTTGCACCACTGTGCGACGCCGCCGCCGCTTTTTTTTTCAGCTGATAGCTAATCTATTCAATATTTCAAACCACCACCACCACCCAAAATAAAACAAAAACATATTTTTACTTGCGATTATAGGTACTATAAGGCAAGTTATGCATTCGTCGAAAAAAAAAGTTTTGAGATAACAATCAAACATGACATTACGATGATATCGAAGAAGAAAAAAGATGGTCTAAAAATTCTGTCCGTCTGTATGTCTGTCTGTCTGTCTATCTGTATGTATAGACACCTACAGCCCAAACGGGTGGGCCGAATTGCTTCGAACTTGGTATATAGAGTTTTTTAGATATTGTACAGAGGGGAAATTGAAATTTTTTTTTTAGCTCAAAAAATAACGGTACCTACCTGCCATATAACCGTTACGATAAAGCATATTTTTCTCAAAAACGGCTCTAACGATTTTGATCTAAGAAAATAAGTGTTACTTGTTACTGGTGTTTTAGAATTTTTTTTGAAAATTTTTTTCAAAAATTTTTCTAAAAAAAACTTTTTCTCTCAAAAACTGCTTCACAGATTTTTATAAATTTTTTCTCATAAATTCAGATTTATCCAAGAAACAAAATGTCGTACTTTTTTTTCAGCTCAAATTAGCTTAAGTATTTATTTAAGAATTTTGAAAAATTTATCTTTATCAAAATCTCAAGCCACTAGACCACTGTCACACTTTAGAACAAGTTCGTGCGACCCAGTCGTGCATTTTATTGTTATATTCATATCACACCATTTTTTTTAAAGCTTATAACTATACCTACTCATTATTTCAAGCACCATCACGCACCTTATATTCCTATCACACTATACCTACCTACCGGAAAAAAAAGTTCTCAGGCTGAGGAAGGGCCTTAACTTCTTGCTTTGTATGTTTAAGTCATACTGACTCTGAAACCAATATTTTATAAATGTTTTTACGAAAAAAAAAAATTTAAATAACGATCAAACACAAACATGATATTACATGATAGCGAAGACTAAAAAAAATGGTCTAAGAATTCTGTCCGTCTGTATGTCTGTCTGTCTGTATGTATAGACACCTACACAGCCCAAAAACATATACACAAATGTATTTGCTGAATACCTATGAGCTGGCGTTTTAGAATTTTGTTTGAATTTTTTTTCAAAAACTTTGAAAAAACAAACTTTTTTCTCTAAAACTGCTTCACAGATTTTTTGTAATTTATTCTCATAAATGCAAATTTATCCGTGAAATAAAATGGCGTACCTTTTCTTCAGCTAAAATAAGTTTAAGTATTTATTTAAGCATTTTGAAAAATTAATTTTTATCAAACTCTCAAGCTTCAAGACCACTGTCACACATAAGAGGAAGTGCGTATGACCCAGTCGTGCATTTAATTTTTTTTTAATAGTTCAATATCAATTGCAACAAATGCTTTTCTCCAAAATAAAGTAATAAATGACGAATTTTTTCATTGTTGATGTATAAATCGTAGATTAAGAATAAATAAATAAATAAAAAAATTAATGAAATTTCAACTTCAATAAATTTGGCTTACACTAAGTGTAAAGATTTATCATAAATTAGCTATTTTTAATTGTCAACATTGCTATTCAGCAACCTATGTAAGAACGTTTTTAAAGTTATTATTGTTAGGTATATGAATGGTTTTGTCTCTACTACAGTAAATATTGTTATGGTTTTTGTCTCTACTACAGTAAGTTATGCTGAATAATTCTGCTGAATGATTCTGCTGAAATAAAAATGGGGAAAGCTTTCAAAGCATCTTGACAATTCCGAATGGTTTGAGACTTAGACTGTTCGGGAAACTTTGATCCCAGTACAAAATTGGATATTTTATTCGGAAATGGACAGTTTCATTTTGACCGTGGTAGCGAATAAATGGTGAATAATTAGTGGTGCTAAGATAAAGAAATAAATAAAGAGTTTGAACTTAGATACAAGTGAGTTTTAATGGTAGAGATAGTAGTGATAATTTAAAAGTAAAAGAAAATAAGTTTTATTTTCGAACCCAAGGCTAAAAACATTACAGTGGTGTCAGAAGTGAAATAAAACTTAAGTGCATTAGTTTGAACAACTAGAAAAGAAAGGTGATAAAGTGAATATGAGTTAACTGGTAAATGCCCTTAACTTGATTGAACTTAGAGAAGTGTTAAAGAATCGCGGTCTTCCTACTGCTGGAACCAAAAATTACCTCATTATTAGGCTGCAAGAAAATATGACTCAGCAAAACGAAAATCCGGACACATTCCTCGTGGATGTTGAAATTGAAGAGGAACAAGAGCATGTAAGTTATAGTTCCGACTTGTCCAACATGATGGCTCTTCTTCTCGAACGTTTTCAAGAGCAAAGAAACGAACAAAAGAATGAACAAGCTAAACTTCTAGAACGTTTTGAAACCCAAGAGAAGAATCTTGAAGACCAGAAAAACCTCCTTGAAGGAAAGTTCTCTGACATTGAAAGCAAGTTTGTTGCTGCTGACGAGCGCCTCGAAAGCATCGAAAAACAAATTTTAACTGTAGATGAAAGGTTCGAGAAATTAGAAGACAAATTCGAAAAATATGCAAAGGAGTTGGACAAGGTAAGAAAAATTTAAATTAGAGAAAGTTCTGGGGACTGCATGCGAAGAAAGGAAATGCATCCGCCAACTTTTGATGGACAAACTTCTTGGTCGATCTACAAGAGACAATTCGAAGCAGCTTCGACAATAAATGGCTGGGACAACGAAGAAAAGTTTGTTGCACTGACACTTGCTATCCGAGGCCCTGCTGCTGAACTTCTGCTAACAATACCAACAGACTTACATGGCAACTTCAATGCTCTTGCTCAGGCCATTTAAAAACGTTTTGGAGATGGCCATATGCAGGAAGTCTTTCGGGTCCAACTTAACACCAGGGTCCAGAAAAGAGGTGAAACTCTTCAACAGCTTCAAGCAGACATCGAACGCATGGCTCATCTAGCATATCCAACAGCGGGTGAGGAAATCATGAAAAGTGCGCACTTTTTTACATTATCAAAACGATTTCTCTTTTACAGAATTTTGAAAGCAGAATTTTGAACGTACAGAATTTTGAAATGCAGAATTTTGTAATACAGAATTTTGGACATCCAGAATTTTGTACAAACAGAATTATTCAAAACAGAATTTTGGCATGCAGAATTTTGAAAGCAGAATTATGACCCATACCGAATTTCGACCCCAACCCAGCATTTCATTGATAACTGCAATCTTAGTTTTTGGCTAAAAATACAAGTAACTGACATATCGTCGGCCTCGTAAGCAAACCTCGTAACTCCACCTTTTACCGAAAATGACCTTTGAATGCCGTTTTATAGAAAAAATAAGAGCAGCACCCCAGAAAATCTTGTATTGTAATGACAACCTCATCATTATTTGTCGTGGGAATCAAGGCCAACCTCAATTCCCCGGCAAATAATATGAAACCCCCAAAACAGCATTCAATTACATCTTGGGAACCATTCCATCTAATGGTTCTCCAGGTGTATCATACACACGAGTTGTTATATGTGCTGAGCTTGCATTTTGCCAGTGCACCAGCTTTGAACCTCCATAATATTATGTTTGATCAATGCCCAGCAGTCAATAAACGAACCTCGGAACAAACGTGTTATTTTCTTACAAACCTTTGATTAAAAATAATAACCTTTTACTACATGGCGACCGTGACAGTGAGAAAGCGTCAAGTGAACCTTTTGAAGTGCGTTTAAAGTTTTACGGAAAACGGGAGAAACTTAAAGAAAAACCATCCATAAAAACGACAAAAAATATCATAATTTTTGACGCTTCAAGTGTAAAAGTATAAAAAAAAATGGGGAAAAAACAGTCAAAATTCGTAGACCCAAAGGCAAATGTCATAAATGAAATAGACATTAAAAATAATAACGAACAAAACCTAGACACAACAAACTTCTTACTGGCAATAATTGCCTTCGTGTGTGTTGCTAGTTTCGTATATAAAATTGTCTGTATATATCGTGGTAATATAAAACGCAAATATTTAAACCGCGCTGTGTCGATGGCCAAAATATAACAAAAAAGTCTAACTTCAAATAATGGTAAAAATAAAAGAAAACAAATTGGAAATACCATGTGTTGTGATCACAACGTTCCACCTACCCATTACCTACGCTGCTTATTCATGCACAATCCAAGTCCACATACCTAACGCATTTTTACTTCAACCAAAGTGACAAGATCAAACGACACCATATTCTCACTATGTTCTAAAAACACACAAATCATACCATCGATATTTGATTCCAACCATTTGTCCACTACTCTGTCCAGACACACGTTCATTCATTACTCATCACCACAACTGAAATACGATCGCGCTAGCATAAATGCACTGCCCTCGGAGTTGTTGTGATGATGAGACAATATTATAAATAAATGAAGTTAAAGCGAATTGTGCGACAAGAAATAATGAGTATAAAGGTTGCGACATATGGTTACAATAAATCGATGATTTATTGAATGTGTGTAGATATTGGTTCTTTTGATCTAGGTCAAATGGGCATGCACTTAAACTAGGATGTGCATGCCTTGCAATAGAAGGAAATGGTAATGTTGGAAAGGGAAAGTGTATGGTAGGCAGTATCAGTGGTAATAATTTGTATAAATAGGGATCGTTGAGAAAGGAACAATCAGAGTTAATTTACCATCAACCATTGAAAGTCGTAGCCCTGCATAGCGACAGCAGGCTTTCCTTGGTTTAACAAATAATAATAATAACTATTGAATAAAACTTAATTTTATAATAAAAACTTTATAAATCTTTAATTATTTTAACTCTCCGGATATTCGCTCTTCTCTCGAACTGAGAAAGCACGGCGAATACACGATACAACATTGGTGGCAGCGGTGGGATCCTATAAGTGATCTCCTACCAGAAAAAAAAAATAATTTGTTTGCCAATACAGAAGACCTTTCTTCTGATGCGTACTGGGGCTATACACCAGTAAGTGAAAAAGAAAAAGTGAAAAAAAAAGTGTTAGAAGACCTGCAACTGTAAGACCTTGCTAGCTTTAGAGCGAAAGCATTTGGCAAACGGCAGGCAGTGAATAAAGACCCAGGGTAACATTCATCTTTAGGGCGTGAAGCTTACTGGGCATTGAGCAACAACATCAGGAGCAGCAACAACAACATCAGGAGCAGCAACAACATCATCAGAAGCAGTAACAACAACAACAACAACAGCAACAACAACACCATCAAAAAAAAGAGTATCATAAGGTATTTAGTGCTTTAATAATTTTTTTTTATATATATATACACACATTTTTTTTTATAAAAAAAAAAAAAAAAAAACCACCTCAGTATAGTTTTCTTTAAAAATTTTCTTAACATATATATTTACCTACGCATATTTTCTCTCGGTATATTTCGTGCTATTTAAATTCTTTTTCGGTTATATTAGTTGAGCTGTTCTGTTAGCGATTGAGCGATTACAAATCACTAGAAAGGCAAATAAGCGTGCACAAGCTATTGCCGATCTATTTAAGGTTTTACCTTTCCAACCTCCTAACGAGGATAAACCCATTGAAATCTTAAAAAAGAAAAAAACAAAAAAAACCCCAACACTTGTCATGGAGGTAAGGATTTCTGATATTTTTAGTATCATTCCCGTCTTTGATGGAAACCCATTAGAGCTGGCAAAGTTCATATCATGTGGCGAGATTTTGTTTAGTTCTGTTAAAGACACTGAACAACCAACGTTTTTAAAAATTGTAAAAACTAGGTTACAGGGTCCCGCTTTTGAACTGACCCAATTTAATACGCTCCCAACATGGACATCCCTCAAGGACAAGCTAGAGTCCGAATTTAAGGTAGTCCAGACCCGGTCTTCTGCCAATAACAAATTGATTACAACCAAACAGCGTTTCAAAGAAACAGTCACCGAGTTTGGTGAGCGAGTTTGTTTAGCTCTCAACGATCTAAATTCCGCTACTTTTGCCACAACCGAAGATGAGACGGTCAGGGAGTTCCTGGTAAAAGAAAATAAAAAGTTGGCGCTTCAGGTCTTTGAAGACGGCTTGAAGAACGACCAACTTAGGCTCATAGCTAAGGCTCATGGGGGAAGTGATCTAAAGGCTGCAATTGCCCATGCTGAAGGTCATGCCGCGCGCATAGACCACCTTCCTCAAACATCGAATCAAGGAAAATTTCCTCCTCAGCAAAATAGATTGCATTGCCAAACTTGCGGTAAGCCAGGTCACTCAAGGGAAACCTGTTACCGAAACACGCCATTCCCTAACTTCCCAAATAGGACACCCATAAAGAAGGAAGTACAATTCCTCACCTGCAACTATTATGGAAAACCAAACCACACTGAAAGCCATTGCAGGTTACGGTTATTCAGGAAGGAGCCACAGCAAAATTCTCCTCAAAGCGCATCAAGGGTGCGAAATCCATTTAGAGACACGGGTCGCTCTGCCACAACCGGTTATAGCAGGAACACAGGGCCGCCCGAACTCTCTCAAAGACAAAATAATAACCACGATGTCCGGTATTCAAATTCTGAGGCACAAGATTCGGGAAACGATGTAATTCGGGGGGAGACTTACGGCAACCCCTCCCGAATGTTGACCAAAGCCGAGGTGCATCAAACCGAGTACTAGATTTGAAATTTATCGTGTCGTTTTGTCCTGAATTCAATCAGCCAACGATACGCATTAAATTTAGTCCCTCGGATAAAAAATACACAACCTTCTTAATTGACACAGGAGCCGATATAAGCTTGTTGAAAAATATCCACCCAGGAAGTCTAAATAAAGGGGACAGCCCGTACACCATAACTACCATAGCAGGGGACTCGCTAAAAACCCTCGGTATGGTATATGGAAATTTAGAATTCACGACACCAATACACACTATGGTTTTAGAACATCCTTTCCATTTACTTACCGATCGGATAAATCTTCCATTCGACGGTATAGTTGGAAACGATTTTCTAGTTAAATTCAAATGTACAATAAATTATAAAAACAAATCCATACAAATTCCTATGTATAAAAATAATGAAATGGAGAAGAGGGAGCCATTATTTACGGATAATGGGGGTGAGCCATTATCTACGGATAATGGAGGTGAGCATCTAAAAAAGACATGCAGCTCTATGAACGGGGCCTATAGCCATAGCCGCAACGAGTTGCCATGTGAATCACGATCCACTGACCCAGAATCTCTTCAAAATTTCGAAAAGAAAAGCAAGTCTAATAAAAATAAAAAAAATAGTAAAGGTGTAGCAGAAAGTAAGACTGATCATATAGAAGAGTCAGCAGAAAGTAAGACAACACACACAAAAGGTTTCGGAAATCATAAAACGGACCAAGAAAATATTAATAAAAGCTTAAAAAATAATAATACAATTGAAACAACTCCAATTAAAAATAAAACTTCAGTAACGCCTGAAAGTACTTATGAACAAAATGTTTTTATTTTAAAACCACGAAGTCAGCAGATAGTAAAATTTCCTTTTGAAAATAAACAAGAGTCCAAACCTGGGGATATACTCATTAAAAAGAAACAATTTATGCCAGGGTTATATATAGGCGAAACCCTAGCAACACCCAAAGACTCCTATATAAAGATTTTAATGATGAATACGTTGGAAACCGAGCAAAGAATAAATATGAAAGATATTGATCTCGATTGGGATAACTTAGATAATTTTAACTCAGCGTCTAACCAAGTAAATAATAAAGTTAAAGGTAGGTTGAATCTGTTAAAGTCTGTTATTGATCTCAGTCACTGCAATACGGAGGAGCAAGAATCACTTCTCAAAATATGTAGGGAATACAATGATTTATTTTTTCTCGAAGGCGATAGCCTCTCATTTACAGAAACACTTAAACATAAAATCATCACAGAACAAAACAAACCTCCTTTATTTGTCAGACCATACAGACTCCCTGACACACAAAAAACCGAGATCCACAAGCAAGTAAACGAGATGCTGCAAAGCAACATTATCCAGTCCAGCGCTAGTCCGTGGAACTCCCCTTTGCTCCTGGTACCAAAGAAAGCTGATAAGGAAGGCAATAAGCGATGGAGAGTCGTGGTCGATTTTCGTAAACTTAACGAACTAACAGTTGGCGATGCATATCCTTTACCAAACATAACAGATATCCTAGATCAATTAGGCAGAGCAACATACTTTAGCACCCTTGATCTTGCAAATGGATTTCATCAAATCCTTATGGATAGTGAAGACCGGTGTAAAACTGCTTTCAGCACTCCATACGGACACTACGAATATAATCGTATGCCATTTGGTTTAAAAAATGCACCAGCAACTTTCCAGCGTTTAATGAACACTGTACTGATTGGTTTACAGGGATTTGACTGCTTTGTATATGTCGATGACATAGTCCTCTACGGATACGATCTAACTGACCATAACTCCAAACTTATAAGAATTTTTGACCGCTTGCGCCAACACAACTTAAAGCTTCAACCAGACAAGTGTAATTTTTTGAAAAGAGAATTAATGTACCTCGGACATATTATCTCAGAAAACGGACTTAAACCGGATCCTGAAAAAATTAAGGCAGCAAAAACATACCCCACACCCAAAAACGTAAAGGGAATAAAATCATTTCTAGGATTCACAGGTTACTACCGGCGGTTTATAGATAATTTTTCAACCATAGCAAAACCATTTACAAAATTATTAAAAAAGAACGTAGTTTTTAAATGGGATGCATTTTGTGATGAAGCTTTTCAAACACTAAAAAGTAAACTAATAGAACCCCCTGTTTTAGCGTACCCCGATTTTAATAAGGATTTCATAGTTACAACCGACGCTAGCGACATTGGACTTGGCGCTGTATTATCTCAGGGAGAGATTGGCAATGATAAACCAATCTGTTACGCCAGTCGCACCCTAAATGACGCCGAAACTCGGTACAGCACTACAGAGAAAGAATTACTAGCAATCGTTTACGCTGTCAAACAATTTCGCCCTTATATCTACGGACGAAGATTTAAAATATGTACAGACCATAAGCCATTACAATGGCTTATGAACCTCAAAGACCCAACATCTAGGCTCGCTCGATGGAGAATATTGCTGGATGAATATGAATATCAAATAATTTATAAACCCGGTAAAATAAACTCAAATGCTGACGCTCTCAGTCGAATACCAATTGAGACAAACGATAAAGTAATGGTGCTCACAAGAAACCAAAAACAACGCTTAGAAAAACAAAACGAACCAATTATATCTCAATCATCCCAACAATCGCAAGACGATTTACAAAAAATTTCTAGTTTTATTTTATCCGAAAAAACTGGTAATATTCACCAAAATAAGGAGTTACCATTTAAAAATATAATTTTACCCTTAATAGATTCCCCAGATGAAAACTTACTCCAAGAATTAATACCAAATTTTATAAAACCCGATATAGGTAAAAGTATCACAACAAACTTTGGTGTCATTGTCACACTACCAATACCCATGAGAAGTACTAACGACGAACAAGTCACAGAAAAATTTTTAACCACTATAAGGAAAGAGATACAAAATTCAAATTTCAAAGTGATTGGTTTCTCACTACCAAATTTAAGTAACAACACCAAGAACACATTCAAGATTTTATTAGAAAAAGTATTCGAAAAAGCAGACCTACAAATTTATCTTTATACTAACGAAATAATCATTTTAAACGAACCCGAACTTATAGAAAAAGCCATTTTTGATTATCATGACTCACCCTTTGGCGGTCATCAAGGTGTATCGCGAACACTTAAACGAATAAGGCAAAAATACTACTGGTCCAATATGAGAAAAGACATTACCGAACACATACAAAAATGCGCATCTTGTCAACTAAACAAAAGTAAAAGAAATCCTCCAGTACCTATGAAAATTACAACAACTAGTTCGCGGCCTTTTGAAAGAATAGCTTTAGATATAGTTGGTCCTTTGCCAGTAAGCTATAACAATCATAAATACCTTTTAACATTTCAAGATGATCTCACTAAATTTTCAGAAGCTTTTCCTATCACAAATGCAGAAGCTTCAACAGTAGCACGAGTGTTTTCAGAAAATATAATATGCCGACACGGTTCTCCTTCCACACTATTGACTGACCAAGGTACTAATTTTCTAAGTACTATGTTCAAAGAATTATGCGCTTTGTTAAAAATCAAAAAACTTAACACATCACCCTATCACCCTCAAACCAATGGAGCACTAGAACGTAGTCATAAAACCCTCGCCGAGTATCTTCGACACTACGTCAATCGAGATCAATTAACATGGGATACATGGATTCCATATGCAATGTTCGTGTATAACACCACACCACATAGCAGTACAGGTTACATGCCTTATGAACTTTTATATGGGTTTCCTGCTAATATTCCTAGCACATTCTCTCAAACTCCGAAAACTATTTATAATTATGAAAACTACGCTAACGAGCTCAAATCTAGATTGCGACACGGTTAACAGATAGCAAACGAAGCTCTGGGTAAAAAGAAAATAATCTCAAAAACCCAGTATGACAAATCTGCCCAACCCAAAAATATTAACGTAGGTGAAAAAGTTCTCTTAAAAAACCAAACTAGAAAAAATAAATTTTCATCGCTTTGGGAAGGTCCATACGAGGTTCTTGAAATACTATCCGATGAAAATACCGTTCTTAAAATCCTCTCTTTAACTCTAATTCAGAAATTGCCACTTGCGAAGTAGAATTGCTCCGCAAATCAAAATCTCTACCACCATCATGCGAAATAAAAGAAGCAAACCTCTCAACCATTTGGTTACAATTATCTACTCACAACAAGTGGTTATTCTCTTCTACAAAAAGTTATGAAATAGATGAGATTTGCAGGGATGAGTTAACAACATACACCCTCCATGACACAGCTATCATTGAAACTTTAGGCAATTGTTACATCAAATCCAAAGATTTGATCATTCGTGCATATAACGAGATAGATACAATCTCGCACAGAGCATACATACCACCCATAAATATATCGTCATACTTAAACAACGTTTCACTTCCGGCAGTCAGTACAAATAATCAAATCACCTTTGTAAAATTTTCTAGTCAAGATGGACTTAAACTAATATCAAAACAAATAAACCATATAAAATCGGAAGAAAAAATGCCACTTTCCACAATAACCTCCCATGACGTCCATCACTATACTATAACTTACGCTATACTTCTTTTACTTCTTGCATTTTGCGTACGTCACATAATTAAACGCCTGAAAGGAAAGAATAATGTGCCTAAAATTATCGAAATTCCCAAGTCAAAAGAAAATCCTGTAACCCAATCTGAAACTGAACAGCTTCCATCTTTAGAACCGAAATTGGTGTTAACAACCGGTTTTTAATACAAAATTTTTTTTTTGCGAGAATATCATGCGTTAGGGAGATAATAATGTTCATACACCCATTTTATATTGTATAATTTAATACACGTATAAAAAAAAAAAAAATTGAATTCTTAAAATAAAGAAAATTTTAAAAGCACACTAGACATAAGAAAAATCTTTCCTTAAATAACACTATGTAAATTTAATAATACTATAAAGTTTTACATTCTTTCTAACATATACATTAATTTTGACTAGATTACGTAAGAAATTTTAATTTACAAATTAAGTAAATACTGTAAAGAAAAAAAAAAAAAAAAAAAAAAAAAAAAAAAAAAAAAAAATATCTTATTACACCTTCAGAGAGAATATACCAAAAGATTTTAAAATATGTAAATATGTAAATTATTCTTTTTTCATCGATGTTGCCCTAGCGAAAATTCTTTACCTCTTCAAGGCCAGAATTTTCTTTTTCTAAGGGGGGTGGGATGTTGTGATCACAACGTTCCACCTACCCATTACCTACGCTGCTTATTCATGCACAATCCAAGTCCACATACCTAACGCATTTTTACTTCAACCAAAGTGACAAGATCAAACGACACCATATTCTCACTATGTTCTAAAAACACACAAATCATACCATCGATATTTGATTCCAACCATTTGTCCACTACTCTGTCCAGGCACACGTTCATTCATTACTCATCACCACAACTGAAATACGATCGCGCTAGCATAAATGCACTGCCCTCGGAGTTGTTGTGATGATGAGACAATATTATAAATAAATGAAGTTAAAGCGAATTGTGCGACAAGAAATAATGAGTATAAAGGTTGCGACATATGGTTACAATAAATCGATGATTTATTGAATGTGTGTAGATATTGGTTCTTTTGATCTAGGTCAAATGGGCATGCACTTAAACTAGGATGTGCATGCCTTGCAATAGAAGGAAATGGTAATGTTGGAAAGGGAAAGTGTATGGTAGGCAGTATCAGTGGTAATAATTTGTATAAATAGGGATCGTTGAGAAAGGAACAATCAGAGTTAATTTACCATCAACCATTGAAAGTCGTAGCCCTGCATAGCGACAGCAGGCTTTCCTTGGTTTAACAAATAATAATAATAACTATTGAATAAAACTTAATTTTATAATAAAAACTTTATAAATCTTTAATTATTTTAACTCTCCGGATATTCGCTCTTCTCTCGAACTGAGAAAGCACGGCGAATACACGATACAACCCATGGAAGTGAAATCAACAGGAGGCAAGAAATCTCAGAGCTCAGACGCATAACGAAATCTGATGGCGAATCATGGAAAATTAATATGACAGGAAGAAAAAAATTTGAGACATATACGTAATATAATTTTTTTTATTTTTATTCTATTATGAAGACTTAACCATATCTCCTTTTTGAAAATATGTCAAAATGGGAAGATATTCTAAATAATATTAAAGAGCATTAAAAAGAATTCCTCAGAATTTTTAAATGTATAAACAAAAAACATCCCCCTAAGGGAACAGTTAGTGAAACTCATTTATGTAATTTGATAAACGAGTACAATCTCATACATGAAATTATAAAAAAAACTTCGTAAACTTAAAAAAACTTCACAAAGGAGAAGCTTATGAAATACATTATTATTTTCGTGACTATTTGTCTAGAACTTGTTGTCGACTTAATAGAAATATAAAAATTCCAACGGACTTTAATGTCTCAGTTGATATAAATATAAAAGAGCAAGATCAGGAATTAAGTGACAGTGAAAGCGAAGATACAATCGAAGACAATATGACGTCGTCTATCGATTTTCTGAATTTCGCTTCGAGAATAGTCCCAGAATTTGATGGTTCACCGGAGAATTTACAGCGTTTTGTTGACGCTGTTAATCTGGTCAACGAAAATGCAGGGACTAATGAAAGTAGCGCTGTTTCTCTGATTAAAACAAAATTATCAGGAACAGCACGCAACTTCATAACAAACGAAAGTACAGTTACTGAGATAGTACAAACCCTTCAAACTAACATTAAGAGCGTATCCTCTAAAGTACTCATTTCAAAAATAATGAGTGCAAGGCAAAACAATAGGCCTACGAAAACGTATATCAAAGAAATAGAAGATTTGACATCTTCACTTAAAAGGGCATATATTTCAGAAGGTGTTCCCTTCAGGCTAGCTGAAGAATACTCCACCCAAAATGCTGTCAAATCACTGTCTACAAATGCGTCCAATGAGAAAATTAAACTCATTATGGAAGCAGGTACGTTTAATAATATGAACGAAGCTGTATCCAAATTTGTAACTACTACTACAGAAGTGAGCGCTAGCCAGTCTAACGTTGTTTTTTATAATAAAAAAATCCAATTTTAATAACTTTCGTGGCCGTGGTCGTGGACGTGGACACGGCCGACAAAACTACAGATACCAAAATAATAAACAAAACTATAGTTTCCGGAATTCATACCGAGCGCAAAATAATAATCGCTTCCATAGAGGAAACCGAAACGTAAGAGTTATAAACGAGGTTTCGGAAAACATGTCAAACCCCCAGGTTTTACAACTGGGGGATGCTTAAATAAAACTTTGGCTAAATATCAGAAGTTCAAAATTTTTAACCTAAATCTTAACCTTAGCAGTTATATAATAGTTGAAAATACATTAAGTCACTGTACAAACACATTCCTAGTTGATACAGGTGCCGATGTTTCTGTATTTAAGGAAAACAAACTTCATCCCAATAGATCTATAAACAATTTTCATACGTCCAAGATAAGTGGAATAGGCAATGGCGTAGTGCATTCTCTTGGTCAGACTACCGGCGAATTGATTCTTAATACAGACATTTTGATTAAACACAACTTCAAATCGTGGATAAAAATTTTTCTATCCCGAGTGATGGAATATTAGGTTTAGACTTTATAAAAAATACAACTGTATTTTAGACTACCAAACGCAAAATAACTGGTTAATTCTCAGACCAGATAACTTCTCAAAAAACATATCCATTCCAATTTATGACACACCGACTCCAAATTCCTTGTCATTGCCCGCAAGGTGTGAAGTGGTAAGAAAGGTTAGTTTCATAACCACAGAGGAAGAAATTTTTATACCGAATCAAAAAATATCAGAAGGAATTTATATTGGTAAGGCTATAGTCTCCAAAACAAATCCGTATGTTAAAGTAATAAATACAACTTTCGATAACACGTTACTTACAAATGTCCAAATTAAAACAGAAAGCCTTTCTACATACAGTGTTTATAAATTTGATCAAAAAGATAGTAGGCACAAGGAAAAAGTAATAGAAAAATTGTCAAAAAATTTTCCCGCTTTTGCGTCTAAACAGTTAACAAAACTATGCAATGAGTTTGCAGACATCTTCGCCTTAGAAACTGATAAAATAACAACTAATAATTTTTATAAACAAAAGTTGCGAATTAAGGATGATACACCAGTTTATATTAAGAATTATAGAACACCTTATTCTCAAAAAGATGAAATTAGTAGGCAAGTTAAAAAATTAAAAGACGATGATATTATAGAACCATCCATTTCTGAATACAACAGCCCAATCCTTTTAGTACCAAAAAAATCTCTCCCAGGAAGTTCTGAAAAACGCTGGCGACTAGTTTTTGATTACCGACAAATTAATAAAAAATTAGTAGCTGATAAATACCCTTTGCCTAGAATAGATGACATCTTAGATCAATTAGGACGTGCAAAATATTTTTCATGTCTAGATCTGATGTCTGGGTTTCACCAAATTGAAATAGAAAAAGAATCTAGGGACATAACATCTTTTTCAACAACGGAAGGCTCATTTCGATTTAAAAGCCTTCCTTACGGAATCAAAATTGCTCCAAATTCATTCCAAAGAATGATGTCGTTAGCCTTTGCTGGCCTTACGCCAGAACAAGCGTTCCTTTATATGGACGATTTGGTCGTGATTGGATGTTCTGAAAACCATATGATAAAAAACTTACAAGACGTATTCGAGACATGTAGGAAATTTAATTTAAAACTTCATCCTGATAAATGCACCTTCTTCAGACATGAAGTTACTTTTCTTGGTCATAAATGTACTGACAAGGGAATCCTTCCCGATGATAGCAAATATGAAATCATTAGAAATTACCCAACACCAAAAGACTCCGACGCAGTAAGAAGATTTGTTGCATTTTGCAATTATTATCGACGCTTTATCCCAAACTTCGCTTCTCATTCAATTCACCTAACACGCTTAACGCGCAAAAATATAAAATTTCAATGGACGCCTGAATGTGAAAATGCATTCCAATTTTTAAAAGAAGCGCTCTTAAGCCCTTCTATCTTACAATATCCGAATTTTGATAAAATATTCTGCATCACAACAGATGCTAGCAAAAATGCCTGTGGAGCCGTACTAAGCCAGGAATACAATGGTGTACAATTACCAGTGGCATATGCATCAAGATCATTTACAAAGGGAGAAAGCAATAAAGCAACCATAGAACAAGAATTGGCAGCCATTCACTGGGCTATAAATTATTTTAAGCCATATGTATACGGAAAAGAATTTTTGGTTAGAAGTGACCATAGACCTCTTACTTACCTTTTTTCTATGAAAAATCCATCATCAAAACTAACCAGAATGCGTTTAGATCTCGAAGAATTCAACTTCGTTATAGAATATATAAAAGGTAAAGATAATTGCGGTGCAGACGCATTATCGCGCATAGACTTTGAGCAAATAAAACATATCCAACACAGTAATAACATCCTTAAAGTAAAAACCCGTTCAGAGACAAGACGAAACGAAAAGAATATTAGTGAAGAAAATTCACCTTTAAAAATTCGCAATGTAAATACTCCCAAAGTATACGAAACACTGAGCTATAGCGAGGTAAAAAAAGATGTTCGTTTGAAGTTCGATTTAATAAAAGAAACACCAAGGTGTTACTTAAAAATTGGTAAAAGAACTTTAATAAGCTTTCCTATAAATACTTTTATCATTAATGGAAAAATTGACTTAGGACAATTCTTTCCAAGGTTAGAAAAAGAGACCAATAATAGAAATATATACAAGTTGCAACTTTCATTAAACGATAATTTATTCAGTATGATTCAGATCACTGAATTTAAAAATAATGCAAACAATTTATTGAAAAAATTAAAAATCGCGTTAACGCCTAAATTAAAATACATAACGGAAGGTAAGGAAAAAGCTAAATTAATCGAAACTTTTCATAATGATCCTATACTTGGTGGTCATGCAGGAATTACCAGACTTTTAAAGAAATTAAGAGCAAAATACTTTTGGAAAAATATGACAAAAGAAGTTACTAAATATGTTAAAAGCTGTTTAGAGTATCAAAAGAATAAATATATGCCAAAAACGAAAGAACTTTTGTCAATAACACCAACACCCGCGCGCGCATTTGATATAGTATTGGTTGACACCATTGGTCCGTTAGCCCGATCTAACTTTGGTAACCAATACGCAGTAACTATCATATGTGACTTATCAAAATATTTAATCTCCATACCTATATCGGATAAATCAGCCAAAACAATAGCCAAAGCTATTTTTGAAAATTGTATTCTAGTTTATGGTCCGATGAAAAAAATCATTACTGATATGGGGTCTGAATATAGAAATCAAACTCTTAAAGAGCTATACAAGCTCCTGAACATAGATCAATCAAACCACCAAACTTTAGGAACAATTGAAAGGTCACATAGGACTTTGAATGAATATTTAAGATCATATATATCCCTCAACAGAACCGATTGGGACGAGTGGATACAATACTTTACGTATTGTTATAACACAACACCTTCTACCGTGCACGGTTATAGCCCATTTGAACTTATATTTGGAAAAATACCAACAACTCTGAACTTTCTCTCTGAAAGCGTCATAGATCCATTGTATAATATTGATTCGTATGAAAAAGAAATTAAGTACAGATTACAAATGGCTCACCAGAGAGCGCAGCAAATTATTCAAAAATCCAAAACAACCCAAAAAGAACAGTATGATAAAACTTCAAGACCCATAGAAATAAAAATTAATGACATGGTATTACTTGAGAACAACGCAGGCCATAAATTAGAAAATCTTTTTAAAGGCCCTTATACAGTAACCAAAATTGAAAACAACAACTGCACGCTATTAGGAAATGACAACAAATTCTTTAAAGTACATAAAAATAGACTACGGAAATTATAATGTATTGTAATAAAAATAAAAGCCAACCAAAACAATTTAAGTTATGGTCTCATGAGCGAGAAATTTCATTTATTCACCTTGAATAAGTGTGTTGTAGAATATATTATATCAAATAAAATCATAATTATTGTTATAAATAATATACTTTTAGCTAAGAATTTTTTTTTAGTAGTTATACATATTCTAAATTTTAATATGCATATACTATATATATATACAAAGAAAAAAAATTATAGTAAGCACAAACAACTTTAAATTAAACATTGTTATTAAAAAATAAAAAAATAGTTTATTCTGCATATATAATCTTTTTGATTAAAATTTCGCTAACTAGCTTTAATTGATTTATGTGTATAAATAAAGATAGTTATGAGCATGCATGTTCATAATAAAACAAAAAGTTAATATTACAACCAATTATATTCTTATATTTTAAATTCTTAATACATAAATGTAATATTTTGATATTTTTTTTTTAAATAAAAAAGGCTTAAAGGTATTGGTCAAGCATAATTTTATTAACTAAAATTAATTTCAAAAGGGGAAAGGTGTAATGACAACCTCATTATTATTTGTCGTGGGAATCAAGGCCAACCTCAATTCCCCGGCAAATAATATGAAACCCCCAAAACAGCATTCAATTACATCTTGGGAACCATTCCATCTAATGGTTCTCCAGGTGTATCATACACACGAGTTGTTATATGTGCTGAGCTTGCATTTTGCCAGTGCACCAGCTTTGAACCTCCATAATATTATGTTTGATCAATGCCCAGCAGTCAATAAACGAACCTCGGAACAAACGTGTTATTTTCTTACAAACCTTTGATTAAAAATAATAACCTTTTACTACAGTATCACTCTTTGAACTCTAAATTAACTCAAATGATAGTTTTTCGTAGCACAGACTACTCTGTTGTATAGCAGACCTCGTAACTTCAACAAAAAGATTTCTTGGAAAACCTCGTCTCTTATGCGTGGTAAGTAAAACCCCATGTAGTGGAAATACATTGTAACTGTTTGAGAGTGACGAGGTCTACTCATGAGGGCGTCGATAATATTGTAATGTTTTTAGCCTTAGGCTCGAAAATAAAACTTATTTTCTTTTACTTTTAAATTATCACTACTATCTCTACCATTAAAACTCACTTTTATCTAAGTTCAAACTTTTTATTTATTTCTTTTCTTAGCACCATTAATTATTCACCATTTATTTGCTACCACGGTTAAAATGAAACTTTTCATTTCTGAATAAAATGTCCTATTTATACTGGGATCAAAGTTTCCCGAACAGTCTAAGTCTCGAACCATTCGGAATAGTCAAGATTCTTTGAAAGCTTTCAGAACTTTCAAATTCCTTATTTTTATTTCAGCAGAATCATTCAGCATAATTTACTGTAGTAGAGACAAAAACCATAACAATATTTACTGTAGTAGAGACAAATCCATTCATATAACATTGCCCCCTTCTTAAGATTGTTCGTCCCGAACAAATCTTTCACTTTCCTGGCCATTGTAGCGGCATAGTCGGTCTCTGTGAACAACTTTCATCTTGCCTCTAACACCTCTCTAAATGCAATAAGCAACATCATTGATTCTGGTGACAACTTTGTAAGGGCCTTCCCAATTTTGCTGGAGCTTCGGTGACAGTCCCTTTTTCCGATGGGGGTTGTATAACCAAACAAGATCTCCCACTTGAAAACCTGTCGTCGTTGCATGTGCATCATAACGTGTTTTCATGCGATCACCGGCATCCTTGATCTTTGTTCTGGTCCTTTCATGGATGTACTTGAGTCTATTTTTAGATCGTCCACATATACTTCTTGGCTTTGTGGCTCATTTGGAGGGCATCCAAATTTCACTTCACTTGGTAGTCGCATTGTTGAACCAAACAAGATTTCGCAAGGAGTATGTCCTCTAGTGCTATGTACTGCGCTCCGATAGCTCATTAAGAACAGTGGAATGCATCGGTCCCAGTCTCGTTGACAGTCTTCCACTACTTTGGATAGTGTTCTTTGAGCGTTCTGTTAAACCGTTCTACCATTCCGTCTGATTGTGGATGCAGAGGTGTTGTCTTTGTCTTATGAATGCCAAGGAGTGAGCAAACCTGTTGGAAGATATTTGACTCGAAGTTCCTCCCTTGGTCAGAATGGAGTTCTTTAGGTATACCAAATCTACTTATCCAATTGAAGACAATCTGATCCACAACCGTTTTTGCTTCTTGGTTTGGAATGGCAAACGCTTCAGGCCACTTGCTGAAGTAATCCATGATCACAGAATATTTGTTATGGAAAATACATGATTTAAACATAATAAGAATATACAATATTGGTATACACTTAAAACGATTTTAGTTTTAGTACCTACTGACAGGATTATAAAATAGTACTACACAGTTTTAATATTGCAAAAGAGGGACGCATATTATATTCATCACGCTTAGATTGAAATCATATATCATATGTTATCATATTGTTATACATATTTTTATCGTTCTCTCTTCTTATCTCTTGTTCTCTGCATGAATAATGTTTCAATCAGAGAGTCATTAAATACATAATTGCAACAACCCTGGTTATTTTTCTTAGACAGAATTTCACTGCTCAGGAAACAGAATTTTGCACATACAGAATTTCGAAATACAGAATTTTGCATTGACAGAATTTAGTAATGCAGAATTTTGGACAAACAGAATTTTGACCATACAGAATTTTTATTAAAAAAAAACAGAATTTTGACCACACAGAATTTTGATAACCAGAATTATGACCCGCTCCCTGAAATGCTCGACCAACAAAATACCCACAAAGTAAACCAAAATTGTTACATTTTTGAAAAGTTTGGTAAAAACTTAGAAATGGAAGACCCGATTTACGGGATCTACCTTTAAGAAACGTTTCATATTTAAAAGTAGATGCCACCTTTTATGGTCCTATGGAAGATATATACCTTAGCAAGTCTTGACCATTTCTTTAATGTCATTGTCCACTTAGTGTCAACTTAATAGAACCGTTTAAACCAGATTTCCGTAATATCGTTTTTAACCAGACATTAAAAATGCAGTTTTCTTCGAAGTCGTCTATGCACATTACATACAAAGTTTAATAAAAACCGTTAGAGCCTTTTCTGAGTTAATAAGAAAAAACGGAAAAATTATGGTTAAAACCTAGTAACTCGTTGTATGGGAGCCACCGTTTAAAAAAGAGCAACCGAATTTTTTTGGTATGTAAATTTTTTAAAAAAATCCCCCCTCCCGGCTAAACGGACGGATTTTACACGACAAAAAGTTTTTAAAAAAAGAAAAGCTTTTTTTAAAGAAACTGATTGAACGAGTTTCGAAATTTTACACATTTAGTATTAGTAATGAATAATTACTGCATATGTACCTACTTAGTTTACCCAGGAAAACTCTTAAAACAAATTTATAGTTTTCGAGGTACACAGACCCTAAGCAATTATTAAGCACAAAAGCGAGTACTTGCGACCAGTCGTGCATTTTATTTTCTTATCAATAAAAAATGATTTGTATTACTTTAATTTTTGTCTTTTAATTCATAATTACTTTCATCGTAAGAAAAAACTATGAATTATGACTAAAATAATCGTTACAACGACTTCATGGCATATACTCTATAGATTTCCTACTTAAATAAGAGGAGTGGGTGTAAAAAAAATTGGACCAAAACATGGAGCGGAAACATCCATATTATTAATCTTTGAGCTATTTGAAACTGAAATCAATTAACGGAATGCGGTCCTCGCATTTTGCATACTCACTTCCCATCAGCGCCCAGTTTAATATTTAAAGTTCCATATATTAAGTTCCGTAACGGCAAGGTGCACTAAAACTTAAACTTGCGAAATTTTCTTGTTCATTTTTATAACATATTATATTCAATTTACACTTTGAACAAAACTCAAAGATAAATATATATGCTTTATCTTCTTTAAAAACTATGTGCGCAGAATCTGATATAAACAGAAACAGTTATCAACTTCAGGACTCAAATACACAAAATTTGAACTTAATAACTGACAGCCAAAAAGGAACTCTCAAAATTAAATTTTTGCCAATTAGCACATCTGAGCTCACCACAGAGAATGGAAGAACTTTTTATTTTAAATCATTAAATATTCATCAGCCACACACAAGATCAGAAAAGTTTGACGAAGAGGAAGATATTTTGAATCCACAGAACCACTCAAATGAAGACGGAGAAAAAAAAGCTAGTTTAGCAAAAACAGGCGAGTCCAAGTGCAATCTGTCAACGCGTATTATGTCGAATGGAGTTGAAGTCATCATAGCTGGCGATAAAAATGGCAGATTCACTTTGAAAACCAATATTATGCGATTAATCACAGCAGGCTTGTTGAGTAAGCCGATGACGCTTGCACCTAGCACATTAAAGGATCAAATTATATTAGTTTTGCCTACTAATGCGCAGGTAATTCGTTACGTAGCTTAACTTTAATAATTGATTTTAATGAATGTAACTCCAATAATAATTTATAATTTAGGAAAAATACACAATACGAATAAATTCAAAACATTTCATAACAAAAACTTGCCTCACCACATACACATACCGGACAACGTATGTGTTCGACGGCAAAACGACAGTGGAAAGTCTCGAAAAAATAGTTACAAATACAGAACCTCTGGAAAAAAAATACATTACAGTTAGTCCGACTGAAACGGTGGGAGAAACGTTATCAAGGGTAAGTGTTTAAACATTTTTATATTATAAACTACATTGAGTTTCAAAAAGAGTAACGCAGTTTGAATTTTCGCAAAAACTTTCAGTAACGTTTGCGACATTGATTTTTTCCGATGCATTTTTGTATTAAGGCTAGGTTTCCCATCAAAAAATCGACTGATGCTTTGCGCTAAGCTCTGTAGCGTTCGCAATACTTAAAATATTTAAATGAAATAAAGAGGTTTTGATTGCAAATATATTGAAGAAAATGTTTTTGTAGTTATATAAATTTAAAAAAAAATTTTTGCTCCCAAAAACCGCTAGGAAAATTAGAAATTCATCAAATTTAGGTAAGTGCTTGCGGTTATTAGTGGGGCAGGGGTTAAATCAAACTTTTTTATTTTTTTTATATTTTTTTTACGGAGTAAATAGATCTCAAAACAAAATAACACTATTTTGTTTTTAATTTATTAATCAATTTCCAATAAAAAAAATATACAAAACTATGAAAAATAGGGCAATTTTGCAGTGTAGTATGAATGCAATATTTGATAAAACTTCCAAAGTATAAGAGGTAACAAAGCCAAATTTCCTTTTTTCCTAAGCCAAAAGATGTATGCAGTTATGTGCATTTTTATTTTTTTTAAATATATATCTAAAATAATTTTTTTCAGACAAAAAGACAGGAAACATTCTTTTTTTGTCCAATATTTTGCGCTTTTCCCTGGGGCTTGAACGTATTTCATTTTTTTTTTGTAAAAATTTTTTTAATCAAAGAACTATAATGTCCTTTAGAGAATAAGACTATTGAAAAAAAATTTAAAAAATCATAGCATGTTTAAAAAAGCATTTCAATATAACAACATTTGTAGTGCGGTTGTAAGGGATCAGGAGCCTACACAATTCCAACGTATTTTTTGTATTTTTTTGTTGTATTTTGTGTGTTAGATGCATTACAAATCAAAATTATTTTTCTCACCTTATTTTTGATTTTAAGTTTTATAAATTGGTCTATTTTACGTTTTTTACCAGTAAAATCCCTATATCACGCACACAGAGAAGTTTGCAGTTCGAACAAATGCCGCTGCCAAATCTGGCACTGCGGAACCTTCTCTTTTCTTTCTCTTTATTCACTTTGCTTTTGCAAGAAGTTTTTTTTGCTACTGAGCTCTCAAATTTTTTTTCCTATTGACTTGACTGGAGTGGAGATGGAGAGTGGACTTGGACCACTTGGACTGATGTTATTTTTTTTCTTTAGTAAGCAGAGTATTCTGTCCTGTGTATCGTCTATCGTGTCAAAGGAAAAAAAAAGGAGAAAGAAATTATCATGTAGATATGCGCTGTTTTTTTTTTAACTTTGGAATTTCGTGTGTAGGTACTTGTTGTAGATTTGCGGTTTATTTTTATTTTGACCTATTCGTACATAAAAATATAGGTTTTTTTTGGTTTATCTCTTGCTTATTTTGATAGAAGAAATCTGCGCATAGAATTAATTATTGAACAAAATATTTTGGACATAGTTTTAACTTGCGATTATAGGTACTATAAGGCAAGTTATGCATTCGTAAAAAAAAAATTTTTTTTTGGACAATCAAACATAACATTAAGATGATAGAGAAGTCGAAAAAGTGGGTCCGACAATTCTGTCTGTCTGTCTGTCTGTCCGTCTGTCTGTATCGGCACCTACAGCCTAAACGGCTGGACCGATTTGCTTCAAACTTGGTAGGTAGTATTATTATGACTTCCTACAGAGGGGTTTTTGGAATTAGCATTCAAGCTTTAAAACTAACGGTACCTGACATACGACTTTCAGTGAAAATTCAATTTTTCTCGAAAACGGCTCCTACGATTTTGATAAAACTTTCTGAATTGTGTTTTCTGTGCAAACTTAATGTTTTGGTTGGAATAGATTTTTCAGCAAAAGTCTTATAACGGTACCTCCCAGAGGACCGGTTTTTTGAAATCAGATTTTCTCGTAAGTCACTGGACGAATTCCGATGAAATTTTTAATGTGGAAGCCCTATTACAAACGAAATAATAAAAAAAATTTAATTTTTCAAAAAAAGTTTTTTTGAGTTTTGTAAAAAAGTTTAAAATTTTTTTTTTATTTTTTGTTTTTTCCAAAAACGGTTTAATCAATTTTTTTTTAATTTTATTTTTCTGATAAAAACTACAAAGTTCTAGAAGTTGGCATACTGAAAAAAATTTGGAATATGTTTTCGAAAATTTTTTCAAAAAAAAAACCGTTTTTTGAAAAAACTGCTCGAACGATTTTGAAAAAAAAATTTCCTTAAATTTTGAAAAAGCAAAAGAAATCTGATGTCTTACTTCATTTTCTCCAAAAAACGTTTTAACTATTGATTTTTAAGTGATTAATAAAATTTCATATGATTTTTTCAATGCCTTTTTCCGAAAATCTCAAGCCCCTACCATTTGAACACATTACAGCAAGTTCGTACTGCAAGGTCGTTTTGGAAATATTTGCTGTTGCTAGAAAAAAAATTTAAATGTAGCTTATTTTGGATGGGTTATGAAAGTCATAAGATAAATGTATTACGTGAATGCAGGGTTTTGCAATTCCACTGTGAGTGAAATACACACTAACTTGGCAATGAATGTGTCAAGCAGTGGCTAACGGCAAAATACATGTAGGTATAATACGTAGCTACCAGGTACAATGTAGATGGAATATAAGCAAGGAGGAGAAAAACAATCACTTTTTGTTTTCGGTGGTTGCACAGTGCATGCAATTGATCATTCGTGTGTTTTAGACCAAGAGTTTGAGTGGAAGATTTGAGAAATGTGCCATTTATTTATGTGTCTTTTTGTTTTATAACGAGCCGTTCAGTTTTAGCAAACTTCTTTTTCAAACGCTTTCAATACAAACAAGCCTACCTATACATATTTTGTAGTTTTGTTTTAAAAATACACTACCAAATATCAAAAAAAAAATATATAGAGAGATATCCATGTAGCGAACACCACAGAAGCATACCTATCATATACGAAAAAACATTGTACCTGTACCTAAGTTCTTTTTTGTAACGCACAGGATGTGAGGTATTCAATTTTATCATTATTTTAAAAGATATAATATACCTATAGACATATACCTACCTATGATAAGTTCATTCATGAAAACCCAGCAAACCTTTCTTCGTTCATGGACTTGGGGGAAATCCAAATTTTAGCACAGGTCAACAGACCACCAACCAAAGAAAACGTAAAAGAAATGCTTCCGCTGATTCAAATTATGGCAATGTCGACGTAAGACCTGAAATTCCGGATAAGACTGATCAAGAAATGGATATAGAGAAGCAGAAGAAAATAAAATTACTTGAGGAAAACTACAATCGAAGAGTGGAAATCGAAAGGGAAACAAGAGATCAATCACTTGATGGGAAATGGTTAGAAATAAGGCGTGAAATGGTGACTGCTTCTAATTTCGGGAAAATTTGCAAAGTAAGAAGTCCCTCCAGCTACCATAACATAATCAAAACATGTTTATATAGTTCGGTTTCTACTTCCAACTTGTTATGGGGCCTACAAAACGAGAAAAACGCCATCAAGAAACTGGAGGAAACGGCAAACCTTAAAGTTAAAAAATGTGGCCTTTTCATAGATAATGAACATCATTTTCTTGGCGCAACCCCTGATGGATTGGTTGGGAAAAACTCAATTTGTGAAGTAAAATGTCCCTCATCTGCTAAATACATTACAATAGACGAAGCTGTCAGTCTAAAAAAATTGCCGTATCTTGAGAAACAAGGAAATACATGGAGGCTTAAAAAAACTCATGACTATTTCTATCAAGTTCAAGGACAACTTCACATAACTGGTCGACAAACGTGCTATTTCGGTGTTTTCACCTGCTGCGATTTTATTTACATTAAAATTGAGAAAGATGACGAGTTTTGGGAAACAAAAATAAAAGAAAAACTAATTTCGTTTTACCAAAATCATCTGCTTCTGGAATTATGTGACCCTAGAATTCCAAGGAAATTGCCAGTGTGGAACACATAAGACCATCTCAAGCTTTAGTATGTTTTTTTTTGTATGTGTAAAACTGCAATTTCCATTATCTTAAAAGGATTTATTTATTTGTAAAAAAGACAACTTAGTCAATTTCCCATTATAACTCAATAAATTTAATACAAAATGAGTCCAATGAGTTGATTTCAAATATTCATTAATTTGCTCAAGCTGTTCTCTCCATCTCTATATCTCTAGAGTTTGTTCGAATTATTTAAACACTAATAAAGTCAAAAAAGGACTTTGTTCCTAAAAAAAAAATACAATGTTCTAATTGAAAAAACTTAACTTTCAAATCTTTCTTTCTATCTGACAACAAAAAAAAAGACCGCAAGAAATCTTAAATGAAGATATAGTAGGTACAGGTACCTACTCCAACTTCTTTACATCTAAATATCAAAATTCAAAAAGATATCGGCCTACCTACCTCATACTTATTTTACATACCTACCTAAAAGAAAAATAACGATATCGAAACGTACCTAACGTATAGCTAGGTACATTTTGTATACTTTTGCTCATGGCTTTGTCATTGTCTGTTATAGATACAACACACATAAATATCTACATACCACAAAAGTGGATGACCGATCTTTCATGATCTGGATATGAAATTCACAACAAACACGTTGAAAACTAAAAGTGAGATACCCGTTCACTGTTTCGTCCTTCTATTGAGCCACGCGTTTGAACTAAATTAAACAGAATAGAACTTATTCATTTACAATACGAAAACTAAACGCTTGCGAAATAACAACAAAACCCACAAAAAAGGAAACAAAATCCCACACTAAAAATTCTATCCACCATTCCATTTTGTCCTTTTCCCTTTACCACTCCCTTCCTTTTCTCTGTCCATCATGTAACTAGTTCTGTAGCTGCCGGCCGTCTGCCTCGCCGCCCGCCGCCGGTGCCGCTGTGTCAACGTTTTCTGATTTTCATGAAAAGAGAATGAGAGTGATGTGCTCTGCTAATATAATTTATTAATAGATAATTAAGAGAGCGAAACACATGCACTAATACGCACTCACAACTTTTACATGAGTTCTGACTTTGCTAAAAAAGGCAACCTACCCTTAACTTGAAAGTCAATTACCCTTGAAATAAAGTGCACGGCTGGGTCGTACGATCTTGCTCTAATGTGTTAAAATGCTCTTGGGGCTTGAGATTTTGGGGAAAAGCATGGACAAAAACATATGAAATTTTATTAATCACTTTAAAATCAAAAATAAGAAAGTTTTTTGGAGAAAATGAAATAAATCATCAAATTTGTTTTACTTTTTTGAATTTAAAGGAAAGGTTTTTTTCAAAATCGTTCGATCATTTTTCTGTTGAAAAACTTTTCGAAAACATGTTCGAAACATTTTTTTGAGTATGCCAACATCTAGCAGTTTGAAGTTCTTATTGGAAAACAAAAAGTTTTAAAAATTAAAAAAATCGTTTTTGAAAAAAACAAAAATTAAAAAAAAATTAACTTTTTTCTTAAACCCAATAAAGTTTTTTTGGGAATATTAAAGAAATAATATTATATTGTTTATAAGAAGGCTTTCAAATTAAAATTTTCATCGAAATCCGTTGAGTGGCTTACGAGGAAATCTGTTATGAAAAAACTGGCCCTATGGGAGGTACTGTTACAAGACTTTTTCTGAAAAATTAATTGAAACCGAAACATAAAGTTGATTTAAAAAACACCATTTAAAAAGTTTTATCAAAATCGTAGGATAAATTTTTGAGATAAATGAGTTTTTCATAAAAAATCGTACGGCAGGTACCGTTAGTTTTGAAACTAGAATGCTAATTCAAAAAACGCCTCTGAAGGACATCATAATAATACTATGTAGCAGGTTTGAAGCAAATCAATAAAGCCGTTAAGGCTGTTGGTGCCGATACAGACAGGAGGACAGGCAGAAAGAATAGTCGGACCCACTAATTTGGGCTTCTCTATCATTGTAATGTTATGTTTGATTGCCAAAAAAAATTTATAGTACGTATAATCGCAAGTAAAAATCAAGAACAAGAACAAAAATTTAAAAACTGAACGAAAATTGAGAAAAAAGTGTACTCCTTCCAAATTCCACAACTATAAAGGACCGAGGCTAGCATTATTATTCATTAGTAAAAAGTTTTCACCAGTTAATGGTACGAAGAACGATATATTCTTGGGGTATGTTGTTTAGAATGTAGCTAGAATTTATCGATCCTTCCCATGACCACGACTTTATCTCTAGGCAACTGTTACCTTGTCGTCTCCAGACTCTGTTACGTCCATCTAGACACTTCACAAAAAAAATCTGATCTCATCAGTTAAGATAATATTGCTCCAGTCAGCCACGGTGAATGGATGGAGTTTTAATCGGCGTGGCTTGAGTTCTAACATAAGCCGCGGTACTCAAGGTGGTATTCTTGCTCTCAGACCACTTTCAACTAATATTTGGTGCCGATATCGCAGACATAAAACAGCAAATATTGGTTATCTCAAGCAGAAATTGCCCTCGTTCGACCTGAACCTTGGCGCCAAGTGCAGAAGATTGTTTTTTTGAACCTTGGAGAGGCTTCTTTGACGGTTGACTTTCATTTCCTGATAAAGCGAGTGGCTTTCCACACACCCTTACCTTTCTCAGCTAAAGCTGCTGCACTTGTGACTTCTTCTGACGTAATTTATATTTCTTTTCTCGAAAATCACAAAAAACTAATAAGTTATCAATTTGCAACGAGTCCAGAAAAGTTGAACTACAAAAACATTCACAGGAGCACGAAACCTTAAAGTCTAATACAAGAGAAAATTACTGTTTTTCTTTTTGTTGCTCTTAAACCAAGATCATAAAAGAAATTTTTGCAACCAAACATACAAATTCATAAGCAATACAACGACAATGCATTTATTAAATATTTAACTTTAAAAAAGAAATGGGGCATATTGCCAAAGTGATAAAAAGAAGTATGAAAATATGACTGTCTGACTTTTTTTTTTACTCAATGTATACAGATACATATAACAGTGTAACGTTTTCTTTATAAAACAGGCATCAGCACTAGGTGTAGGAGCTCTTAACACAACATGTACCTATCACAACAAAATATCAGATGTAGAAATTTCTCTAGTTGTCTCATCGAAACATATTTTAACAAACCCAATCACTTGGGCAGACGATACAATTTTCCCCCTTCAACCATCGGAAGAAGCTACTCCCATTCTTAAAACAAAGGCCTTCTTTAGTAAAATAAGTAAATCAAGTAAACAAAACTCATCAGATTTTAAAAAAATTGCTAGTACATCGAATATCCTCATACAAAATATCATCACCGAATCTCTCAAACCACCACAAAGTACTTCGGTAATGACGTTAATCGCTTTCGATATGGACGAGAAATTTTCACATGATAACCCGATAAAGAAAATATTCAATGTTACTAGTACGAAAAATCATAGTTGTCCAGAATTTCTAACGAAGCATCCACTTTTTCAAACTGAAAAAAAAGGAAACTCCAAAAATTCTCTGGAAATAACGACTAAAAAGTATCTCTATAAGCAAAAAGATTCGACAGCTTCAAGTTTTATTTTAGATGAAAACAATATAAGTGGTGTATCAGCAGCTTCCACTGTGATGCTTCAAGGGTCACTTCAAACCGATTTACTTATTTATACAACGAAAACAAATGTAAAACCTCTCACTTATTTTACAACAGTTACAAGCACTGAGAGCAGTGTTGATTCACTATCAACATTCTTCAACTTTTACACTCAAGTTTTTCAAAAAGGAGGAACAGAGTCTATTCCTAGTGTTATAAAAATGACTGATCTTCATGTAAGGCTAAAGAATCCTCTTCTTTATAATAGTCTAATAACAGTGGTTACTCTGACAAGTAGTCAGTCTTTAAAAATAACGGCCATGAACACGCCCTTCCCTTTGGATTCGTATGCAAAACTACAAAAAGAAGAATGTAATGTTGATAATTTAAAAGAATTAACTTCGATAACTACACTAACTGCGTTATTTGCAGCAACAACGAAAAGGAGTGCGACTTCAATAGTGTTAAATACTCAGCAATCATCTATTAAACATTCCTATGATACTCCGGACTCTGATGTTGATAGTTCCGAGATTCTTGAAGCCATAACAGAGAATTACTTATCCCAGAACAATACAAAAACTGCTGGAACGTCTGATTTTCCATCGGTTACCCACCTTATAGGATCACTAAACATAAATCGGTTTCAAGCATTGGTTCCGGTATTTAATGCCATGACTGGTCTAATACAAAATAGATTGGGAACTTATCACAATTATGATTCAAAAAAAAAAAACACTTCCATATCAAACTCTGTAGGAAAAGAAGATACAAAAAATATTACAGCTAGTCATGATAGTAGCAGTTCAAATGTAAATTTCCATAATGTCCCAATTTATATACCTGTGCAAAGTTTGTCTAGTGATAAAAATCCTTTTGGGAATTCCGGAAATACAAAAGGCATAGGTTTGAACAGCTCACATAGTCTACAATTATTCGCTCCTCCTTCTCGTGAAAATGATGTGAACAGGTTTGAAAGCAACGATCGTGCCGCTCTTGAAAGCACCAACAGCAAAAGTCAGCCAAAGTATGAGACGCCTTTACTCAATGGTGGTATACCTATAAGTCCAGGTGAAGTTATTACTGCCAATTCAGACGTTATTGTTGGTAAGCCCAATGGAATTCAGCCTCTATTGGCATTCAATTCTAAGACTCCTGCAGTCAGCAACCCATTACTCTCGCCAGGTAAAATATTACCCTACTCTTACCAATTTCAGTATTGGCAACATGTTGCAGCTAGTCCAAATCCTATACGATTACAGCCAACATCTTTTGATGAACAATTTAGCTTTGACGGAATTCTTAAGCCACCTCAATTGAAACTAGAGCCACAACATAAGAAAATCGTTCAACAACACAATTTTAAAAACTCAAAATACCGGGCAAATTATGCTTCCGGTCATATGCACCAACCTAATTTTCAGTACTCGCAGCAAATATACCATCAATCCCAAGCTCCAGCGAAATCATCGCACGTGCAAGAACTGAAACAAACCATTCTTTGGCCAAATGGTCAACGTCCTTTAATACCAGGGTTTAAGCAAACAAACCATAATCTTAGGCTACTGCAGCCGAAACCAAACTACATTCCTTACACTCCATTTGACTACGATCTACAGCAACCATCCACCCCAGCTCCTGATAAGCAGAAGAATAATGAAATAAACAAGAACCTCACCAACAATGACATTCTTGACATCAAAAGCATTCCCGAAATCTTCAGCACTAATTTGCCTGGCCACGCAAAACAAGCGACAGATAGCACCCTCAAGAATGCAAGTGAAAAAAATAAATCGCTAGTTTATAAAGTTATAAGCTCGGACTCACCTTTGTTTGTTTCGATTCAGCCTTCTAAGATTACAAGCGTTCTTATCCCTAGTCAAAATTCAGCTTCAATTTTAATAGGAACAAATTCAGTCGAATCTCGTAAAGACCAGTTTAACGATCAACTTACAAAACATGAGGAAGTTTTTAAGACAAGACTTGTGGCGAATGCACCGCTTCCATTTTCTTGGAAACCAAATTTATCAAATCAGCAGATTAATTTAAATCGTAACGTTCTTCATCACAATGTTAAAATAAATGTTCCACCAATAACTTTTAATAAAGATGCTGAGTTTCCGAACTCTACACCAGTAAGGGGACAAATTCATAGGAATGAACACTTTTCGCTCATAATGCCGCACGTCACCATACCTCTTAGAGATAGCCAGGTTCAAGTTCTTCTTACGCCACTGAATATGATTGCAAACAATTTATCAGGGCTCTGTTTGACTGATACGAAATCAAGCAATGAAAAGAGTTATAACGAAACTACCTTCACTACCATCGTAGGGCTGTCACCAAATGAGAACATTTATTTACGCCCTGGTCCCACAATAAATCAAATCAATTCTAATTCTATGGGGCATATGGAATTGAGACCGATACTTAAGCATAATCAACAATCATTTGAAGATATTTTAAGTCCCCTTAAAGATAGCACTAACTCTGTCCATACCCATATCTCTACTCATGCCGCTTTACCAAATATTAAAGGAAATCAAGAAAGCTTTCAAGAATTGGCTGCTGTTTTCGAGAAAACATACTCCCATCATAATGTGATTCAAACAAGAGAAAACAATATCGAAATCACTGATCCTTCTGCACTTTTGCACATTAATCGACCAACACGACTGATAAGCAAATCTAAATTGACACCACAGCAACATAGAGGAGAGCCACTTCAAATATTTCCAAAAGGTAGCCATCAACTTGATAAACAAAGAAGGACCGATGGAAATGCGTCACAACCAATAAAGCCTTTTTTGAGCAAAATGCCTCTTGCTAATATCTTTTATAGTACCCCTGATAAAGGAGACAAGAATGTTTCAACTATCTTACCCAAGAAACCTACACCGACTTATCATCACTACCTACTTCCAAACGAAGAATCCAGTATCCTTAACGACCAAACGTCATCATCGTCTTTGTATGTTGGAGTATCAGGAAGTAGCCAATGCGATGAAGGTATTGACAACCATACCCAAAGGACGATATTAGAACTTCAAAACAATAAAACAGTGCCTTTTATAAATCTGAGCCAACATCAGTCAAAAAGAACACAGTCATCACTAACCAATTTAAGCAGTTCGAAAAATCTCACGATTAAACATCAACTATCTGTTGGAACAATCAACAATTTCATGGAACTGGATTTGCCAACACAACAATTTCCATCACCGCTGCATAACATATTGACCGCACTTCGAATTCCGTATCCGGGTAAGCCCTTCACCCAAGCAAAACCCAGTACAAAAGTACTGCCTATGAAAAGTAATACTCCAAATCCTGCATCGCTTAACGGTCCAGAATTAAAAGTCTTACAGCATGAACACCAAAGAGAAGATAACCAACACAGTGGACTTGTACAACTTGCCAATGATTATGGTGATAGTGATGATGATGATGATGGTATTAAATATGACAAGACAAGCATTAGCTCTCAAACTCAAGCTGGTTTCAATCCTAAGCAAACTCAGAGAACAAAAACACTTTCGACGCTCAACATCAACACTAGAGCATCATTTCCAACAATTATAAAGACACCATCTCAACAGAACATCAACCAAATTATTCATAAATACAATAGAGGTTCCAGTCAAATTTTGGATTCTCACGAAAGCATTATTCCACCCAAATATAAATTTATTCACACTTATAAGGATAAGACAGCTAATCAAATGACCAACAGTACGTTTCATAAAACGATTCAATATCAATTGGCCCTAGAGCCATCGACCGGTATTAGGCATTATATGGAAAATGTTATAGGTCTGAACCAGCGTCTAGTACCAACAACACATTATGTACCCGCTGCATCATTGTCGATACCATCCATCACACCATCCTTATCTCATTCGTTATTACTTTTATTTAATGGTATTCAAACTAACGTGGATCCAAGCCAAAATCCAACGAAGCTAGCACAAGTGCATTCAGCAGTGAATGCGCTATTAGTGAACGCATCTCAATTTTCAAAATACAAACTTCCGAACATCACTTTGCCTCAACTAAAGCGCATGAACTTGGTTTATAGTATGGAAGCCAAAAGAAAGCCTTCTAGTTATAATGAGGTGTTTTCGGTCTCTGATGTTTTAAAAACAATTACATCTGTCATATCGGCCACCCTGCAGAGCTCCACTTACATAACAAACAATACCATTGAAAACCAAACGCTTTCTTCGACTTCAGTGTCCAGCCCTAACACAATATTGCCAACTCCTCGGACAGTTGCTGAAAGTATATTTTCCAGCTTAAAGACACCTGATTGGATGCCGAAATCAAGGCCGGTACATAAGCCAGGGGCGGAGGATCCGAAAAGAGATTCGTACAAGATACCAATGATTTATTTAAGCCAAGAAATACCTGGAAATTTTGTTATCAAGGGATCAGTTGAAAACTACCCTAAACAGTCTTTGACAAAAATTTTCTACACTCAATCGCAAGCAATTGCTATCAGAAATAAGGAATCAATATATAAAGAAGATTTTCATCAGCGAAACCAGTCTCTTTCCAACCTTCAAATTCAAACGAGCAGCAAAGGAAAACAAATAGCAACGAGGTCAAGTGCTAGCTTCTTAACGAGTTTTAGAGTACCAATCACACAAACACTAACACTCATAGAAACAAAGACTTCGAGTCTGGTTGATACTATTACCCCAACTCACACTCTATTTCAACCGACAAATATAGTAAAAACTCATACCACACAAGTCACCTTCTTCAAATACAACAGTGCTGGTAATAATACACTAGAGTCTTTTAAAAAAGATGTGAACAATGATGCGGCAAGCTGGGAATTAAATAAAGAACCACTCATTCTAGTAGAAGTTGGAACTTCATCAACAACAAACGCTGTGAACTCAATGTTTAATACTACTCAAAACATTGGAAAGAAAAGTATTTTCATTGTTATGACAGATAAAAAGAGCCCCGGAGGAGGTTTCAGTATCAGTCCTTCTATGATAGACACGCCACATAATATTAATGCCATAGGAGAGAGCGTCATTGAAAGAAGAGTCCCTGACTATGACTACGATAGTAATTTCACATTTGATTATCTGCCTACAAGAGATGAAGAATTAAAGTCAAACGAAGTGAATCAAGTACTTCTTGGGAGAGTACTAATTGCTTCTCCTCCAAAAGTTAGAGAAAGCACGTATAAGGGTGTGCCTTCTACTATAACTACTTGTACGCCATCCTGTAAGTCATCACGCAATGAACTTTGTCAGCGCACTTACAATCGAATGCAATGTCTGTGTCGTCCTGGTTTCGCTCGTATGTTCCCTGATCGATTATGCCGGCGTAAGATTTAACTATACAATTATATTTTATTGAGATTAGAACATTCTTATTGAGAATTTTATTCCTCAGCTACTTACACATATGCCCTTAAAATTCCGATTTATCGTATAAGCAAACAAGTTCTGGACTTTAAGGAGCAGTACCGTATGACAGATTCGGATGATTTTAACCAACTGGCAGATATCACGCATAACGCTGTTGATCGCATGGTTATGCAATCAGATCTTCGTGATGTTTACCATGGTATCCACGTAACATCTTTCGAAGAAAACCAAATTGAAGATGGCATTGTGGGAACATTTCTTCTTCAGGTAAGAAACAGGAGTAAAATAATATTGGGATTAAGTATCTGCAAGCAAAAGCTGTTTAATTTATTTTTAGCTGTTGGATAATACCGATGAAAACAGATTGATCGACGTTTTCAAAAAGTATCTGCGTAAAAACAGCTTAAGCTTAGGTGGAACAGAAATATTTACCACGAAGAATGGAGTGAATTCGTTGGAGGTACACGGTGAGTAAGAGATTATATTTACAATTTTTATATGGGCTTCTTCCAACAACCTGTTTCCCTTAAATCGCTTGAAACATCTTTTTGATTTTTTATTACTAAGCCAAGTTTCAAGCAACTTCGGCATTTATTTCTAGGAACTCTAATATATGTACATTAATCAGCTTATGCCATTTACGATCCTCCTGAACCATTTGTACCAAGAAACTCATATGTTCACCAAACTTGTTAATCCTGGTGCCGTGAAATAAGGCCGAGTGATCTAATGAAGAGATCTGGCCTTATTACGCTTTGTTAAAGTGAAATGAATCCAAATTTTAACGTTTGGCATTATTTCACTTTGTTAAAGTGAAATAAAGCCAAATACACAAACGCATTCAAAGTGAAATAAGGCCAAATGCTCTAAAAAAAGGGAAAAAAGCAAACCGTTTTATTGGGGCGCTGTAGTTGAGGATAGTTTTTCGAATTCCATTTTTCTGTCTACGACTATTGCAACTGCAGTTCAAAGACTATGATTCCGCTTTGACAAGCTCACCTGAGATATGCAATGCGTTTGCAAAGCATTTCAGTAAGTCCTTTATTGAAAATCCCGTCAATATAGACTTTGATTTCTTTGACTACTCCCGTGATTTCCCCCAAGCCACTTTAAACAACATCCAAATTGATAATGATAAAGTTTTGCATGATCTTTCATTGCTGAAAGATGATTACTCTCCCGGTCCTGATGGCATTCCTCCTATAATATTAAAAAAATGTTCCTCAGTTTTAGCTTCTCCCTTGCAATTCCTTTTCAAGCTATCCCTTAAGTCCGGTAAATTTCCTCAAATATGGAAAGATTCATTCATTACTCCCGTCTTCAAAAAGGGTAATAAGTCCGATATTACCAACTACAGACTGATTTCTAAACTGTCCTCTATTCCAAAGCTTTTCGAACAAGTAGTTTGTGATAGTATAACGTTTTTCTGCAAACATTTAATCTGCCATCAACAACACGGCTTTATGCAGAAGCGGTCTACTGTCACAAACTTATTAACCTTTATGAACAAGTGCTCAAAGGCATTAGAGATTGGACATGAGCTGGATTGTATCTACACAGATTTCTCAAAAGCTTTTGACCAACTCTCACATGAAATTATCATTTTCAAATTGAAAGCTCTAGGTTTCCCTGTAGGATTTTTTAATTGGATATATTCATATCTCCGAAACAGATCATACATAGTTAAGTTCAGAAATTCGTTTTCTAGCCCTTTCCCAGCAAAATCAGGAGTCCCACAAGGCAGCCATCTTGGCCCGTTACTGTTTATACTAGCTATCAATGACGTAACTACGTGTATTCATTCTAGTGAGATCCTTGTTTTCGCTGATGATATGAAAATTTTCAAATCTATTAACTCAGCTAATGACCGCGTAGAATTGCAAGCTGACATCGACAGATTTGCTATCTGGTGTAGCAAGAATTGTTTAAGCCTGAATCCAGCGAAATGTCAGACAATGACATTTTTAAGGAAACGGGTACCAAGTACACACGGCTATTACATTTCACAACAAGTTTTGCATCGCGTTTTTAGTTTTAAAGATCTGGGAGTAAACTTTAGCCCACACTTGAGTTTCACGGAACACATCAACTTTATTGTTAAAAAAGCTAATTCCATGTTGGGATTTGTTAAAAGATGGTCGAAGGAATTTCAAAATCCTTATGTAACCCTAGATTTATATAACTGTCATGTTCGTCCCCATCTAGAATATGCATCCCAGGTATGGTCTCCTTTCTACGAAGTTCATAAGGCTAGGATAGAGGCAGTTCAGCGTAATTTTATTCGATTTGCTTTAAAAGGTCTCTCCTGGGCAGATCCATACAACCTCCCACCTTACGAACACCGGATTCAACTTCTACAGATTCAAACTTTGTCACAAAGGCGTATTAACAATGATGTTATTTTTATTCACCAACTTTTAACGGGATCTTTGGACTCATCCGATCTTCTATCGTGTGTAGGTTTTAACTATCGCGGAGGGGCTCATCATCTTCGTAGATTAGAGCTATTGCATTGTCCCCAACACCGTACTAATTATGGCATGAATGAACCTCTTACCCGCATGTGCAAACTTTTCAACTCAAATAAAAGTATTGTTGATTTTAATATTAGTAAATCCTCTCTAAAAAAACATTTAAAACCAGTGCACCACGCTCATAGTTTATGTTTTGTATGTTCTCAATGTTTTTGTATCTATTTTGTATAAATGTATGTGTTTATTAATTTTTCATTTTTTGTGCTTGTGTTATGCTATTTGTATATTTTGCTTATACTAACAACTAACACCTGCACTAAATGATGTAGCCAGTGAGCACATAATATGTGTTGGCTAATCTCTAATTGTAAGTTAATGCTTGATATAAGCTTCTTACTCTCGAGAACTGATAGTGTAAAAAAAAAAAAAAAAAAAAGCCTACCCAAATCATCAGACAAAAATTGTCTTTTGGATTGCACTTTTAATATGGTTCCATCTTGCGGCTGTAAGCAGATATTAATTGTATACTTTGCTCATAATGACCACGAAAGTCAACATTTCCATACGGAAAAGTTATGATAACAAAATTTAAACATACCTACAAATAAAGTGCACGACTGGGTTGGACGAACTAGCTCTAATGTGTGACCATGGTCTTGGGGCTTGAGATTTTGAAAAAAAAAGCAGGGAAAAAATGATGTGTTATTTTATTGATCAATTAAAAATCACTAGTAAACGTTTTTTAGAAAAATGAAGTAAACCATCTGATTTTGTTTACTGTTTGGAATTTTAAGAAATTTTTTGTTGATAATCGTCGACCAGTTTTTTCAAAAAACAGTTTTTTTTTATGTTCCAAATTTTTTTTGAGTATGCCAACTTCTAGCAATTCGTTGTTTTTATCAGAAAAATAAAATTTTGAAAAAATAGATCACACCGTTTTTGGAAAAAACAAAAAATTGAACAAAATTTTAAATTTTTTTTAAATTAAAAAAACTTTTTTTTGACAAATTTAAGAATTCATATTATTTCGTCTATAAAAAGGCGCCTTATTAAAAATTTCATCGAAATCGGTTAAGTGGCTTACGAGAAAATCGAACGTCAAAAAACCGGTCCTATGAGAGGTACCGTTATAAGACTTTTCCTGAAAAATCTGTTCCAACCAAAACATAACATTTACTCAAAAAACACCACTGAGAAAGTTTTATCAAAATCGTATTAGCCGTTTTTGAGATAAATGAGTTTTTCATACAAAATTTATATGGCAGGTACCGTTAGTTTTGGAGCTAGAATGCTAATTCCGAAACCCCTCTGTAGGACGTCATAATAATACTATGTACCAAGTTTGAAGCAAATCGGTCCAGCCGTTTAGGCTTTAGGTTAGACCTGGGTCAATCGTTCATTTCAAAAGATCGAATCAATCAAATATGGGTCATTTGAAAGATTCGGTCTTTTCAATCAATACCCTATGTTATTAAACAGCTAACTTAAAATACAAATCTCTCTCTCTCAACATTGTAAATCCTAACGTAACTTCCTTCTTTTTATTTTTGCCCTTTCTTTCGACTTTCTTTCTTAATTGCCTATTCAAATTGTTAAAACCAAAAATCGATCTCTTTACATTTTGGCATTCATACACTAAACATCTATTTGGACTTGGTAACAATAATTCTTCATTCACCATTAAACACTGAAACACATTTTTATATACATTAATTTTATCACACATTTGGGTTTTATTTAATTACAAAAAAAAACATCACACAATATTAACAAAACTACACTATAACACATCAATTAATTAATACAGTCCACACAATTTAATTTAACACAAATATTACAAAACACCTCCTTTAAGGCTAGAACACATGTAACCAACTCGTCCAACCAAACTTTTATTGAGTTCTAATCATGGTATTTATATTAAAAAGAAACAAGAATATAAGTGCTTCGTTAGGATTCAAAGATATTGGGACAAGTTTCCTAGAGAACGATCACTAGGTTAGGTATTGCCAAAAAAAACCGATAACATTGGATATAGAAATAGCGAAAGAATAAAGAAAGACAGTAAACGTTTCGACAATATTCATTAATTCATTTATTTATTCATCTATCGAGTTTTCTTTTACAGATTTCTAACGGTACCTATAGGTAGTGTTTGATGAGCAGGCCCAAAAAAGTTCATATAGAATTGCTTTTTTTGCTTACAACGTTATAATTTATTATTTTTATTATGATAGGTGTTTACCGACTGCTGGTCTCAATCCAAGTGACCGAGTACCGGGCAAAATGCTTCCAATTACGAGAAATTCATACAATTAGTATAACGCTTTCAGGACATACATACATAAGATTAAGTTTTAGAGAAAGAGAGATTAACAGCTATGTATAGAAAAAACGCATGACACAACAAGTTGAATCCAATAATAAACTGTTACTTGAATCTGATAATATTAAGATGGCAACTCTGTCCTGAAAGTAGTTGGATCAATTTTATAACGCTCCCGAGTTTTTTTCAATTTATAAATAGTTTAATTCACTAAAATGTATACTTAATACAAAAATAACAAGTTTTTTTGAATATTATTGCGATAAAGTGCAAATATAACAGGTAAACTGAGTAATTTAAGGGTAAAACAAGCTTTCAAACAACTGCTCCTATCACATGAGTGTGAACAAAACAAAAAAAAAAAAAACTTAACATCACCAGAAGAAAACCCTTATCCGAAATATGTCGATCACCACTGCTGATCTTAAGAAGATAAAGTCGATCATAGATGAATCTCTAAAAACTGAACTTGCCAAAGCAACGGCAAAACTCGCTTCAAAAGAAGATTTCAGTAAGCTTAATGCTGAGATAAACATCCTGCGAAAACAAAATGAAGGCTTATCTGTCAAAGTCCAACAGTTTGAAGCTAGGTGTTATGTGCTAGAGGAAGAATTGGAGGCTCAATGCAGAGAAATCAAGGGAAAAAACATCATTCTCACGATGCCAAACGATAAGGTTGATCACAAAAGTAAGATTGACACAATCGCGAATCTCCTGCTCGGTGAACCACATCAGATTACAGAAACATCTTAACTGTTTGAGAACAAGATAAATGTTGGGTCCAACGAGAAAGCAAACAAAATGGTGCAAAATTCGATAAAGCTTGAAGGTTCAGGTGTATTCATACAACGCGACTTATCGAAACACGCACATCTTAAACGACGAATCCTGCTTAGTTACAGAAAAATCATCAAAACAAAACATCCAAAAGAACAAGTACTCATTAAAAACAACACTTTATTAATTTCTGATAAAATATTTTATTTAAACGAAAACAATACACTTAAATATAAAAATGATGATGGAGAACAACACCTGTTAAGTATGTTTGGGCAACTTAATTTCGAAGCTGTCAAAACATCAACATTTACCAAGCACCAGTACTTTTGTACAAAATTGAAAATGTGCTGCCATCAGTTCAATATTTTTTTGTACTTTTAAATTGTTGTCTTATAATGTTTCAGGGCTTAATAACAAACTTTTATTTGTAGATTTTTTTAACTATGTAAATAATTTTGATATGTTCTTTTTATATGAAACACATGTTATATCTGAAAATCTTTGTAAATTCACTAAGTATTTCCAAGGTTATAAATTATCATCCAATTCAGCAGTCAAAACATTTACTAAAGGACGTGCAAGTGGTGGAACCTTGTACGGAATAAAAACATCTCTACTTAAAACTTTTAATTATGAAGAAATCGAGGGTGCAACTGTCGTAAAACTTCTTCAAAAAAACGATATGTTCATTGTACCGTCCTATATAAACTGCAACAAGTGGACTGAAAACTATGAAAACCTGAATCGAATTCTGCTGCGTTAAGCAAACAAAAGCGTTCTTTTAATAGGTGATCTTAATGCAAGAATTAGTAATTTACAAGTAACTGCACTTTACAGAACGTTAAATAATGCCATCAACCTCAATAACCGAAGTTCAAAAGACACTATTTATAATCAAAATGGTACAAATCTCCTTGACATGTTACAAATGTATGATTGTATAGTTCTCAATGGTTGTACTAGTGGAGATACAGAAGGTCATTATACTTTTGTAGGAGGACAAGGCAAATCGGTCATCGACTACTGTGCAATAAATAGTGACTGGCACAACTTCATACGAAATTTCGAAGTACAAGTTAAAAACTACTCAGACCACATGCCTATTGTCGTTGAATGGTCTGATAATACAATCCCAACTGAAAGGAACCTTCAACTCATCCCAAGGTTAAAATGGAAACAAAATAAACTTAACTTGTTTCAACGCAAATTAGACAACAACCTCTCTCTGCTAAACGATTCTTTTGTTTCAACTGAAACACTTTCGAACCAACTTATTGCATGCATACAAAACTCGTCAATCAGCCCTATCTTGAGTGGACAAAAGAAGTATAAACATGAATGGTTTGACAACGAATGCATGAAAGCTCGAAAGAAGTCTTTTTCCCTTCTGAATGCAGTCCGAAATTCCAACTGTCAAAATTTAAAAAAATTGTACATCGAAGGAAATTCGCGATATAAGAAAATATGTCTTCAGAAAAAAACAGAATATGAAAATCAACAAGCATATTCACTTGGTCAATCGAAGGAAGCAAAAGAATTCTGGAAAGTGACGAAAAAGACCAACGGTTCTAATTTTGCAATAGGACTAGGGGTAACAGCTGAGGATCCATCAGTGCACTTCCAAAACGTATTATGTGCTGGAACAGATGTTAAGTTTTCGTACGCTGGACCTCTGCTATCTGACGAAATACTTGATTCCGAATTCACATTTGCCGAGATAAATGCTGTTATTCTTAAAGCGAAAAATGAAAAGGCTCCTGGAGAAGATGGCGTAACATATGAATTTTTCAAGAAGGGAACAGAAAGACTTACTTTCCGACTTAAGACTTTATTTAATGACATCCTAAATAAACAAGATGTTCCAACACCTTTCAAGAAGGCAGTCATTTTCCCGATCCATAAAAAGGGTGACACAAATAATGTTGAAAATTATAGAGGCATCTCATTTATGAACGTAATTGCTAAACTATTTTGTGGTGTGCTTGCCAGCAGGCTTGAAAATTGGGCTGAAGGTAATAATATAATTTCAAACTTTCAAGCGGGTTTCAGAAAAAACTTCTCAACTGTGGACCACATCTTTACCTTAACGTCAATAGTTAAAGCAGCACAAGCCAGAAACAAGAAGACATATGCGTTCTTTGTGGACTTTAAATCTGCTTTTGATCTTGTCAACCGAAATGCACTTTTTTACAAGCTTTCTCTGTTAGGTATGTCAACGAAGGTCATTCATGTGATAAAACAAATGTATGCCCATTCAAAAGCAACTGTGTGGGACGGGGCAACACACTCGAACTGGTTTGAAACGGACACCGGAGTTAAACAAGGATGCCTTCTGAGTGCTCTCCTTTTCGCACTATTCATTAATGATGTTGAAACATGTCTGCCTGGAGGTGTTCGAATCGCTGATCTGACCATTAATGTACTTTTGTATGCCGATGATTTGGTTATTCTCTCCGAATCCCCCGAGAACTTACAACTGATGATAAATCGACTATGTGCCTTTTGTATTAAATGGGGACTTACAATTAATACTACCAAGTCCAAAATACTGATGTTCTCAAGATCTAGCCGAAATCATGATGCTTTTGCTTTGGACTTTCAATGTTTTGGAGGTAGTAAGAAAGTATAAGTACTTAGGAGGGAATGTTAACAAAACCATGGACTATAATGAACATGTAACAATGAAATTTACTTCATCAACAAAGCCTGCTTAACATGTCATGGAAAAATATCTATTCGAATCAACGTATTGTACTGTCAGCAAAATATAAGATATTTAATGCTGTTGTTAAGTCTTCTTTATGTTATGCTGCCCAAGTATGGGGAATAGATGAGTTCGAGGCGATAGAAAAATTTGAAAGGTGCTTTTTAAAGAAACTGTTCAATCTTCCAATAAAAACTCCAACCTATGCTCTGCATCTCGAAACGGGTCTAGCTAAAATCTACACATACACTCTCAAGTTACATGCACACTACATCTTAAGGGTGCTGGCTCATCAAGACAATCGGCTAACCAAACAAATGGCATTGTACGAACTGAGAAACGCGGACTGGTGGGTGGCAAAGTGGAAAGACTTAGGAAATTCTTGTGGAGAAACGTTGGTATTGGATCATAGTAATTTGTTGTACTTTAAAGAACGACTCTACAAAATAATCCAATCACACGAGGATGCTGTAAGGATTGAATTCATTAAAGAAGCGCAAAAGTCACAAAGTAGAATCCTTTATTCTCAATTGAAGCTGAATTTAATGGAATCAAGTTATTTTAACGATGCGCACACTCATAAAGAGATATCTCTGATTTTCAAAACAAGATGTGAAGGCCTTGGACTTAATGGAACACCGTATAATAACAGCTTTCATCAGTTTTGTCCATTGTGCAATCTGAAAGCTTAAGAAGACTGCTTCCATCTTATTAGTGTATGTCATATATTTGCACAACATCGAATTTCATACTTTGGAAAAAAATCGCTTACTTTAAAAGAAACAATTACATTGTTGAACTATTGTGCTTGGAAAAAACTCTTTCTTTATTTCAAAGCCATATTAAAATACAGAAAGTTACTTATAACAGAATTTGAATAGATAACATTTTTTTTATTATTTTTGTTATTGTAAATATATATTTTTTTTAATCTGCCAACCGAGCTGACGGCAAAGCCACGGCCTTAAATTCATTAAAAATATTTGTAAATGATATATTAAGATACCAATAAAATGAATACTTACTTACTTACTTACTAACTTACTTAAGGACGGTTAAGAGAAAAATATAGATTAAATTTTACATAGTAATTTTGAGATAACAAATAAGATAAGAAATAAAGTTGCTTTGGAGCAAAGTTATAACAAAAAATACACGTTAAATTATAAGTATATTCTTAAACATTCCGCCGGCCCTGGAACACGTTTCAGTATATTGGCAGAATGGCTTATTTATGTATTGGTCGTACAAGGTTTCCACTCTGGGTTTTAAGGGTGACAACCCGGACATGGCCATCTTTGCCTGGATGTATGTCGATGACCCGCCCATTGCCCATTACCCATACTTCCAGGTGGTAAATATGACTCTTTGATCACGACTTAATCGTTTAGTTTAATGTCAGCCTGTACGTGTTGCCATTTGGGTCGATTTTGGAGCGATCTCAAATACTTCGACTGTCAGCGCTTCCAGTAGCCTTGGATTTTAGCTTGTAACATCTAGGATAGTCGGCTGGTTGGTACATCCAATGAGGGTTCTGAAACAGCAGCGTAAGATTCACCTTGTTCCGCACCATTATTATTCCGATCGAAATGAAAGACGATAAATTTTTCTGTGCGAAAAATTGTATAATAAAAAAAAACCCACATTTATTTCGTATTCTAAAACAATGGCCGGAACGACCTCTCGTGCATACTGAGTGAGAGCGACTGACTCTCATTTTCATATTATATTCTAGTGAAGACATGTTTTATATAAAAAAAGAGAACTATAGGTATGGCTAGTGTTGCCATACGTAACAGTCCCGGCAAAAAAAATAGTTTTTTCCTCTATTACAATTCATATTTTTTTTACTTCCATTGGCAGGATGCACAGCTTCTGGACTGGTCTTTTGAGTTTGTTAGTGGCCGTTTGTACCACTACGTTGCGTACCAAGCCGTCCTGGCTAGGTAGTAGTTCGCTATCCGAGCCATTGCCCAACTAGTAGGGGGGAAGTTCTCACTTCGAAATACAACCGATTGGCCCACCTTTAAGTTCTCCTTCTCCTTCCTCCATCTTTTACGCTCCGGTAATGTTGTTAGGCATTCGGATTGCCATCGTACCCAGAAGTGCTGAACCATCCTTTGCCTTTCTCTCCATAGTGCAGTTCCCACTGATTCTGAGCGATCGTCCATTCTGAAAGGGAGAGTTAAGATTAGTGGTTCAACTACCAGAAAATGTCCCGGCGTCAACGCCTGAACGTCCATGGGTCATCACTCAAAGGGTGAAGAGGCCTGGAATTGAGTATGGCCTCTATTAGAGTGAGTAAAGTCCTGAATTCTTCCGGGGGCAACATCCTTTGCCCCATGATTCTCCTTAAGTGAAGCTTCCTAGATTTCACTGCCGCTTCATAAATCCCTCCTTGATGCGGGGCGGCTGGTGTCATAAACTTCCAGTCGGTACCCTTCCGGTGCAAATGATCTAGCATGTCCATGTCTGAAAAGGTTCTTAATGCTTTATTTAGTTCTTTTGATACGCCAACGAAAGCCGTTCCGTTGTCGCTAAACATTTTTTCACATCTTCCCCTCCTGGCAATGAACCTTTCATATGTAGCTATGAAAGCCATGGAAGATAAATCCGTGGCAGGTTCGATATGTATTGCTCTAGTCCTTAGGCATACAAATATTGCTACCCACCATTTTTTCCCTTGCCTCCGATTTTTCCTGCCTAATCCCTCAGGCCCAGACTCTTTTTATTCAAAATCCTGCATAATCTACTCCCGTAGATAGAAATGGTTTCCCAACCTGGACTCTTTCTGAGGGCAATTCCGCCATCAGCTGTCCCTCCATTCGTGCATTTAAATGCACACAAACAACACATTTGTGAATGTAATTCCTTAACCCATGCCTGAGTTTGGGTATCCAATACTGTTGTCTGATGAATTGCATCATGACTTGTATCCCTCCATGCTCTGTACTCCTGTGTGCACATTCCATTAGCAATCCTGCCAATTTTGATATCCATTAGCTACGATTGCCGGATGTTTCGTTATCGATTTTCGACCTGCCTAGCCTTCCCCCTACCCGCAAGATATTATTTTTATCCAGTATCGGCTTTAAGCTCATTATTTTACTCTTCTCCGGAAGCGTTTGTCCTGCTTTAAGTGCCGTTATTTCCTTATTGTAATAATCTTGTTGACTAATACGTACTAAATATTCCATGGCTCCTGCCTTCTCCTCTCTCGTTGGTGGCATTACTTCCTGCTGCCCCTTTCTCCTTTTCCTCTTTTGTCTCAGGTTCCTCCTGTTTTTAATCCACTGTTCTATGAACCGGTTTACATAACTAACGATGTTCACCGCTTTTTCTAGTTTGCTAACATAATCCAATAGAGGTACATTACCCCTTCCTCTCCCGAGGCCAATACTTATTGGTTCCTTAAATTCCGAAATTGAATGTATTTTCATTTCGTCCTCCGTTTCCTTATTGATTCCTTCCATTATTCCACTCCTTGGCCAATCCTTTTCCTCCTTTATTATCCAACTAGGACCATGCAGCCATAAGTTATTGTCTACCAACTCCTTTGGTAACATCCCCCTAATAAGTAAGTCTGCTGGGTTCTCCTTGCCATCTATGTGACGCCAGCTTCTTATCTCCGTATTTGATTGAATAGATGCTACTCTATTTTCGACATATGTCCTTAAATCCCTTGTTTCCTTCCTTATCAAAAAAAAAATGCTGGACTTGAATCAATCCATAGCACATATTCCGTTCCTTTCCATTCCATTGACTCCATAATCTCCTTTATCATCCTTGATAGTAATTCAGCTGCCGATAATTCCAAACGCGGGATGGTCACCATTTTCAAAGGTGCCACCCTTGTCTTCGACGTTAAGAGCTTGCTTGTTAAAACTCCGTTTCCATAGTTTGCCCTCAAGTATATGACCGCCCCTAATGCTGCCTCACTGCTGTCTGAAAACCCATGAATCTGTATACCTGTGCTTCCTCCTGAGCCCAACCATCTTTCTATTTTAAATTTTTCAAATAGATAATAGAATCCCAAAAATCCAACCAACGACGTTCTATTTCTATCGCTGGTTTATCATCCCAATCGATCCTCGATTTCCACAACTCCTATATTATTATTTTCCCAATGATCGTAACTGGTGATTTGGATCATATAATTGAGCTACATGACTCACTATCTTCCTTTTTGTTATTGTTCCGTTGAAATTGGGATTTTTGACTATGAAAGTGAATTTATCCTCTTCTATCAACCATTTCGGTCCTAGAATGGTTGTCCCTTCCCCCTGCCCCTCAGAAAACAACAATGTTTTTTCTGACTCCGAATCCATCGCTTTAACTACAGCATTGCTGTTTGATTTCCATTTCCTCAATTCAAATTTAGCTCCTTGTAATATTGTATCGATTTCCTTTGCTAATTTGATTGCTTCCTTGACTGTATGAGCTCCTGTTGTACAGTCATCCATGTAGAAGTCCTCTTCTATTGCTTTTGGATATTTTCTTTTGCCAGCCTGGCCGTTTCTATCACTGCTCTTACAGCGACAAATGGAGATGCTGTTGGTCCAAAACTGACTGAGCCAGTTTTCCTTCAATCTTTGATTTGAGTCCTCTCTCCAAAACAATCTTTGTAAATTCCATTGTTCCTTGGCAAATCTGACCTGATTGAACATTTTCCTGATGTCCGCATATACTGCTATTCTATGTCTCCTGAAGCGCATTATTGTTTCATGCAGATCCTTCTGCAGTTTCGGCCCAAGCATTTGAATGTCATTGAGTGATAAACCAGTATCCGTTTTCCAACTTGTTACAATCCTGTTATCCTTTGGTATACAATGGTGTGGTATGTAATACACCATTTCTCCTTGATTTGGTCTTTCCGTGGCCTCCTTTAAATGGCCCAACTCAATGTCTTCTCTCAATAAAGGTATTCCTCATCTCCGGATGTTTTTCCAGACGCTTTTCCAAATAGAAAAATCATCTCAACGCTATTTCTCTGTAACTGCCAAGCTCCCTTATCTCCGATTTTATTGGTATCTTTATAATGAACCGTCCTGATTCGTCTCTCCTATGCGTTTCCTTGAAATGCTTTTCTTGTTATGCACCAAATTATTAACTTATGTTATTCACCAATTTATTACCGGAAAATAAAAAAAGAATTCAACTTCGTTTTATAATTTTGAACCACTGTTTTATTGATCCGTTCAACTCTGAATTTTGCTTAAGACTAACTTATCGTTTCTAAAATTATATGTAACCAAGAACATAAGAATTATTTACACTTATACATGTGAGCATTTGAGATACATTATCTCAAGCGATATGAGATGCGCAAAGTGCTGAATTGACAGTTGATTGAAGTGCTATGCATAAACTTTTATCACGACAATAAATTAAAAGGATTTAATGTGCGCCTTTTTGTGGCCACTTAGAAAGAAAAACAAACGAATTTAAAAGTATCAGATATCAATAAACGAATCTGAAGTGGATGTTGGCTTGCAATAAGCGAGATAAAATTATGCTGATATGCAGTCATAGAGAATTCAAAGTAATTATTAATATGAATTTAAAGATATGCATAACACCTCCCATCTTAAAAGAAAGAAAATTACAATTTTTCTTTAAACAAATTAATTTTCTTCGACCTCAAACTCATTAACTTTAAATACATTCGAATTTGGTCTTCTTATTACAGTTTTGGTTTTATTATTATCATAGTAATGTACAATCTTTTCTCTTTCTATAACAGGTTGTTTATTTCTTTTATTGAAACAGTTACGGAAAATGGTGATGCCACTTCCTTTAATGAACTTCAAAGAACAGTAAATTATACCGATTAAAATTAGCGTTCCACTTATACCAAATAAAGTGCCTTGAACATGAGGCGGTATTTCTTTAAGTTTTCTAGCTAAGTAGCTTTCTTGATTTCTAATTTCAATAGTTAAATCTTGTAGTTCAGTTAAACTTTTAAGTTTAATTTTACATCTTCTATATATAAATCGTTAAAATCGTTCAATTTTGTATTATAGCAACAGTCCACAGGTGCAGGACGATATACATCTTTGTTTTCAATAGTTAATTCTTGTTCGAGAGTTTTAATTCTAGTTTCCAAGGTTTCAAAAGTACAATTAGGTTTCAGATTTAAAATTCCAATATTATTAATTATTCCTTCTTCGACATTTTGATTATCCGAACAGTTACAGTGGTATTTAGTTTCGTCGCTTAAGGCAAATATATATTTATTTTCTGAAATTTTATGAAAAATTTCTATGTGATTTATTATTTGCTTAAGTTTACAATCGCTATTTATTCTATTCATAAAGATTGTAAGCTCACAATCGCTATTCAAAACACTATTCTTAAATTCTAGTTGTTTACATATAAAATATTTATCAATTTTCTTACATTCTTCCAAGAGATTATTGCTCAGAAAATATTCTTCTTTGTTTTCTTTGATTACAAAATATTTAAACTTTTGCTCAATAACATATAAATTTTGTTTTGTTTTATAATATGGCACATTAATCATTTCAAAAACTTTCGAACTTGAGTTTTCTAGAAAAGGAACTGATATAACTACTACTAATCTTTCTGATTTTACGTAAGAAATTAATTTTACCTCTTTCATTATTCGACTGTAAGATTCTAAGCTTGGGGTAAATAACATTTCATTTTCTCTGTCACTAGTTCTCAATAATTCTATAAAATATTTAGGTTCAATAATAATTGGATGTATAACACTATCTTGTAGAAAAAGAATTGCTTCAGTTATTTGATCTATAAGTAGTTCGGCATGATTAATTAAGAAATATATTTTGATTTTTAACTCAATAAAATAATCTTTTAAAATAAATAGTTTCCTATCTTTATTAACTTTATTTGAAACTTGTTCTAATGTATTAGTTAGAGTATTCGTTAAATTTCCTAATTCAAAGTATGCTTCTTTTAGAACCAAATTTTGTTTATTTAAGCCATCTAAAACTTTGATTTCTTCCTGTTGACTTTTATGAACGTATTCGCTATTTTCTTTAGTTATTCTTATTGCTTCTTCATATTGCTTAGCATCTTCACTATCTAAAGTTCCAAACAAAAATTTTAACCCTGATCCAACAATATTTAAAAGACCTCTTTTGTACCTTCTATCAGCTCCTAATAAATTATATATGACTCTTAAATCTTTTCTCAATTTTAAAATCTGTATTTTGGTTTTCTTAATAAATTCTATGCATTCGGGAATTTCTATCAAACAATCATCATTTAAGTTTGCTATAAAATTAGTTATGATATCTATTTCGTCCGATATTTGACGAAGATCAATGTGAGTAACTATAGAAACCTTCCCAGTTTGTTGCCTCAATTCTCCGATATTTTTGTAGTATATTCCATTTGAGGGGAAATTCTCCCACATTTCACCAAAAACGCCATTTAGAATCAATAAAAATCTGTAAATAAAATGTGTCAGTTCTTATAGTGTTTTATTTTGCCTTTATTATATTTCATAGATTTATTATTTCGTCTAATTATAACGGAATTTTCTAAAACTTTTATGATTTTATATGGGCCTACATACTTTTCGCTTGATTTATCTCTTTTATCGTTTTCAACAAGAATTAAGTCATTTTTCTTAAATTCTTTTACGTTAGAATTTATTCTTTTGTCATATCTTTCTTTTGCTTTAATTTTCTTTCCTAACATAGTCCTTTTAGCTTCTGTCTCCATTCGTACTAATTTAAGCTGTAATTCTTGGGTGTAATCAGTTGTAGTTTTAAAACTTAAATTAGTAAATTCACTTGGTATATTAGCCTTTCGTCCAAATATCATTTCGTATGGAGGAAATCCTGTACTATTATGAATGGCGGTATTATGACAAAATGCGGCATATCAAAACAATTTTGAATATTCAGGTTTTGTTTTGTCTTTATTGACTAATCTCAAGAATTCACCTAATCTAGCATGAGATCTTTCCGCTGATCCATTCGACTGTGGGTATGCATTACTAGTACGTAAATGTTTTATGCCAAACATCTTACATAGTTCCTTCATAAGTTCATTAACAAATTCACCACCATTGTCAGTGAGAATGTATTCTGGCATTCCAAAATTTAGTACCCATTCATCTGTGAAAGCTCTAGCTATAGTTTCGCTTCTTTTATTTCCAATAGGGATATACTTGATAAATTTACTTAGATCATCTTGAATCGTTAGAGCAAAAATAGTTTTATTATTTTCAATGTATGGACCAGTTAAATCCATTGCTACCTTTTCAAAACTGTGATCTGCTGAAGTTACTATCTTCATTGGGTTCCTACGTGGATGTCTATTAATTTTCTGTTTTTGACATTGTTTACATTTTTGAATGTATTCTATAACATCTTTATTTAAATTTACCCAGTAAAATTTTTCTTTGATTCTGCTAATAGTTGCTTTTTGTCCACCATGACCCCCGATAAGGCCGTCGTGATATTCTTTGATTATTTTTAATTGTTCCTCTTTATTATTTATAATTTGAATGTTTTCTAAAGAACCTTCGTTTATATTTTCTTCATTAGTATTTTCTTCAACTGTCTGGTTATTATTGTGAATATTGACATTGACTTCTTCTTCTACTGGATTATCGGATATTTCTCCTTCACGTAATATATTTTTATTTAATCTTTTCATAACACTACTACTAGTGCATGGTTCGTTTAGTCCACATTCCTCTTCGTAGATTTGTCTTAACACTTGTTCGTCTTCTTCATCTGTTAAAAAGTCTTCTCCAAAAATTTCTTTAGCTGCTTCTTTTTGTTCTTTATTTAATTTAGTTTTGATAATATTATTGTGAGCTTCTGATCCTTGATTTTCAAATATTGGGAAAACCATATTCCTGCTAAGCTCATCAGCAACTACATTGTCTACGCCTTTCTTATAAATGATTTTGTAGTCATACTCTTCTAATTTTAGTCTCCATCTAATCAATCTTGATCCGGGATCTTTGACATTAAATAACCAGGTTAGCGGTCGATGGTCAGTTTTTATAATGAATTTTTGTCCATAAAGGTAAGGTCTAAACTGTTGTATTGCCCATACAATGGCAAGGCATTCCTTTTCCGTGGTACTATAATTAACCTCAGCTTTATTTAAAGTTCTACTTATAAAGTGAATAGGTAAATCTTTTCCCGAGTATTCTTGTGATAGGACAGCGCCAAGTCCCAGATTACTAGCATCAGTTGTAATAATAAACTGTTTCTCGAATTTAGGGTATTGTAATAAAGTAAATTCTGTTAGTAGTTTTTTAAGTTCACTAAAACTTTTAGTATGTTCTTCCTTCCAAATGAATTCAACGTTTTTTTTCAATAACTTGTATAAAGGTGATGCTACTATACTAAAATTTTTTATGAATTTTCCGTAATATCCTATCATTCCTATAAAGCTCTTAATTTCTTTGGGATTTTTGGGTTCCTGTAAACTGTCAATTGCCTTAACCTTTTCTATATTAGGGAGTAAGCCCTTGTTCGTTATAAAGTATCCCAAATATTGGACTTCTTCCTTAAGAAACTCAGATTTGTCTATTTGAATCTTAAGATTTGCTTCTCTCAATTTATGAAGTACGTTCTTAAGTCTTTCATTATGCTCATCTAGACTACTACCATAAACAACGATATCGTCTATGGAAACAAAGCATTGTTTCCCTAAAAGTTCTGACAAAACTGTGTTCATCATTCTTTGGAAACATGAAGGAGCATTTTTGAGACCAAATGGCATTCGAGTATATTCGAAATGGCCATAAGGTGTTGAAAAAGCGGTCTTTTCAATACTTTCCTTACTTAAAGGTATTTGGTGAAATCCCGATTTTAGATCTAAGGTCGTGAAGTACTTCGCGCCTCCAAGTTGATCTAGAATATCAGTAATATTTGGAATCGGGTAGGAATCAGAAATATTTACATCATTCAACTTCCTAAAATCTATTACCATTCTCCATTGAGGGTTTCCGTTAACATCTGATTTTTTGGGTACAACCCATAAAGGACTGCACCAAGGAGATTGACTATGTCGCATATTTCCATCGTTAAGAAGTTTTTCCAATTGCTTATTTACTTCATCATTATGTACTTTGGGGTACCTATACGTTTTAGCATTAATAGGTATTTCGTTAATCGTTCGTATGTGATGTTCAATAACAGACGTTTCCGTTAATGGTTCATTTTCTAAGCTAAAAATATTGGCATTCTCTTTTATCAATTCAACAAGACCTTTCAATTCTAAATTGTTTTTTATGTGATCGATTCTTAACTTACTCCACAAAAGATTAAATCTATCATCTTTTTTATACTCTTTTACATTATTATTTTCTTTAATAGCTTCCTTCTTTCCTCCCAAATAACTAGAATTCATTGACCGTGAAGGTTCGCTTGAAGTTGGTTTTTCTTCAATCCGTTGGACTTTACAGTTTGAAACTTCTAATTTATTTACTTTCTTATTTAACGAATTGTTAGTACCTTTGTTATTCTCGTTTGAATTAACTAAATAGTTAGAATTCATTGACCGTGAAGGTGCGCTTGAAGTTGATTTTTCTTCAATCCGTTGTCCTTTACAGTTTGAAACTTCCGATCTATTTGTTTCCTGGTTTAATAATAATTTGATTATTATTCGGTCGTTGTACATAATTCCACGTTTTAAATTAATACAGAGCTCAGATTCTTTTAAGAAATCAATGCCCAGTACTCCGTCATAATGACCAATAACATCATTTGTTACAACGTGAAAAGAAACATCAATTAAAAACGTATCAAGGTTTTCGTCGTCATATTCTAAAGTGATGTTGGCACTTCCTATGCTAAACCTATTTGATTTACCGATTCCCACAAAGTTTATTGTTTCTTTGAAATTTACGTCTTCTTCATATATACATTTTGCTTTAATTAAACTTATAAAAGCTCCTGTATCCACTAAAAAATTATAGTTCTTGTTACCGTATCTAAGGATAATATGAGGGCTTTCATTGAGGTTAGAAACAATACCCCCGTTTATTGTTCCTTTTTCCGAAAATTTACACGTTTACTGGTATCATTTTTCCTATCACTTTCTCCTTCTTTATTATTAGTATTGTGATAAAAGGTTTTTTTGTTATTGTTGTTTTCCTGACCATATTTATTTTCAGTGTTCGTTCGATTAAAAGATTGTCTTTTGGGAGCCCTACAATTTTTACTTATATGCCCTAATTTCTTACAATTATAACATTTAATCATGTTATGATTAATTTTTATTAGGTTTTTTGACGTATAGTCTTTGTTACTGAAGGTCTGGGAAGCTCTTTTCCCTGACAACCTTGTTTCTTCTTGAATGTCTAAGGAAGATGCTTCGGCTAAGGTTGACGGTCTTTGGCTATTTACAAAAGTGCCAATTTCTTCTTTAAGTCCATTAATAAAGGCGTTGAGAATATCTTTCTCAATCATGAATAATTGTCCTTCGAACAATCTATCACTTTGGTTATTCATATACATATCTTGAATTCTACGTCTTTGTAGGGTTTCGACCTTTTGAATATATTGTAAAGCAGTTTCCATTCTGCCTTGTTGAAGTCGCGTCATCTCCATATGCAACTGCAAAGGAGAATATGTTTCTTTAAACATCCTATTTAATTCAGTTTTTAATTCTCCCCAGCTATTTAATCTCTTATTCATAAATAGAGTTTCGGCATTGCCAGTGATTTTACTTTTTATCAATGGAAATAAATAGTGCCGCTGCTCTGCACTCGCAAGTGACATTGCACTTTCAACGTTACTTAGGAAATGATGGATCTTATTCGGATCACTATCAAAGGGTGTGATGAGCTTACTAAGCAAATCTAAACTCACTACATTAGGTGTTGAATTATTATGAACTAAAGGGAAATTACTTCCTCTGTTATAATTTTCAAAAATATCACTTTCTATTCTTAAACTGGTTTCTTTAATTGGGCTTTTAAAACTTTCTTCAGGTTTTTGTTTAGGTATTGCTCCTGTGCTAATTTGACAATCTTTAATTTTTTTAATAGCATCTACTACAGTAGGTGACGCTTCATTCTCAGCAAAGTTTCCCTTTTCTTCTATCGTTTTTAAAAATAAATTTCTGGTGAAAATTTTATTCTCGTAAAATATTAGGTACTCTTCTTCAATGCCTTTCTGACTCAATTTTATATTATCTAAAATTTGTCCTAACGTTAAACAAATTGTACTTCCACTTTCTTTTGCAATACACGTGAATTTCCTGCATAAAAACTCTTCATTAAATTTATATTCGCTTTGTGAACTTGCCATTTTAACTTTATTTATATTGTATACAAAAGCTTAATTACACAGTTTTCTAATTTTACAACCCTCTTTTTTTGTATATTTTGAGTTTTATTCTTTTCTCGAAAATAATGCCTCAAATCGCTCGTCTTGGGCTTGTTTCAAAACCAATTTAATTTTGATTGCTTTATTGACTAAATATTTGTGATTCTTAGACAAGGATTTTTTTCTTTCCTCAACAATTTTTTGGTTTTCTTCAAATTTCTGTTCTTTCGTTAATATTATATTATTGTCTTTTCCAGACATAGTATTTTAAATTACAAAAAAAAAAATTATTTCTACTGAAATAAATGAAAGTAGACTTACATACAAATTTTCAAAGTAATTTTTTTTGTTTGTTGAATGTTATTATTCTTCCCTCGTTGAATTATGTTGTCTTCAACTTAAACACGACAGGAACGCTGTTTTCAATCCAAATTGAAATTGTTTTCAATCCGTAAATCCTTTATCGAACACGTTGGGGCTTTCGTTTCTGATATAATCTGCCCTTTTTCTTCCTTTTTTTTTTTTGAGTCTTCTGCTTCTTGTGTTGATCGAATTTTGGTTCGTGCACAATTGCGTTTACCGACTACCGAGGTAGTTTAATGATTAATTCTAACTTGTTTTTTTCCTCGAATTTATATTGATACACTCAGGAGTGATATCACGAAGAAAAGAAAGAAAATGTTCAATAATTTTTTTTGTGTCACCGTGTATTTTCCCGACGTGTTGACACGACTAGAGGAATTTAAGTAGTATCTCGGAAAGTTACACGAATCACATATCTTTACCGCTGCCACCAAATTATGTTATGCACCAAATTATTAACTTATGTTATTCACCAATTTATTACCGGAAAATAAAAGAAGAATTCAACTTCGTTTTATAATTTTGAACCACTGTTTTATTGATCCGTTCAACTCTGAATTTTGCTTAAGACTAACTTATCGTTTCTAAAATTATATGTAACCAAGAACATAAGAATTATTTACACTTATACATGTGAGCATTTGAGATACATTATCTCAAGCGATATGAGATGCGCAAAGTGCTGAATTGACAGTTGATTGAAGTGCTATGCATAAACTTTTATCACGACAATAAATTAAAAGGATTTAATGTGCGCCTTTTTGTGGCCACTTAGAAAGAAAAACAAACGAATTTAAAAGTATCAGATATCAATAAACGAATCTGAAGTGGATGTTGGCTTGCAATAAGCGAGATAAAATTATGCTGATATGCAGTCATAGAGAATTCAAAGTAATTATTAATATGAATTTAAAGATATGCATAACATTCTACTAATACTTCCTCTTCCGAATATTTACTTCCTGTTCTTATTTGGTGTTGTTGCCATAATCGTTCCAATAGTTTATCTTGGCAATTTGTGCTCCCGCACTAAACTATGACTTACCACATTTGGTTGGGACCCTGTATCGAGAAACCCTCTTATAGGTCCGATATTATAATTTTCCCCCACCAGCCTTACTAATATAGTTGGCATAAATGAATGTTTTCTGCCTAAAGAATATTGAAAGTCCGTGGAATATAGTTCAAAGTTTGATTTATTTATTTTTCCCATTTTTTGTTTCTTTGTTTTTATTAAATCTACCTCCTTCCTTTTCCTTAAATTATCCTCTTTCTGTCATTGGATCCTTCCTCGGGTTGTTCTTACCTTTTTTGCCGATGGTCTTAAAGCAAAAATGCTTGTGTCGTCTTGCTGGGCGGGCAAGGTCAGGTTTACCTTTACTTGGGGGGTAGCTCCGGCTTCCCCCGTCGCTCCTGTAGCTCCTGCTAATGGTTGGTCATCCTTGGTCCGTTGTCCTTTTCCCACAATTGTAGTAGACGGTCGCTGCGAAGTAATATTCCATCCCGTGATGCTACGGTCACCTCCTGGGAATTAGCATAACTCGCTAACCTAGAGATGCCCTTCCTTGTTGCTTGGAACAGCCTGTTCCCTGCCTCCTGGCCTTCCTTCCTTTGCTTGGATGTAATTTCCGAGTTGTCCTTCCTGGAGCCTCCTGATTTGTTTGCTCCTGCAACTGTATGGAGAGAAAAACCCAAAAACTCGTATTACTCCTTTTGCTTTTCTTTTCCGAATACATAGCTTCAACTCTAACAATCCCATTCCTGAAATATACCTATATGTTTTGTTTTTCCATTGCACTTCCTGTGCTACACTTATTCCTTACTCCAGCCCCAAAAAAAAAATTATTGACTCCTCACCCATCCTGAGCTAATGATGTTTGCAATTCCATCCTGGAATTTTTTTTTTTTTTTTTTTAAATTTACTATACACTTCCTGTGTTGATAATTTTGTTCGCAAGGCAAACTTCCTCCTAAATCCCATTATGGAATTTTTAATTTATTTACACCTGTGCTAATAATTTTCCAACCTACCTAATAAAACAAAATTTAAAAACTCCTTTCCCATCCTGGGATTTTATAATTTATTTTACACCTCCTGTGTTAATAATTTTCCAACCTAACTAATAAAACAACATTTAAAAACTCCTTTCCCATCCTGGGATTTTATAAATTTATTTACACCTCCTGTGCTAATATTTCCTCCTAAATCCCATCCTGGAATTTTTTAAATTTATTTACACTTCCTATGCTAATATTTCCTCCTAAATCCCATCCTGGAATTTTTTAAATTTATTTACACTTCCTGTGCTAATATTTCCTCCTAAATCCCATCCTGGAATTTTTTTTAAATTTATTTACACCTCCTGTGCTAATATTTCCTCCTAAATCCCATCCTGGAATTTTTTTTAAATTTATTTACACCTCCTGTGCTAATATTTCCTCCTAAATCCCATCCTGGAATTTTTTAAATTTATTTACACTTCCTGTGCTAATATTTCCTCCTAAATCCCATCCTGGAATTTTTTAAATTTATTACACTTCCTGTTCTAATATTTCCTCCTAAATCCCATCCTCGAATTTTTTAAATTTATTTACACCTTCTGTGCTAATATTTCCTCCTAAATCCCATCCTGGAATTTGTTTAAATTTATTTAAACCTCCTGTGCTAATATTTCCTCCTAAATCCCATCCTGGAATTTTTTAAATTTATTTACCCTCCTGTGCTAATACAAAAAAAATAATATATGTACATCCTGTATCATATTTAAATCTGTACGTCCTGTACCAAAAATTATAAAAATATAATTTTAAAAATCCATCCAATCCTCCTGACAAATATAAAAAATAATATATGTGTACATCCTGTACCATATTTAAATCTGTACCAAAAATTATAGAAATATAATTTTAAAAATCCATGCAATCCTCCTGACAAATATAAAAAATAATATATGTACATCCTGTACGTCCTGTACCAAAAATTATAAAAAAATATAATTTTAAAAATCCATCCAATCCTCCTGACAAATATAAAAAATGTACATCCTGTACCATATTTAAACCTGTACCAAAAATTATAGAAATATAATTTTAAAAATCCATCCAATCCTTCTGACAAATATAAAAAATAATAAATGTACCTCCTGTACGTCCTGTACCAAAAATTATAAAAATATAATTTTAAAAATCCATCCAATCCTCCTGACAAATATAAAAAATAATATATGTGTACATCCTGTACCATATTTAAATCTGTACCAAAAATTATAGAAATATAATTTTAAAAATCCATGCAATCCTCCTGACAAATATAAAAAATAATATATGTACATCCTGTACGTCCTGTACCAAAAATTATAAAAAAATATAATTTTAAAAATCCATCCAATCCTCCTGACAAATATAAAAAATGTACATCCTGTACCATATTTAAACCTGTACCAAAAATTATAGAAATATAATTTTAAAAATCCATCCAATCCTTCTGACAAATATAAAAAATAATAAATGTACCTCCTGTACGTCCTGTACCAAAAATTATAAAAAAATATAATTTTAAAAATCCATCCAATCCTCCTGACAAATATAAAAAATAATATATATGTGTACATCCTGTACCATATTTAAATCTGTAACAAAAATTATAGAAATATAATTTTAAAAATCCATGCAATCCTCCTGACAAATATAAAAAATAATATATGTACATCCTGTACGTCCTGTACCAAAAATTATAAAAAAATATAATTTTGAAAATCCATCCAATCCTCCTGACAAATATAAATAAAATGCACGACTGGGTCGCACGAACTTGCTCTTATGATAAGCAATTGCGTAGTGGCTGCATATATGGATATTAAAAAAAAATTAAATAATTTCGAAAATTCTTTTATTTTTTAAATTAGTTTAAGAGTTTTCTCGGAAAAACTAAGTATGCAATAAAATTTCAAAGCTATACGTCAATCTAGGAAAAAAAAATATTGAAAATCGTTGGACCAGTTTTTTTTTTAAAAGGTTATTTTTGAAAAACTTTTTCAAAAAATATTTTGAAATTTATTTGAGTATGCAAATATATGGCAATCTGTAATTTACATTTGAAAAATAATTTAAAAAAAAATCAATGTACCCGTTTCCAACATATTACGAAAACCAAAAATTTTTTTGAAAAAATTATAAAAAATCAAAAAAAAAGTTTTTGAAAATTTTGAAATGCCATATTAATAAAATTATGAATGACTTCCTGTGACCAAAATTTTATTGAACTCGAATGTATAGTTAACGAGAAAATTTGATTTGAAAATACTGGTTCTATGAGAGGTACCGTTATTAGACAAATTTTGAAAAAAAATTTCTAACCAAAAGATAGATTTTCTTGCAAAAATAGCATTCTGAAAGTTTTATCAAAATCGTTAGAGCCGTTTTTGAGAAAATCAATTTTTGTCTTCAAGATTGTATGGCAGGTGCCGTTATTTTTGGACCTAGAGCAAAAATAAATAATAATAATAAATCATAAATACCAAATTTGAAGCAAATCGGCCCACCCGTTCAGCCTCCAGAGGCGCGAACAGACAGACAGACAGACAGACGGACGGAATTCCCAGACCCACATTTTTCGACTTCTCCATCATCGTAATGTCATGTGTGATTGTTATCTCAAATTTTTACTTGCGATTATAGGTACTATAAGGCAAGTTATGCATTCGTCGAAAAAAAAAGTTTTGAGATAACAATCAAACATGATATTACGATGATAGCGAAGACGAAAAAAGATGGTCGAAAAATTCTGTCCGTCTGTATGTCTGTCTGTCTGTCTGTCTGTCTGTCTGTCTGTATGTATAGAGACCTACAGCCCAAACGGATGGGCCGAATTGCTTCAAACTTGGTATATAGACTTTTTTAGGTATTGTACAGAGGGGAAATTGAAATTTTTTTTTTAGCTCAAAAAATAACGGTACCTGCCATACAACCGTTACGTTAAAGCTTATTTTTCTCAAAAACGGCTCTAACGATTTCTATTTAAAAAAATCAGTGTTGCTTTTTGGATACGACCAATCATATGGCTGAAAAAAAAGTTTTAAAAAATGGCTAAGAACGGTACTTTCCATAGGACCGTTTTTTTTGCTTTCGACTAACTCGAAAACGACTCAACCGATTCCTTCGAAATTTCACACACATATAGTTGTAGGTAGCTCAATTTGTATTGCGTACCAATATTTTTGAAAAATATTTTTTTGTATTTTTAAAAGCATTTTTTTAAAAATAATTTAAAAAATTAATATTTTGAAAACTGCTTGTTAAATTTTTTTCTAAAATTTTTAAATAAATGTATTTGCTGAATGCCTATAAACTGGCGTTTTTGAATTTTTTTTTTAATTTTTTCTTCAAAAAGTTTTTCAAAAAAACTTTTTTTCCCAAAAACCGCTCCACAGATTTTTATTAATTTATTCTCATAAATTCGAATTTATCCAAGAAATAAAATGGCGTACTTTTTTTTCAGCTAAAATTAGTTTAAGTATTTATTTAAGAATTTTGAAAATTTTATTTTTATCAAAATCCCAAGCCCCTTAACCACTGTCACACTTTCGAGCAAGTTCGTGCGACCCAGTCGTGCATTTTATTTTTTCTGCACGAATCCATAACTTGCCTTATAGTACCTATAATCGCAAGTAAAAATAATATATGTGTACATCCTGTACCATATTTAAACCTGTACCAAAAATTATAGAAATATAATTTTGAAAATCCATCCAATCCTCCTGACAAATATAAAAAATAATATATATACATCCTGAACGTCCTGTATCAAAAATTATAAAAAAAATATAATTTTAAAAATCCATCCAATCCTCCTGACAAATATAAAAAATAATATATGTGTACATCCGGTACCATACTTAAATCTGTACCAAAAATTATAGAAATATAATTTTAAAAATCCATCCATCCACCTCCCACCCGACTATGAAGGCGATCCAATTGGTGTTCCTCCTTGCGAAGATCGTGGAAATAGAAATTGTATCCGTCTGGACCTTCTAAATTAAATGTTTTTTCGTCCGAAAACACAACAAAGCGCCATTCAGAATTCCAAGTCATGTGCGCTCGCGCAAAATTCAAGCGCATTTCTTTTCGAGCCTTGTTAAGTGGGGGTTTTTTCTTCAGTTTCAATCTTTTAAAATGTGGAGCATTCTTTATCACTCTTTGAAATGTAGATAGGCTCGCTTGGGCACCTATATTTGCCCTGATCTTTGCGGCAGAGTTATGAGAGTTCGATGCTTCTCTAAGTATAGCTCTCTTATCATTATTAGAAATTATTTTGTTATTGCCGCCTCTATTATTTTTACCGTATCACGATTTATTGCACAGAAATGCGGATATTACCATTCGACTCCTATCGATTTTTCGAGCTATTCCACTTATTGATAGCCCTACTTCTTTGTAAGCTTCAATTTTCGATTTTTCTTCCACAGATAACGATTTTCCTTTACCCATATTGTTTTAGACACACTACTTGAACAAAAAAAAAAAATAGTTGTCATACGCATTTAACTCTTGAAGAAAAACTAATTAGAATTTGAATGTGCTAACCTGATGACCTAAAAATAGAGCACAGTTTTCCAACGAAAATTAAAAAAAAATAGCAAAAACTGTCTGACGGGGTCTTTTCGTTGCAGGTTTCAATTGCCAATGATAGTTTATACAAAGGTGAGAAAAATAGAATCCCAAAAAGTAGCTAAATTTTAACAACAACAACAACACGTTTAATTATATTAAGCTTATGAGGGGTGTGCTAACCTGATGACGAGCAGTGTATCTATATTACATACATTTAGCCTATTCAGGCGAGACGCACATATTTAGATTTTGCCAAACTGTACATTCGCAATATGTACAGATAGACTTATGCAAAATCACCAATCTGTGTGGTTGTAAGTCACACAGACGGACAATTTAGCAGCAAAAAAAGCAAATTATTGCCAATCTGTGTGGTTGTAAGTCACACAGATGGACAATGAAGCCTCAAAAAAACGCAAATTATTGCCAATCTGTGTGGTTGTAAGTCACACAGATGGACAATGAAGCCGCAAAAAAACGCAAATTATTGCCAATCTGTGTGGTTGTAAGTCACACAGACGGACAATTTAGCCGCAAAAAACGCAAATCATTGCCAATCTGTGTGGTTGTAAGTCACACAGATGGACAATGAGCCGCAAAAAACGCAAAAAAATGAAAGATGGCCAATCTGTGCGGTTGTAAGTCGCACAGATGGACAAATTTAACGCAACGCAAAAAAAAAATTAAAAAATATGACCAATCTGTGCGGTTGTAAGGCACAGATGGACATATCTGAATATATATTTTTGTAATCAAATATATTTGTAAATCCAAATTTGGTCGAACTGTAGTATGATGTACAGCCGACCATGATACCTTCATATTCTCCTGGTACACTCCTGTGCTCGTATCCCTTTTCCTCCTGGACTCCTGTGGTGCCCATATGTCTACGGCTCCAGTCTCCTTGGCTCCTGCGTCGCATGGCCGATCCCTCTAGGGCATGTGCATTCCACTCGCGTGTGGTTTCGTAACCATAGGTCGCTTTGATTTTTTTTTTTATAATCACTCCCGTGTATTTGCATAGTTTTACTTTTTTCACTTCCGTGTATTTCGGTTTTTTTTTGTGCACTCCCGTGTACCTATATATCCATAGTTTTTTACTTTTTTCACTCCCGTGTATTTTCGTTTTTTTTTTTGTGCACTCCCGTGTATGTATCCATAGTTTTTTACTCTTTTCACTCCCGTGTACATATCCATAGTTTTTTACTTTTTTCACTCCCGTGTATATAGGGTGTCCCAAAAGTCAACGTCGAAACGAAAACGGGTGATAGGGTAGGTGGTGACAGTTATCAGAAAAATAATAAAAAAAATCTTTGCTATGTATTTTGTGAGTTAGAGGCATTCGAAAAAAATCGAAAAAATGCTCACCCTCTGACGGCCTTTCAATTGCCGTGATTACAAATCTTAATTTTTCTCAAATTTTTTTTCTGTTATGGAACCTCGAATAACGTCGCTAACAATTGCATTAAAAAATTTAAACACACCTGCATCAGTTTTGAAGAAAATGTCACTTTTTTGCCCAACTAAATACTCAAAATTTTTACACGACCCTAATTCAATGGGCTGTAGTGTAAAAAAAATGTACTACTAAATTTTGGTAAGTTATCTTAAAAGTTGGCGCGTTCAATTCTCCTTCCAAAATGTTATAAGGTTTTTTAGAATATTGCATAAATAACGGAAAAAAATGTTTTTCTCAAATAAACAGGTTTTAAGATAATTCTTTTTCATTCATTAAAAAAAATTTTAATGTACTCCAGGCTTTCTCGTCTAAGTTTATGTTCGAGGAGAGTGACCGTTATTATTTAGAAGTAACTACTAGCAGGCCCAGACTACCAAGTGCTATCAGATAGTGATTCATTTCTATTTTTGGGTTTAAGTTTGAATTTCGATTAGTTATAACTATAAACAATGTTCAAATTGTTTGCCTCCAACAGCAATGCAAGATCTACATCTTCTTAAATAAGATCGTTTTATAAGACGAGCGAATCTTCTTGAGTTGATGTCTGCAACAGCCTCCGTTATTTTTCTGCTAAATTTTGGATTGTCCTCTAACTCACAAAATACATGGCAAAGATTTTTTTTATTATTTTTCTGATAACTGTCACCATCCCGGCTCGATTGACCATAATGTTCCGCAGCATTATTATTCCGATCGAAATGAAAGACGATAAATTTTTCTGTGGGAAAAATTGTATAATAAAAAAACCCACATTTATTTCGTATTCTAAAACAATGGCCGGAAAGACCTCTCGTGTATACTGAGTGAGAGCGACTGACTCTCATTTTCATATTATATTCTAGTGAAGACATGTTTTATATAAAAAAAAGAGAACTATACTTAAGAGATGGGCAGATGCTAGTGGGTCTAGATTTGAATCTGAGATTTGGCACAAGGGTCGCGAATTGAGGAGAGCTTCAATCTGTGTGAGTAGCGTATAGAACTGCTTAAAGGTAAGAACATCTGTTCCGATTACACGCCGAAGATGTTGCTTAACAGATTTGACCCCTGCCTCCCACAATTCGCCGAAATGTAACGGGTGGGTTGAAGTGCCACGATATACTGTCACGAGATAGAGATTCCGCAACGATAGAGTTGCGATACTCAGAAAAGACAAATTCATGCATTTCGGATAGAGAACGAGCAGATCCACGAAAGTCCGTTGTCGGAATATATATGTGCGGGTTTTCACGGAGCGCGACAAAGGAACGAAAGGCAGCAAGAAAGGCATCAGAGATTAAATCACTAACAAGTTCGAAATGTATTGCTTCTGACACAAGACAGAAAAAAAGTGATATACATATATCCCTTGGAAAATGATGATTTTCGACCGCATTTTACCTTCATGGTTATGGAACCTGCATAGTCACAGCCACGGTGTACAAAAGGTCTCCTGGGTTAAATGCGTTGTGGGGGAAGTTCACCCATAATCTGGTTTATTGTTTCCTTTCGTTAACGAAAACAGTCAATACAATCGTGCGTTATTTTTCGAAGCAAGTTCCTGCAGCAAATTACCCGGGTATAAGAATCGGACGTGCGCGTCGAGCAGGACAGGTTTTGTATTAGCGTATTCCTTGGTAGAACTATCGGATGTTTGGCATTGAAACTCGAAAAATTAGTTCGCTATCTAGAAATGTAGAAAGATCATTTTCTAGGAAAGAAATCATGACGTTTTAAAAATTATATGAAATCACCAAAATATCGATTTCGCAGCCACCTTATGATCCAATTTTTAGCATCATATATCTCACTTGGGTTAAAAGAAAGCAAAGTACGATTGATTCCACTACATATTGCTGTAACGAGGTTTATTTGATCAACTGTTATTATTAAAATGTTCCAGGAAGAAATTCTATTTGACACCATTTCAAATGGGTGTTCATCATTAGTTAAAACATATGATTGTATAGGTTGTTTCTTCTCCTCTGCCTTGCAGAGAGGGTCATCTTCAAGTTCCATGACTATAGGGGAGGTTTCAAAGTTTTTGCGGAGGCATTGGGGACCGGTCCACCAAATGCTGTGATGGTTTTTTCCCACGCGAAGCACAATCGGCTGGGTTACATTCAGACCGAACGTGAAATCATCTGTTTCTTGGAATAGTTTCAAGAATCTCAGCTGTACAATTTCCTACAAAAATATTCCAACGGCGAGGAGGAGAAAACAACCACGAATTCGACCAGGCGCAGACATCAGCAAATGTTATATTTAAAGCTTTCTGCACGGCTACAAGTAATCGGGCAAGTAATAGAGCCCCACAGAGCTCTATGCGGGGAATGCTCAATTCTTCGAGTTACTTGTACTTTGGTAAGATTTGCTAGTTTATTGCGATATCGACTCCATTGATCACAGATTGGGCGTTGGACTTCATCATCCCATCCCAATTTTCGATGCCACAGTTCTTGAAAAAGAGTTTTGAGCAACACTACCGAGGGTGCGAGGAAGCCGAGAGGGTCAAAAATACGTGCTTCATCGCTCAGAATTTGGCGCTTTGTAATATGTTCATTAGAACTATAATTTAACCGAAAGCTGAACACGTCACACCTTGAGTTGCAATATAAACCTAGCACCTTTATCCAGGAATCCGCGTCACCATCTCACCATCTAGTGAAATGTCTTTATCAGAAAAAATATCTTTATTTTTGAGGAGTTCAGCACAATAACTTTGCCATTTACTTAACTTCATTCCACCTTTCGACAAAAGTTCTAATAACGAATTTTGTTTTAAGATCGCTTCAGTTACCGTATCTCAACCCGAAACCACGTCATCCACATAAAAATCATTTAACAGAATATCTGATTCGATTGCAAATTCGTCTCTATGATCTCCAGCAAGTTGCTCTAACAGCCAAACCGAAAACGTTTTAGGGGCTCGGAATGTCATTTTCGCCATAAAATACGTTGAAAGTCCAAGTCCTGTTTTGACACCCAAATTTATCTGAACATATCGATGTCGACGGAATCGCAAGGAAACCGAAAAAAGATTACGTTGAATAGGTGGGCCTACGAAGAGTGCATTATTGAGGCTATTCCCATGAGTGTCCTTGAAGGATCCATCGAAGACAACACGAAGCTTCGTAGAAGTACTGTCTGGCTTAAGGACGGCATGTTGATGTGCGGGCACTGACTTCATTATTGGTTTGTGCTCCTATTGTCCTTGACGAAGCAAAAGGTTTAGATTTAGCCAAAAGGAGGACACGGCGATCAGTGGTGACTAATGTTTTTTTCGACCTCCCACGATTTTCGCGCACTAATCTGGCCTTGAGTGCATTTGTCACAAAATTTTGTGATCTTCCTAGGGCTTCTGCTATAAATTTGTAAGTCTTACCTCCATTTCTTAGCTGTAAAACTACCCGTCTTTCTTCCGCCGAACAGTGGACGTTTCTACCCATACTTAAAGTCTAATAAACTATTATTTATTATTTTATTTATTAACAACTAACTTTTATGGATAGTAAAATTATTAAAAATAGGTTACCTTGAAATTTAATATTTTTTTGAAATAACAGAGATATAAACTGTGGATTTATTTGGAGAACACCTATTTTAATTACCAACTTCTTAAAAACACCAAATCCTAATGCAACAAAGAAAATAGAACAGCTCAACATAACACACACAAAATGCAGTAAGCTCAGCATCAGTGTCAACAGAATAACCGTTTTTTCTTAAAACAAGAACTTTTTGTAAGGCCTGAGATCAAAAAAACAGTTTTTTTGCATCAAAGACAACAGTGGTGCGAAAAAATTTGATCACACCTATTTTTTTGAAGAGCTGCGTATATTACTATAATATTCGTTAATTTTACGAAAGCTTCCTGGTGCAAAACTACGAATGTTTTTAGTACATTGTACGAATAGGCACTCGTAATTGAACTAATTTTTCCAAATAAAAGCTACGAATGCTTTAGTATACCTATTCACGAAATGCTTCTGTACAATGCACGAAATTATTCTTAGATACGGTACGAATAAAATCGTACATTGTACGAAAAATTTTGTATTTTATTTAGTAAAATTACAAAATCTTTTGTACAGTGTACGAAATCATTCGTAAACATAGTACTTACGCGGCTTTACTAGGGGAGGGGGAATAGACCCACTTCCGTTCGATTTTGTTCTTGTCTCAACTCAATCCTCACGTTCCAAGTTTTTGTCACACCTTATATGCAACTCACCCGTTTTTTGACACTCATTGTACAATTATAATAAATATTTTGGAAATTTGATAAAAAGGTATTAATAATAATTTTTTTTTGCACTATCAGTTCTCGAGAGTAAGAAGCTTATATCAAGCATTAACCTAAAATCAAAGATTAGCCAACACATACAATGTACTCACTGGCTACATCATTTAGTGCAGGTGTTAGTTGTTAGTAAGCAAAATATGCATATAGCATAACACTAGCACAAAAAATAAAAAGATAAATAAAGAAATACATATGTATACAAAATAGATTTGATTGATTTGAATGTTTTTTTTAAACAAATTTTACTAATGTTATAATCAACAATACTTTTATTTGAGTTTAAAAGCTTGCACATGCTCCTAAGAGGTTCATTCATGCCATAATTAGTGCGGTGTTTAGCACAATGTAATTGCTCTAAACTACGAAGATGATGAGCCCCTCCCTTATAATTAAAACCTACACATGATAGAAGATCGGGTAAGTCCAAAGATCACGTTAAAAGTTGGTGATTAAAAATAACATCATTGTTAATACGCCTTTGTGACAAAGTTTGAATCTGTAGAAGTTGAATCCGGTGTTCGTAATGTGGGAGGTTTTAAGGATCTGTCAAGAAGAGACCTTTTAACGCAAATCGAATAACCTTACGCTGAACTGCCTCTATCCTAGATTTATGAACTACGTAGAAAGGAGACCGTACCTGTGATGTATATTCTAGATGGGGGCGAACATCACAGTTATACAAAGCTGGGGTTACATAAGGATTTTGAAATTCCTTCGACCATCCTTTAACAAATCCCAACATGGAATTAGCTTTTTTAACAATAAAGTTGATGTGTTCCGTGAAACTTAAGTCTGGGTTCAAGTTTACTCCGAGATCTTTAAAACTAAAAACGCGATGCAAAACTTGTTGTGAAATGTAATAGTCGTGTGTACTTGGTACCCGTTTCCTTGAAAATGAAATCTGTGTAGACACAATCCAACTCATGTCCACGCTCTAATGCCCTTGAGCACTTGTTCATAAAGGTTAATAAGTTTGTGACAGTAGACCGCTTCTCCATGAAGCCATGTTGTTGATGGCAGATTTAATGTTTCCAGAAAAACGTTTTATTATCACAAACTACTTGAAGCACTGTATAGAAGACCGTTTAGATATCGATCTGTAGTTGGTGAGATCAGACTTATTATCCTTTTTAAATTATGAAGAACACTTTACGAGGACTTGTTAAATTAAAAAGTTAATAAGAAAAATATATAAAATATAAGAAAATTAATTCAAACCCACCAGTATTTTATTATTATTTGGTTTCGAGATTAATACTAACACCGCACTACTGTTTAAAATGAATTATTGTTATTTAACTGTTTATTATCTACTTAAACAAAAAAACTTTCTTATGTTTACACTTTTTCACTTTTAAACACTTTCAAAATTGAAATACAATTGACAATGGCTTGCTTTTATAAAAATTATATCCAATATTTAATCACCGAAAATAAAATGAACGTGCTTTTGTTTTAATTGTCACTTTCAGCTTTTTTCGTTTCATTTTGTTTTATTAAACTCGCGCTGAAGATGAACTTTCAACTTAAAGTTTGAAATGCATACGATATAATTATTAAATATATTTAAAAACGAAATTATATCTTGTGTTTTTTATATATTTATCGATTGTTTGCGGTCAATAAGAAATTTTATATTATTCTGTTCTTTAATTATAACGACCACAAAATCACGTTCATTTTATTTTCGGTGATTAAATATCGAATATAATTTTTATAAATAATGTAATGCTTTTAGTCTAGGGTTCGAAATAAAACTTATTTTCTTTTACTTTTAAATTATCCCTACTATCTCTACCATTAAAACTCACTTTTATCTAAGGTCAAACTCTTTATTTATTTCTTTATCTTAGCAATACTAATTATTCACCATTTATTCACTACCACGGTTAAAATGAAACTGTGCCCATCCCAGTATAAAATGTATTATTTATACTGGGATCAAAGTTCCCGAACAGTCTAAGTCTCGAACCAATAGGAATTTTCAAGACGTTTTGAAAGCTTTCACAGCTTTCCAATTTCCTAATGTTAAAGTACAGTTTGGGCGGCACTGCTGTCAGCAGAATTATTCTGCATTTTTACTGTAGTAGAGACCAAAACCATATAGTAATATTTCTGTAGTAGAAAACAAACCATTCATGAAACTGTAGTTAAGACCAACACTATTCATGTAACATTGCCCCCTTCTAAAGATTGTTAGTCCCGAACAAGTCTATCACTTCCCTGGCCGATGTAGTGGCATAGTCGGTCCCTGTGAACAACTTTCATTTTGCCTCTAACACCTCTCTGAATGCGGTAAACAACATCATTGATTCTGGTGACAACTTTGTAAGGGCCTTCCCAATTTTGCTGGAGCTTTGGTGACAGTCCGTTTTTCCGATGGGGGTTGTATAACCACACAAGATCTTCCACTTGAAACCCTGTCGTCGTTGCATGTGCACCATAACGTGTTTTCATGCGATCACTGGCATCCTTTATCATTGTTCGGTCCTTTCATGAATGTACACGAGTCTCTTTTTGAGATCGTCCACATATTCTTCTTGGGTTTGCGGCTCATTTGGAGGGCATCCAAATTTCACTTCACTTGGTAGTCACATTTTTTAACCAAACAAGATTTCCCAAGGAGTATGTCCTGTAGTGCTATGAACTGCGCTCCGATAGCTCATTAATAACAGTGGAATGCATCGGTCCCAGTCTCGTTGACAGTCTTCCACTACTTTGGAAAGGTGTTCTTTGAGCGTTCTGTTAAACCGTTCTACCATTCCATCTGATTGTGGATGCAGCGGTGTTGTCCTTGTCTTATGCATGCCAAGGAGTGAGCAAGTCTGTTGGAAGATATTTGACTCGAAGTTCTTCCCTTGGTCAGAATGGAGTTCTTTAGGTACACCAAATCTACTTATCCAATTGAAGACAATCTGATCCACAACCGTTTTTGCTTCTTGGTTTAGAATGGCAAACGCTTCAGGCCACTTGTTGAAGTAATCCATGATCACGAGAATATATCGGTTTCCATCGTTGGTTTCAGAAAAAGGACCTGCAATATCCATTGCAATTCTTTCGAAGGGTGCTCCAACGTTGTACTGCTGCATCGCACTTTAAATTTTTCTGCCTGGTCCTTTTGTAGCAGCACAAGTGTCACATTTCCTGCACCATCTTTCGACGTCTTCTTTTGCATGAAACCAGTAGAAACGATCCCGGATCTTTTCCAGCGTTTTGTTGATTCCTAAATGGCCTCCAGAAGTGCCATCATGCATTTCACGGAGAACTTCATTGACTTAAGACCGGGGCACAACTACCTGCATCACATAGGACTTGCCATCTGCGGATTCCAACTTCCGTTTGAGTACACGTTCTTGTACATGGAGGGAGTTCCACTGAGCCCGATAGGCTTTTAGCACCGGGCTTCTATTAGAAATGGCAACCCATTGTGGTTTCTCCCCGTGCTCTTTCCATGCAAGGATGGGTTCAATATCTGAATCTTCTTGTTGAGCATTCCTGATTTCTTCGTTACTCCAGCCGGCAATTGGCTCGGCTCTCACTCGTTGAATGACTAGGGACTCCTTTCTTCCTGACGTGAACAATGCTTGCAGTTCGATTTACATGGTCGTCGGGATAATGCATCAGCGTTGGAGTGTAGTTTTCCTTTTCCATGTTGAATCTCGTAGTGGTATGTCTGCAACCTCTCAATCCACCTTGCTACTTGTCCTTCGGGATTTTTAAAGTTCAAAAGCCACCTTAGCGCTCCATGGTATGTTCTAAGGAGGAATTTCTGCCCATAGATGTACTTATGAAAATGTTTTGTAGCTAGTACCAGAGCTAGAAGTTCCCTCCTGATCACGCAATAGTTTCTTTCTGCCTTCGAGAGCACTTTGCTGTAATACGCTACTACATTTTCTTGGCCATCGTGAACTTGGGACAAAACAGCCCCAATTTCAACGTTGCTTGCGTCTGCATCGATGATGAACTGTTTCCCAGGAGTAGCAGTAGAACTGGAGCGTTACAGAGGCGTGTTTTCAGTTCCTGGAAGCTTTTCTCGCACTCACCTGACCATTTGAACGGTTTTCCTTTCTCTGTGAGTTGGTGCAGGCTTTTCGCAACTCCAGCAAAGTCTTTCACAAATCGCCTGTAATATGTGGCTAACCCAAGGAACTTTCTCAGCTGATGTTTATCTTGTGGAGTTGGCCAGTTCTTCACAGCTTCCGCTTTCTCTGGATTGGTTTAAATCCCTTGAGACGAGACAATATGCCCTAAATATTTCACTTCCGTCTTGAAAAAGGTGCATTTGTCTAGATTCAACCTAAGATGAGCTTCTCGAAGACTCCGGAAAACTTCTCTCAAGTTCCTGAAGTGTTCGTCAAATGTTTTCCCAAAAACGATGACATCATCCAAGTAAGCCAGGCATGTCTTCCAAGTAAGCCCTTTTAAAACGTATCCATCAAACGCTCAAATGTTGCCGGAGCGTTGCACAGGCCAAAGGGCATAACTTTGAATTGCCATAGACCATAACCTGTCGAAAATGTGGTTTTCTCTCGATCTTCTGGGTGAATTTCCACCTGCCAGTACCCACTTTTCAGGTCCAAAGTTGAAACCATTGAGCTCCTGCCATTGCATCCAGAGTGTCGCTGATCCTGGGCAGAGGGTAGCTGTCTTTCTTTGTGACATCGTTCAGCCTTCGGTAATCCACGCAGAACCGGGTGCTTTCATCCTTCTTTTTGACTAGGACACCTGGTGACGCCCAAGGGCTTTTGGAATTCTCGATCAATCCTTCTTTCTGCATCGTTGAGATCATATCCGTTAGCTCCGCCTGTTTGGCTAGTGGAATTCGCCTTGCAGGTTGACGGATTGGCCTTGCATCACCAGTATCGATGCGATGTTGAACCAGTTGTGTTTTTCCGTGTGGTTTATCCTTTGAAGCGAAAATATCAGCAAACTCATGAATAAGGCTTCCAGCAACCTCTTGTTGTTGATTTAGTTTGCAGGATTTGAGAATGTTTGACCTTAAAGAGTTGACTTCTACAGGATTTCGTACTTCTTCATCGGTGATTCTTGTTATTGCTACAACTGGACCACATTGTCCAATAACTTTTCCTGCTTTAAGGTTGACTTCATAAGGTTTGATGTTCACTATTCTTACAGGCACCATGTTGTTCTTATTAGCGGCAAGTGTTTTCCACACGATGTAGTCTTGGGAACGTTGTTCAGAGTCCGGTTCTACAAAAACGTATCGATCGTTCCCTGAATCGCCTTTTATGTTTGTCCAAACAAAGACTTCTGAAGAGGGAGGCAGGCGTAGATCTTCTTTGACGACAGTTCTCATTGTTGACGAGTTTCGTAACCATAGATCATCGGAATCTCGACATTTCTATATTCCAGGACCTGGTTACCAATATCCAGAATTATTCCATGTGCTTTCATGAAGTCGATTCCGATGATGCACTCATCGCAAATATCTGCCACTAGGAATTTATGTGAAAACTCCAGTTCTGCCAATTGGATCACAAGTTGTACTTCCCCATATACTGTAGCTGACTCACCTGTTGCCGTCATCAGACAGTAGCTATTGGTGTTGTGTAGCCACATCATCTTCACCACGTCTCTTCCTACAATGGAGGCGGTGGCACCGGTATCTATAGTTGCCACATATTTCTTGTCTTTTATAGCTGCTTCCATTTTCAGACTTTTATTGTCTCGTTTAGTCTGCGAGACCTGGATTGTTGTTCTGGGGTCATTGATACCCGAAACCAGCTCCTGCTCCGCGAAAACAGTTCCAGCAGGGGTTTTGTGAGTCTCGTCTAGGCTGTTCTTCCTGCAATGTTGACAAACTCCTCTTCTTAATAGTATACGCACCTGGCGCTGGAGATGTCCGGTCCTGTTGCAGTACCAACATCGGAGAGATTCATCACGGCGGTTGCATTGGAATGTTGGTCTATGGCAAGCGCACTCCTCTGCAGTTATTTCTCTTACCCGATGAATGCTTTGAGAAGCCTGTTCTGCTGCTTCCATGGTGAAGGCAAACGCCAATGCTTCAGGAAGCGTCCGTTTTCCGGCTGTTCGTACTTCTCGCTGTAGGTTGATATCAGCTAAGCCACGGACAAATGCTTCAGCAGCAAGTTGGTTAATAATTTCCTCACCCGCCGTTGGATATGCCAGGTGAGCCAGGCGTTCGATGTCTGCTTGGAGCTGTTGAAGAGTCTCACCTCTTTTCTGAACCCTGGTGTTAAGTTGGACCCGGAAAACTTATTGCATATGGCCATCTCCCAAGCGTTTTTCAATAGCCTGAGTAAGAGCTTTGAAGTTGCCATGTAACTCTGCTGGTATTGTTTGCAGTAGTTCTGCAGCAGGTTCTCAGAGAGCAATTGTGAGTGCAACAAACTTTTCTTCGTCGTCCCAGCCGTTTGTTGTCGCAGCTGCAGCTGGTTTTCAAAACGGTCTAGGAGCTCATTTCTTTGGTCTTCTAGAAGATTCTTTTGTTCGTTTCTTTGCTCTTCTAGAAGATTCTTTTGTTCGTTTCTTTGCTCTTGAAGAAGAACAACCATCATATTGGACAAGTCGGAACTATTACTTACATGCTCTTGTTCCTCTTCAATTTCAACATCCACTAGGAATGTGTACGGATTTTCGTTTTGCTGAGTCATATTTTCTTGCAGTCTAATAATGAGGTCATTTTTGGTTCCAGCAGTAGGAAGACCCCGACTCTTTAACACTGCTCTAAGTTCAATCAAGTTAAGGGCATTTACCAGTTTACCCATAGTCACTTTATCACTTTTCACTTCTATTTGTTAAAACTAATTATGTTCTTAAGTTTTATCCTACTTCTGACACCACTGTAATGTTTTTAGTCTTGGGTTCGAAATAAAACTTATTTTCTTTTACTTTTAAATTATCACTACTTTCTCTACAAATAAAACTCACTTTTATCTAAGTTCAAACTCTTTATTTATTTCTTTATCTTAGCACCACTAATTATTCACCATTTATTCGCTACCACGGCTAAAATGAAACTGTGCCCATCCCAGTATAAAAGGTCCTATTTATAATGGGATCAAAGTTCCCGAACAGTCTAAGTCTCGAACCATTAGGAAGTTTCAAGACGTTTTGAAAGCTTTCAGATCTTTTCAATTTCCTAATGTTAAGGTACAGTTTGGGCGGCACTGCTATCAGCAGAATTATTCTGCATTTTTACTGTAGTAGAGACCAAAACCATATAGTAATATATCTGTAGTAGAAACAAAAACCATTCATAAAACTGTAGTTGAGACCAACACTATTCATGTAACAATAACAATGATTTTCAATCAAGATTTGAAGGATTATTCGCGTTTAGTAACAAAAGTGAAGCGAATTAAAGCGGATATTCTTTTCCTGGAAGAATGTAAAGCCCAAAACGTATTTCCAAAATTCATCCAAGTAGTCTGCGCCATTAAAAATCACCGCACTGACAAAGTGATTTGTTAAGCCAAAAGATCCTGGCTTAAATTTGAAATCAACTATCATTCCAGTCGCCTCGATAAATTGAAACAAACATATCATTTGCATTTAAAGATGACCAAAAACTATGTTTAAAGTCTTTAAACAGCAACAGTCTACGGTCCTTTTCGATGTGACAACCTTTTCAAAATAAAAAGAGAAAAACAAAATAAAAAACTTTGTGATTTAGTAACAGAGATTCGACCACTACAGAAACCTCATATTGAAAAGGTAGAAAGTTTAGTTGTGAATTTTTCCGATGAAGTTTTCAGTGATATTGGGTTAGAACTCTTGAACAGAGGCTTGAACTTTACTGTTAAACTACTTGTTCCTCCGTTTGTGGATCTTGTAGCGGATATTGAATATCTATGCAGTTAAAATCGTTTGATATCAAAAAAGAAATCGGAGATTCCGCCTCTGCTGTGATTAAAAAACAAAAGCAAAACTTAAAGCGCAATGACAAAGATACGTTAAAGTGGAACGTTGCTCTCTCAAAACTTAAGCAACGAGATGTTTTCTATATTAAAGGCGACAAAGGTAACCAGGTGAAGAGATCAGTCGAAGAATCACTCTTGCCAATTGCTGTTTCTTCGAGCTAAGAAGGCATCTTAGTAGTAAAGCCCTCTCTCAAAGGACCAAGGAGACACTATACAAGACCCTTATCATCCCAGTCCTGCTGTATGGGGCAGAAGCGTGGACACTGACACAATCGGATGAATACAGGCTGGGGTGCTTTGAGAGAAAGATTCTTCGGGTGATATTCGGGCCTGTATGTATCAATGGAGTATGGAGGAGAAGATTCAATGACGAACTGTACGGGCTATACAGCGACATTGACTTGGTTAAGAAGCTGAAAATTCAGCGGCTTAGATGGCTGGGTCATGTGGAGCGTATGGACGAAAACGCTCCTGCCCGACGAGTCTTCAATTCCAACCCGGAGGGCCGACGCAGTTCTGGACGACCCCATCTAAGGTGGCGCGATCAAGTGGTAAACGACCTCAACCAACTTGGTGTGCGCAACTGGAGGCCACTGGCTAGGGACCGGCCTAGCTGGCGAGGATTGTTGGTTGAGGCCGTGGTCCACAATGGACTGTCTGCGCCACCTTACGTAAGTAAGTAAGTAAAGGTAACCAGGTCATTGTCATGAACAATAATGAATGTGACGAAAGGATGCTCACATCTATATCTATCCAAGAAGACAATTTAAAGGTTTCTAGGAAATCACCACTGAATAAAATGATAAACGATGCCCGCTCTGTGATTGACGATTTAAACAAAGTTTTTAATGTAAATAGGTTTTCTCTACGTATTTCAAACGCATTTATTAATGAGAAATGCATGACCTATAATTCGTTTCAATTCAGGAATAAGTTTTACAGCAATGACCAACAATTTATCACCTTTAGTCGCAGAAGCGTTTATGTCCAACTTTGAAACCGATTTGCGAAAAGAAGGCCTCTTGCTCCGCATATGGTGGCGTTACGTTGATGATACTTTTGCAGTTGGTAAACAAGAAAATGTTGAATCTGTTTTACACCCTAAATAGCAGATATGAAAGTATTAAATTTACTTATGAACTCGAATCAGAAGATGATCATTCATTACCTTTTTTGGATTTAAAAATAACACGCATTGATGGTTCAATTTGCAGTATATAGGAAGATTACATCCACTGGTCGTTTGATTACATTTGATTCTTACTGCAATCATCAACACAAAACTGAAACTGAATATGAACATTAACTCAATTTGGCTATAATTAAAGGATACAACAAACAATTAATTGACAAATTAATAATCAAACAGTCTAACAAAATAAGAAAAAGAAATCTCTCAACGCTTTTCGTTCAGAACACAATTTCAAATAAATCTAATCAAAGACGAGTGGCTATCGCTTTCGTTCCGAATGTCACAAACAAATTACATAAATATTATTAGAAATCGGGTATAAAAATCGTACATACAAACAACAACAAACTGCGTTCATCTCTTGGAACTACTAAGGATCCTATACCGATGCTTGAGCAGAGGTGGTGTTTATAAAATCACCTGCAAAGACTGTGATGCTGCTTACATTGGGACAGACGAGAAGGGTTTTGTAGACAAGAGCAAGGGAACACGAAAGAACAATAGACAACAAGGAAATCCAAAAAGCGATACCATCACACATATTTAGTTTTGACAACACAGAGCCTTTCCATGTTACACCAATTGTTGAAAACATAAAAATTTTAAAAAAAGTGAATAAGCCCTCTAAGTTAGATGCTTACGAGTCTTTTTTCATCCAAACAACAAATAACTTAATGAATTTAGAATCTGGGGCAATAGAGTCATCTCTTTTTAACTTTTTTTAATGTTATTAATAGACCTATGTAATTGTAATTTTGTAAGCGAGTTATTGTTGTAAGTAAGTTAATTTTGTAAACGATTTGCTTTTGTTTTAAATGTCACTTTCAGCTTTGTTCGCTTCATTTTGTTTTATTAAACTCGTGCTGAAGATGAACTGTCAATTTTAAATTTTAAATGCATACGATATAATTATTAAATATTTTTAATAACAAAATTCCATCTTGTGTTTTTTTATATTTTTATCGATTGTTTGCGGTCAATAAGAAATTTTATATTATTCTGTTCTTTAATGGCTTCCTTGCTTTCAAATTTAACATGGCGGTTGTTTTGATATAATTGCAAATTATTTGTAGTTCTACGAAAATATTGGTAATTGCACAAAAATAATGACTAATACTGCAGCCGGTATATTTCGAAATGATTCAAATTTAGGATAAGTTTGGTAAATTTACATTTTTTTTTTTTTTTTGTAATTTGACGAAAATATTAGTAATGGTAATTCAAAACAGAAAGAAAACAGGGCGTTAGAAAAGTATCATATTACTTTAGTAGAATAACTATTTTTTTGTTTGTACATATTACTAAGGCTTTCGTAATACGTGGTATTTTACATCTTATTTTTGCTACGAAATATTCGTTCAATTTACTAAATTTCGTACAATGAATGAAAAAAGTTTTACGAAATATTCGTTCAATTTACTAAATTTCGTACAATGAATGAAAAAAGTTTTACGTAAAAATTTTACTAAATTTTTTTTTTTGATGTATGTTGACTAAAATAAAAAATGTTTCTAGGGCGAATAATTCATTTCGGAACATATATATTTAAACTACTTAAGATAAAAGGACATTTTATGTGATAAGAAAATATATCATAAGAAAACATAATAAAACTTACACCACGTCGCGTTGTATCCTTAAATATAGATTTTTGATTAATTTGTGTTTTGAAAAAATCCAAATTTTCGTGAACATAAGCTTATCTTGCTCGTAGTTGTGATAAGTGCTTAACAAGGCCTTTTTAATAAATAAATTCAATGACAAGTGACCAAGGATTTACACAATTTTAATGCAGTTTATCTACTCTTCTAGAATAAAGAAAATACACAATTTCCTTGTGGTAGCCTAATACTACGTTTTCATTAGGGCCGAAATTAGGATATTTGAAAATTTGCTAAAAAAGTCTTTTCATCTAGGTTTGCACATTTGATTTGACAACAGACAATCTTCTTTCTTGTTCTTTTGTACAACCTTTTCATTTTTACTTGCGATTATAGGTACTATAAGGCAAGTTATGGATTCGTGCAGAAAAAAATTTTTGAGATAACAATCACACATGACATTACGATGATGGAGAAGTCGAAAAAAGTGGGTCTGGGAATTCCGTCCGTCTGTCTGTCTGTCTGTCTGTCTGTCTGTCTGTCTGTATGTCTGTTCGCGCCTCTGGAGGCTGAACGGGTGGGCCGATTTGCTTCAAATTTGGTATTTAAGATTTATTTGGCCGTCCCTCGGAACGAATTTTTTATTTTTGCTCTAGGTCCAAAAATAACGGCACCTGCCATACAATCTTGAAGACAAAAATTGATTTTCTCAAAAACGGCTCTAACGATTTTGATAAAACTTTCAGAATGCTATTTTTGCAAAAAAATCTATCTTTTAGTTTGAAATTTTTTTTTCAAAATTTGTCTAATAACGGTACCTCTCATAGAACCAGTATTTTCAAATCAAATTTTCTCGTAAACTATACATTCGATTTCAATAAAATTTTGGCCACAGGAAGTCATTCATAATTTTATTAATATGACATTTCAAAATTTTCAAAAACTTTTTTTTTTGATTTTTTATAATCTTTTCAAAAAAATTTTTGGTTTTCGAAATATGTTGGAAACGGGTAGATTGATTTTTTTTTTAATTATTTTTCAAATGTAAACTACAGATTGCCATATATTTGCATACTCAAATAAATTTCAAAATAGTTTTTGAAAAAGTTTTTGAAAAATAACCTTTTTAAAAAAAAACTGGTCCAACGATTTTCAATATTTTTTTTTCCTAGATTGACGTATAGCTTTGAAATTTTATTGCATACTTAGTTTTTCCGAGAAAACTCTTAAACTAATTTAAACAATAAAAGAATTTTCGAAATTATTTAATTTTTTTTTTAATATCCATATATGCAGCCACTACGCAATTATTGAACATAAGAGCAAGTTCGTGCGACCCAGTCGTGCATTTTATTTTTCTTGTTTTGATTTGTTTACTTCTGCCGTTGCCCTGGATTTTATTTCAAAAATTTTATTTTGTATTTTTTTACTTCTGCCGTTGCTTTGCATGTTGCTTTGTTTACTTTTTCCGTTGCTTTGGATTTTGTTTCAAATTGACATTTTAGAAAATATTCTATTCAATTGTTTTCAATTTAGTTGCGTTTGATTTGTTTTCACATAATTTGCAACCTTGATTTCGTCCAAATAAAAAAAATTTTTAATTTTTTTTTGTATGGGAAGTGGATTCAAATTTGGAAATTTTCTACGAAATCACCTTTTTTCTTTAATGAAAACGTAGTTTTAAAAGTAGGAGATTTTTTGTTATCTTGTAAAATTTGATACAATGGAGTAACACACTTTGCACATTGTGGAGATCTGAGCCAGTGACCGAGTTAGTTTAGTTGAGTTTAGTTGGTTGACACGTGCACGTGCAGTTCAAGAAATAAAAATAAAGTGTTGATATTGTGTTTTAGTTCATTTTTGTGTGCTAGCGTGAGATGAGGAAAAATCACGGGTTATTACACACATTATGTATGTTGTGTATATAACATGCACTTCGCTTACAACAGAATATATCCCTCCAATTAAAACTAGAGAAATACTTGCCAAAACTATGCTAGTTCCTTAACTCTCCCCTAGATGTATCAAGTATCAAATTGATTGGTGGCTCATGTGGGTTCAAGCGGAGATTCCGGCAGCACTTTGAGGGTGCTGCGATGATGATTTTTGTCTTGAATTGATCAACATTTTACTATAAACTAATTTAAGAATAACGTTTTCATATTTTAAGGAAGTGGAAAATGTTCTTTTTCTCCAAAATTTATTCATAGTTCCTATATTAAATATTATATTAACTTGCAATATTTTCTACACAATAGATTTCAACGAATGTGCTCACAACCAATTTAATGACTGTTCAGAAAACTCTAAATGTTTCAACCTACAAGGCACCTACACTTGCAGCTGCCAAAAAGGCTTTGTAGATCTCTCCGAAAACTCAAATTATCCAGGAAGAATTTGCTCAGCTGAAGTAATTGGTTGTGAAAAATGCAATTTTCACGGGAAATGTTTTCAAAATAGCAAGAATGGAGAGACCGTATGCGAGTGTTTTTCTTGGTATACGGGTGCATCTTGTCAGCTTAATCTTAAAATTTTTCTAATTGCCTTGATAATAATTGGTACTATACTCTTCGTTGTATTGCTTTTTTGTCTCCTTATAATGTGTACCAAGCGGAGAAAAAACCACCCCATGCAATCTGTTATGCCAGGAATGCAAATAATTGGTCAAAAAAGTTCGTGTTTAACAAAAGACCTCACAACCGATACAAAGTCAATGATAACGGAATGCAGTAGCGAAGATAGCCAAAACTCTCTGGCGTTTTTTTTAAAGGTACTTTTAATAATTTCTGTTCATTGTGTTTATTCAATTATGCATTATTTGTCTTAATTATAAAAGAGGAAAGTTAAAAAGCAAATATCTACAAGAAGTCAGAATCAAAAAGGGCAGACTCAGCAACAAAAACTCACGAAGACTGTGCATCAATGTTTCTATCCATCGCCGAAATTAGTATCGTCTTTTTCAAAAAATTACTCGCAGAATTCTAATTTCCCTGAACAAAATGATCGTCCATTAACCGTTATGATTCCAAGAGCTAAGTACCAACATTCTGTCTTAGCGCAATCAACCTGCCTTTCAGAAGCCTTATATTCTACTGTACTACTTGATGAGGTCCATACAAAAGCAGCTGATTCCAATACTTGTTCTGAAGTGTCCACATTGCAATGCATTGATAACGTAAATATTTTTGTAATTATTATTTCATTTAATGCGTCAGTTATATTGAATGCAATTTTTTACATTTTAAGATGTCAAAGAATATTTCAAGCCCAATTTCAACTTACGTAAAAGGTGGGGCGGACAGCTTTAGTCACTGTGTTCTAAATCCAACTTCAATAGGCGCATTAGTCTCAGCTGGTTTTGAAGTTTCTGCCACCATCGGAAATGTAATAAACCATGTACAAAACTCAGGCCCAGGATCAACACCAGCAGCAAACCCTGTGACACTTGAGAACAGGAACGTCCAAACACACCATATAACGAGCAAAAGGCACTGTCAGAAATTCAATAGCAAGGATTCGCATATACAATACAATGCCTATAAACAGGACGAGACGTAAGTATACCATTTTAATGTGATTTTCAACTCCTGTCGATGCATATGTAGGTAAGCCTTACATAATCTTACAGAATCAAATAATCCTCCATGCTTCGGCGATCATATTAAAAACCTGAAAAAAGAAGAAACAAAGCGTGGCTAGCTTTTAGTAAATTCAAAGCTGTTGAGGATTATTGAATTCACTCGGAACTAAAAAATATGTTTGTAGAATACTCGAATGCCTTTTACTCTATTTATGTTTCAAAAATTGGGAGTGAATTAAAACACAGCACTAAAAACTTTTGAAACTTTGTCAGCAGTAAAAGGAATACTGATTGCTACCCCAACTCTTTGTCCTTCAAAAATATAAGTAGTAATGACTCAAGCGAAATATCAAACATGTTTGCAGATTTCTTCAAAGAGGCATATTTGGTTAGCAATTCCGATGAACCCATGCTAATTAGCTGTTTGCAACAAAATTACTCACACCTTACGACGATTAATTTAACCATTCAAGAAGCTTCTATAGCCCGAACAGTCCATGAAATTGATAACTGTTTCAGATGGTGTACCATCCTCTGTTTATATCCCAGTTATTCTACCCTCTCTGTTTATTATTCAACGATTCTCTTAAACACTCAATCTTTCCCGCATTGTGGAAAAGTGCCAAAAAATTATATCGCGAACTACCGTCCCATTGCTGTTATTCCAAAAATGTTTGAGTCTCTTACGAGTATATGGAATGTCTTGTCGTTTAACTGTAGATCTGTCATTAATGAAAGTTAACATGGTTTCGTGAAAAATAAGTCTACTGTGACAAATATGTTCCGCTTTACGTCTTTCTGAATTGATTCCTTTGAAGTTCGGAAGCAAGTAGACTGTGTGTTTACTGACTTTGGCAAAACATTTGACAAATTGTTTCACAAGACTCTATTGATAAAACTTAAGACCTTAGGCTTCTGTTATCGTTTTTTAAAGTGGATCGCTTCTTGCTTAGTCAATAGAAGTTATGCTGTTATTTCCGTAATGAGCCATCCGGACAATTTTATATAAATTCTGGAGTTCCACAAGAGCCATGTAGGTACTTTGTTATTTCTTCAAAAAACCAAAACTTCGAAAACATTATATGTACTACCCGCATATGAAAAAAAAATAAATTGGTTACACTCTGTAGCAAAAGCTAACGCTAGTATCGAATGCACCAGATAAAACAATAATATTAATAATTTATTAGTGTGTGTGAGGCTACAGACATATTTTAAACATATTTTTAGATATTAATTTTTTTTTTTTTTTTTTTTTATAGACTTTCTATTTGATAGTAGTCAAAATTAAAAACCAAGATTTTATTTTGGCGAGAAAAACATGTAATTGTCTTAAGCGTCGGATGGAATCAGGTAACTTGTTATAAATTGTGGGAGCCACTACTGTAAAGAATCTTTTGAAATGAATTTTTTTATGAGGAGGAACATTGACACAATTGACGTAATTAATACGTAAACTATGTAAATCATTTCTTCTTATAGACAGATGTCCCTTTCTAATAAAAAATATCTTAAGAACCTTATAGTAGTAGAGATGCCTTACTGGAAGAATTTTTAGACCCTGAAACAAAACAAAACTAGGGTGCAACCTATTTTTTCTACAAATAATTCGCACAATATGCTTTTGCAAAATAATTAGTGGATTTACTTTATTTGAATATGCACCACCCCAACACGTTAAGCCATACTGAATTTTGGAATGAACGATACCATAGTAGACCATAATCAACACTTGTTTAGAACAGTATAAATTTAAGTTTTAAAAATGCCTAGAACAACACAGCAAGTACTTTTTTAAGGAGTCAGCATGGTCCGTCCAGCTAAGTTTGTTATCCAATGTAACACCCAAATACTTAAAAGAAGTGACAAAATCAATCCGAAAGCAGAATTTCGAGCAAGGAATATCTGAAAAAAATGAATAATCACTGCTTACAGAATCACACGAATTATTTCTCAAACTAAATTTACGGCAGTCACAAGAATGATAGAAAATATCGCAATCTAACAGAGGAGAACCTGACAAATTAAAGTACATCGCTTTCGTCTTACAACTTAAAACCATTTTATGTACCGAAAACCAACGCCTTAAAAGTTCCAGATCAGCGTTGATGTTAGCAGAAAGGTCAAGTGGAGATTTACAACCATAGGAAAAGGCAATGTCATCAGCAAATGCTGTGGGTTTACCACTAAAATTTTGATCAAAAATAGAATTTATGAAAATTAGAAAAAGCAAAGGACCCAAGACTGAACCTTGAGGAACGCCAATAGTTATGTTGCAGAGTTCACTATAGCAAGCATTTATTTGTACCATTTGTTTACGGTTAGTTAAATAAGATTCAAACCAATTATAAACAAAACCACGCATTCCTGCTTTATACAGCTTACCTAACAGAATATTATGATCAACTAAATCAAATGCTTTAGTAAGATCAATAAGTAGCCCAGCAGTTAAAAGACTATCATTAATACAAACATAGGTTTCAGTACAAAACTTCAGGAGAGCATCTTCCGTAGATCTACCAGATCGAAACCCAAATTGGCAGTTGTTGAAACCAACGTTAAGAAACCTTTAGTATATCAAATTTAGATGTCATCTTTTGGGTGTTATAAATGATATAAATAAATGTCCGCTTATGGCCAAATTGAATAAAATTGTTAAAACAAATTTCCGTTATTATCATTTGTAGCCAAAAACTTAAATGCAGTTTTCTTCAAAACATTCTATGTATATTACATACAAAGTTTAATAAAAATCGGCAGAATCTTTTTTGAGTAAGTCAGCCAAAACCTAGGGGCTTTTTGTATTAAAAAATAAAGTGCACGACTGGGTCGTACGAACTTGCTCTAATGTGTTAAAATGGTCTTGGGTGCTTGAGATTTTGGGAAAAAAAGCGTTGAAAAAATCATTATGAAATTTTATGAATCACTTAAAAATCAATACCTAAAACGTTTTTTGGAGAAAATGAAGTAAGCCATCATGTTTCTTTTACGTTTTTGAATTTGTACGAAAATTTTTTTCAAAATCGTTGGACCAGTTTTTTCAAAAAACAGTTTTTTTTGAAAAACTTTTCGAAAATATATTCCAAATTTTTTTTGAGTATGCAAACTTCTAGCACTTTGTAGTTTTTATCAGAAAAATAAAATTAAAAAAATATAGATTAAACCGTTTTTGGAAAAAACAAAAGTTAAAAAAAAAATTTTAAACTTTTTTTAAAAACTCAAAAAAACATTTTTTGGAAAAATTAAGAATTTATATTATTTAGTTTATAAAAGGGCTTATACATTAAAAATTTCATCGAAATCCGTCAAGCGGCTTACGAGAAAATCGGATTTCAAAAAAAAGGTCCTATGGGAGGTACCGTTATAAGACTTTTCCTGAAAAATCTATTCTAACCAAAATATAAAGTTTGCACAGAAAACATCATTCAGAAAGTTTTATCAAAATCGTAGGAGCCGTTTTTGAGAAAATTTAATTTTTCACAAAAAATCGTATGGCAGGTACCGTTAGTTTTGGAGCTAGGATGCTAATTCCAAAAACCCCTCTGTAGGACGTCATAATAATACTATGTACCAAGTTTGAAGCAAATCGGTCCAGCCGTTTAGGCTGTAGGTAACTATACAGACAGACATACGGACAGACAGACAGACAGACAGACAGACAGACAGACAGACAGAATTGTCCGACCCACTTTTTTAGGCTTCTCTATCATCGTAATGTTATGTTTGATTGTCAAAAAAAAAATTTTTTTTTTACGAATGCATAACTTGCCTTATAGTACCTATAATCGCAAGTAAAAATAACTGACAAAAATGCAATGCCATGTGATAGAGAGTTGTAAGGAACTATACCAAACAATGTTTGTTTGAATTCGATACAACCGTTGACAACTTATGGCCATTTGAAAAAAAGACGTTAAGACCAGATCTCCGTTAGTAGCATTTTTTGCCTAAAACAAAAAACGCAGTTCTCTTAAGAACACTAGAAGAATATAGCACACAAGGTTTAATCAAAATCGTTGGAGCCATTTTTGAGCAAATTAGAAAAAACCAAAAAAAATTTGCTAAAACTGAACGGCTCGTTATATGGGAGCTACCATTTAGAAAGGCTTCACTGAAAAATTTACAAAACCATCCTATAGAACACTATAAAGAACGATGCCAAACGAAGTTTGAGTCAATTCAATGAAGTCGTTGCGAACTTAGGAAATTGATTACTTTGGAACAATTATTTTTGTCCTCAGTAGTGAAGTTATCCGGAAACACAACCCCTTACCTGGGGAGCGCGGCCCTATGTTAAACTTGGAAAGACAAAGTTAGAGAATTCAGAGTCAGTAGCCCCTTAAGAGATTTTCATAGTATCGTTCTTTATGGCTTGGCCCAAGACAAGCAGTAGCTTGCAAAAAGTGGGTTCTAGCCCGTCTGGGGCGGTACTGATACCGAAAGGAGATTGAAAGAATTGAGAAATGGATTGCATCTTCCTTGACCTACAGAGTCTGATGGCTTTTTGTTACCTAGTTCTTCGATGACTTCATTTGAAATAATAATTTTTTTTGCACTATCGGTTCTCGAGAGTAAGAAGCTTATATCAGGCATTAACTTACAATCAGAGAATAGCCAACACATATTATGTGCTCACTCATTACATCATTTAGTGTAGGTTATAGTTGCTAGTAGGCATAACACAAGCACAAAAAATAAAAAAATTAATAAACAAATACATTTAAACAAAATAGATACAAAAACATTGAGAGCATTCAAAACATAAGCTATGAGCGTGGTGCAATGGTTTTAGATGTTTTTTTTAAAACAAGATTTACTTATATTAAAATCAACAATACTTTTATTTGAGTCAGAAAGCTTGCACATGCGGGTAAAAGGTTCATTCATGCCATAATAAGTACGGTGTTCAATGTAATAGATCTTATCTACGAAGATGATGAGCCCTTCCGCGGTAATGAAAACCCACACAAGATAGAAGATTGGATGAGTCCAAGGATCCCTTTAAAAGTTCGTGAATAAAAATAATATCATTGTTAATATGACTTTGTGACAAGGTTTGAATCTGTAGAAGTTGAATCCGGTTTGTGGGAGGTTGTAAAGATCTGCCCAGGGGAGACCTTTTAAAGTAAATCGAATAAAATTACGCTGAACTGCTTCTATCCTAGACTTATGAACTTCGTAGAAAGGAGACCATACCTGTAATGCATATTCTAAATGGATTCGAACAAAACAGTTATATAAAGCTAGGGTTACATAAGGATTTTGAAATTCCTTCGACCATCTTTTAACAAATATCAAGATAGACTTAACTTTTTTAAATAAAGTTGATGTGTTCCGTGAAATTAAAGTCTCCTACTCCTAGATCTTTGAAACTAAAAACGCGATGAAAGACTTGTTGTGAAATGTAATATTCATGTGTGCTTGGTATCCGTTTCCTTGAAAATGTCATTGTTTGACATTTCGATGGATTCAGGCTCAAACAATTCTTGCTACACCAGATAGAAAATCTGTTGATGTCGGCTTGCAATTCTACGCGGTCATTAGCTGAGTTAAAAGATTTGGAAATTTTCATATCTCACGAGATTGAATACACGAAGTTACGCCAAGATGACTGCCTTGTGTGGTTCCTGATTTTGCTGGGAAAGGGTTAGAAAACAAATTTCTGAACTTAACTATGTATGATCTGTTTCCGAAATGTGAATATATCCAATAAACAAATCCTACAATTAAACCTAGAGCTTTCAATTTGAAAATAATGATTTAATGTGAGAGTTGGTCAAAAGCTTTTGAGAAATCTGTGTAGATACAATCCAGCTCAAGTCCACTCTCTAATGCCCTTGAGCACTTGTTCATAAAGGTAAATAAGTTTGTGACAGTAGACCGCTTCTGAATGAAGCCGTGTTGTTGTTGGCAGACTAAATGTTTGCAGAAAAACGTTATACTATCACGAACTACTTGTTCGAAAAGCTTTGGAATAGAAGACAGTTTAGAAATCAGTCTGAAATTGGTGATATGGGAGTAATGAATGAATTTTTCCATACTTGAGGAAATTTACCGGACTTAAGGGATAGCTTGAAAAGGAATTGCAACGGAGAAGCTAAAACGGAGGAACATTTTTTATTATTATAGGAAGAATGCCATTAGGACCGGGAGAGTAATCATATTTCAGCAATGAAAGATAATGCAAAACTTTATCATTATCAATTTGGATGTTGTTAAAATTGGCTTGGGGGAAATCACGGGAGTAATCAAGGAATTCAACGTCTATAATGACAGGTTTTTCAATGAAAGACTCACTAAAATGCTTTGCAAACGCATTGCTTATCTCAGGCGAGCTTGTAAAAGCGGAATCTTTGTAAACAAGGTTCACTGGATAGCCATCAGACTTCTTCTTTAAATTAACAAACTTCCAAAATTTCTTTGGATCAATCTTCAACGAAATTTCCATTTCCTTCACATATACTGCATCTAGGTTTCTGAAAAGTAAATTGAATGCTTCAAAAAGTGCAAGGAACACATTTTGATCAGAAATTGAAAGACTTTTAATGTAAGACTTTCAAGCCTTATTCCGTTTGGTGAGCATAGACTTAAGCTTTTTCATGAACCACGGATGGCTGGAGTTGATATTTTTAGATATCTTAAGAGGACTTGAATTAATCAAGCAGCTATTGAAAATTTCGTAAAATTGAGTAACTGCGTCCTCAATGTTAGAGCAAATATGAATATTCGAAATATTAGAAGCACTCAGATTGTCTTTAAGTTGTTGAAAGTCAGCTTTACGGAAATCAAGTGAATAAGAAGAATCTTCAGCATTACTGTTATTGAGTAAATTGCTGCTCATATCAAAAAATATATCTAATGGAGGATGGTAGGAGTCTACGTTAGAAATGGCAGAGGTAGATTCTACCACTACCGTACTAACAGCGTCAGAAGAAAAGACTAAATGGAGAATTCGATTTCTAAAATTATAAATACAGCTTACTTGCTGTAAGTCGGTAGAGGATATATTGTCCAAAAGAAGAAGTTCCTGTGGCGAAGAAGTTAAGGAAGCTTCTAAATAGGACTCATCTTCTGAAGGCGTCCAAGTAATGTTAGGTAACTTGAAGTCACCCAACATTAAAATGTTGCTATTTAAACTGGCAATATCAATCATATGATCAAGAAATAATGATAGCTCGGCAAAAACTGACGCAAACTTTTCGGTGGAATTTAAACATTAATAATAAAAAAATCAATTGATTGAAAAGAAACCTTAACACAAATGAGTTCAATTGAAACATTAAAGGGAAAAGAGACAATAACGAGCAGCAATCGTTAAGCGACCGCCGACTTCCACATGTCGAAAATTTCTGTGTCCAAAAAATGAACTTTATATCTGTGAAAGCAAAGATATCATGTGGAAAAGCTTTTCTGCGAATCCCTCTTACATTTTGGTAGAAGAGAGTAATCCTTTTAAGTTTTTTGGAGCCGATACTTTAGCAATTCGATTATTGAGATTTTTTGATCGAACTACAAATTCTTTGACAAGTGTACCGTAAAACTGTCGGGTTTACTGATTTATTTTATAGCTGACGCACTCGAAATGCAGATATTAACAACAAGATGTTGAATTATGTCATTATGTTGATAACTGATACAATTTTCGGTTCAGAGCAGGATGGGGTAGTGCCGGCTAAAACAATGGGAACCGCCACTGCCGGTAGATCCAGCGCCGGATCTAGGGGGGGGGGGGGGCAAAAGGGGGCACTTGCCTCGGGCGCCTGGCCTTGGGGGGGCGCCAAACGGAAGATGAAGAAATATAGGAGAGCAAAAAAAAAGGTATTCAACATTTGAACAGGGCGCCAAAGTAATGCAATGTTTATTTATTTCAAATATGAAAGAAATATGTAATGAATCACTTTCGTCGCCCTTTAACCAAATTCGTCGCCCCTCATGGGGGCGCAAAATTGGAAGATGAAGAGATAAACGAGAGTAAAAAACAAAAATAAAGGTCTTCAACTTTTAAAAATGATAAACAAATTCGTTGACCTTCAGCAGGGCGCAAAATTAAAAGATGAACAAGGAAAAGAGAGTAAAAAACATAAGCGAGAGCTACAGTACGTTTGCAACGAACTGTTGGATACCCTATTCCCTATATTTTTGTATATGTGTATGAGTTCGGCTCCCGCAGCCAGCCGATGTTCCAGTTTCAGAAACAAAATTCTTCTTTAGCAGACAGACAAAAATTCAATAACATTAATTTTGTGTGGTGTGATGTTCAATTAGTGCTGTGCTGGCCCAATAAAAAAAGGCGTGCGCCACGCCCAAAGTTAAAACTTTTTATTGCCAAGGCAATTGGTATGAGCTCAGTGACATTCAATTTTATTCTTGCAGATCGATTTGAACAAAACAATACAAAACTTAAATTTTTAAAAATTAGATTTTGAATGGAAATAGCGATTATAGGGGTTCTTAACAATTCTTGGACCCCACTCTGCTACGTAACCAAGGAATATAAATCAAAGTGTTTATCTTTTTATTTCAAAACTGCGACCGATAGTTAAAAAACATTAAAAAATTAATGCATTATAGAACTTTTGACGGAAACGCCCCTTAAAAGTGGGCGTGTCTTAAAAATTTGAAGCACTAACTGCGCTTTAATCAGTATTTAGGCATATGTGTAAAACTACAGCTGAATCGAGTAGTTTTTAAACAATCTTACCTGAACAAATGTATTTTATCAAAATCACGCCTTTAAAAGTGGGCGTATTGAAAAAATGTACACAAGAAAATGTAGAGATATATTTTTCAAATAACAAACGGAAGGAAAAAGGTTTAAATTGAAGATTGATAGTGCCTTAAATTTTTAAAACTACGTTTTTGGTACTTTCATAAAAAGTGGGCGTAAGCCACGCCCAAAATTCAAAAATTTCTTTTCATACACAAACTTTTTAGTTTCTACTAAGAGACGCAAAATTTTGGATTACAGATTCATTATAAATACCGTCTATCTACAAAAACAATTTTTTATAAATTCTAGTGAAAAGTGGGCGTCAGCCACGCCCAAAATCAATTCTTTTGATTTCATACACAAGATGTTTATGTGCAAGTAATACCCACAAAATTTAATGTTTTTCCCTTTAATATAACAATTGTTATTTTATAAAAACAATATTGATGGTTTTGTATAAAAAATGGGCGTCAGCCACGCCCAAACTGAAATTTTTTTATTTAATTGGAAGGAAGTTTACCTAAAGTTTACGTGTGCAAAATTTTAGTGTTATGCTTTTATCGTAACTGTACAAAAAACATAATTTAATTCTACCAAATTGAGGTTGTTCAACAAAAATGGCGATTGTGGGCGTGTTTGTGGGCGGATTTTGCCGGTTCAAGAACTTAGCCTTACTCTTGAACCAAAGATTATATATACCAAATTTCAGCTTTCTAGCTCAAAAATTGCGACCTCTAGAGAGTATACATACGGACGGACGGACGGACGGACGGACGGACGGACGGACGGACATGGCTTAATCGATTACTCTTTTGATTCTGAGTCAGAATATATATACTTTTCTATACCTAACGGTATTATTTCTCTATGTTACAAACTCCACACCAAATACAATATACCCATTCTATGGAATAGGGTATAAAAAAAATTGGAAATTATGCTCTGTTTATTATAGTTTATTATTTTTTGTAAATAAACGGTATTTATAATTAATCCGCAAGCCACAATTTTGCGTCTCTTAATAGAAACGAAAAGGTTTGTGTATGAAAAGAAATTTTTGAATTTTGGGCGTGGCTCTCGCCTACATTTCATGAAAGAACGAAAAACGTAGCCTTAAGAATTTAAGGCATTTCCAATGTTTAATTTAAACCTTTTTCCATCCGTTCGTTATTTGAGAAATATATCTCTACATTTTCTTTTGTAAATTTTTTCAATACGCCCACTTTTAAAGGCGTGATTTTGGTAAAATACCTTTGTTCAGGTAAGATTGTTTAAAAACTACTCGATTCAGCTGTAGTCTTACACATATGCCTAAATACTGAAAAAAGTGCAGTTAGTGCTTTAAATTTTTAAGACACGTCCACTTTTAAGGGGCGTTTCCGTCAAAAGTCGTATAATGCATTAATTTTTTTAAGGTTTTTTAACTATCGGTCGCAGTTTTGAAGTAAACAGATGAACACTTGGATTTATATTCCTTGGTTACGTAGCAGAGTGTGGTCCAATAATTGTTAAAAACACCTATAATCGCTATTTCCATTCCAAATCTAATTTTTAAAAATTTAAGTTTTGTCTTGTTTTGTTCAAATCGATCTGCAAGAAGAAAATTGAATGTCACTGAGCTCATAACAGTTGCCTTGGCAATAAAACGTTTTAACTTTGGGCGTGGCGCACTCCTTTTTTTATTGCGCCAGCACTAATTGAACATCACACCGCATAAAATTAATATTATTGAATTTTTTTCTGTCTGCTAAAGAAGAATTTTGTTTCTGTTTGCGGGAGGCAGACGCATGCACATACAAAAATATAGGGAATAGGGTATCCAACAGTTCGTTGCAAACGTACTGTAGCTCTCGCTTATGTTTTATTTCTTGTTCCAAATATAAAATATGTAATGAACCACTTTCGTCGCCCTTTAAACAAATTCGTCGCCCCTCATGGGGGCGCAAAATTGGAAGATGAAGAAAGAAACGAGATTTAAAAAAAAGGTCTTCAAGTATATACTTTACAAGTAAGATTCTACTTCCAATATCTTATTTGCTGAAACAAGTTTCAAATATGAGGAAGCTTTCTTAAAATCATAATTTATTTCTGCATTACTTACTAAATGCTATTAAAGCTTTGGATAATGGATAAATCATTTCAGTTTGAGTTGATGATTGATATTTTTGACTCGTTTCAGCACCTGGATCTATAAAAGTTATTTTTTTTAGCTCAATGCCTTGATGTTCTGAAATAATAGCGTTATGAAGAAAAAATAAGAATTTAATAACAAAAGGGTCAACTTCAATACAAAATCAGTAATCATAGAAGAAACAAATTCTTGGGATGTTTATGTGGAATTCTTGAAATCTAAAACCATAGACCGTTTGTCAAGTTAAAAAAAAGTCAAATTCCATCGAAAGGATAGCTACGATGTCGACGGATTCAGAAATTTCAAGTTTTTATGTTTCGTTCGGGAAAAGTGCGATTCTAGTGCTTTCGGGAGTCAGTTAAAACTAAATACTATATTTACGTCAAAATATAGTTTGTCCCCCGTCTGTCAAGCAACAAAAAGTCAAATTTTATCGAAGGATGGCTACGATGTTGATGGATTAAAAAACATCTTAAAAAAAACTTTGGTATTGTTCCATCAGTTTGTCTGGAAGGATTGGTTAAAGTTGATCATGTAGTTTAGCCACACGGTGAAGAAAGGTTCGACGCGCCGAGTCCTTGAAAATCTTCTATATTATTTGTTTGTTTAATAAGACTTAACTCAGTAACCACAAAGATTGAAAGGTTGTAATTTGCGCGTGGAATAGGTGAAAAAATGGCAAGGCTAAGCTGTTAATAGGGTGAAATGGGCTAAAAGCAAAAAAGTGACATAAGACTTAGGGGCCAAGTTATAGCGATCAGAAAAACCAAACTGAAATATTTTCTAATGCAAGTTATCTTGTGTTATGATTTGATTTAAAACTGCTGTTGATTTAGTATGAAAAAAGTTAACTAGCGAACGGATTGGACTTAAAAGAAAAATTTGTTGCAATTGCCCATTTCTCAACCTAAAAACAACACTAAAACAGCATTGTACACGTACTTTTCTGAGTTCATTTAATTTTTACAAAATCATCCATGTTCTAATATCTTAGACAAATTAAATGGACGGTATAAATATAATTAATAAGTCAAACTTATCCCTCAATGTTCAACATATATCTATCATGGTTTGTATCATCGCGCTATCTGATGCTCGTTAGGGCAGCACAACGTCTGTCGGAATAGCTAGTGAACTATAAAATTTCTAATGTACGAGTTTTTCAAAAGTGGTCCTAATTTTTGTTTATCAAAAGATAATAGTTAAATATTTGAAATAAATAAAATGAACGACTGGGTCGCTCGTACTTGCTCTGTGGGTGCAATAGTATGATGAACTTATGGCCATTTAAAAAAGCCGTTTAAACCTGATTTTCGTTACGACCATTTAAGCCAAAAACGAAAAACGCTTGTTTGTTAGAACTATCTTAGGTAAGTTAAATTCTGAGCTTAATCAAAATCGTTAGAGCCGTTTTCGAGCAAATTCAAAATGAAAAAAACTGTTACATGAAAGGACCAGTTTGAGCCGGACTAAAACAAAACAAAAAAAAACCTCGACAACCATTTTTCTTCAAACTGCTATATACCAAGTTTGAAGAAAATCTGTCAAGCCGCTTAGGCTGTAGCATGACGTAAAAAAGCACACATCAACACAACCGCACAGACAGACCGACGGACGGTATGACGACCCAGCAAACATTTTCGTTCGTAAATGAATCATAAATGCTTCACAAAAATGAAGAAATCATTCGAAAATGAATTCATATATGATTCGTTTTGTCTCCGAATCATTGGGAAACGTTACAACGATTTGAATCATTTTAATGCCTCATTTATGATTGGGAAATATGAAGGATTCCCGAATGTAAATAAGGCGCTTATTTATTCATAAGGGTCAACAAATGAACCTTTTCTGAATCATATAAAAGAACCGAATATGATTCAATATAACGAAGATATATTGGGATTCAATTATTCATTTAGCTGAATATTAATCGAATCATTTCTAAATCATTAAAATGACTCGGAAACGATGCCAATGAAACCTTTATAATGAATATAAATCAGACCAGTGCAGGGTGTTTTTTCTGAAAAGACATAAAGCTTATACGGTTTAACTGTTAGTCGCAAAAGTAAAGTGATTTTTTTTTCAAGTTTACTTTCTTTTTTTATATCTTTTAAGCGTTATTGCTATTAGGTACTGTTGAACGACGGAAAATAAATATTGATTTACTCCTTGATGAAGTACTAATATTAATTTTATTTTTCTGGACAAAGAATAATTATAAACAAATTTAAAAGATACATATTTTTTTACATTTTTTTTTTTTTTTAAACTTACATCGTCTTGCAATCAAATTATTGGAAATCAAAATAATGAATCTGTTATTATCAAAATTTTATTTATTCAAAAACACATTTTCAACTTAGAATAAAATAACACTCGTTCGCCGATGCCGCTGTCTGCCAAATCAAAAAACCAACTGCCGAATTGTACTCGTATCTTTTTTCAGCCAAGCCAATCCCATATCATCGCCCCTTTCAGCAACCTATATGCTGTCCATAGCTTGTATGCTAAATGTACCAAATAGCCGGCGCAGCACATTCCTCCTATCAAAATAGCAATTCTCAGAGGTGGCATGTCTATTCGATGACTTCTAAGAATTTTACTGCTCTCCAACGCTCATTCCTTGCAATATTTATTTGGTGTCCGACTAGGTCAACAGAAATGGACACCCTACATTTTTTTATCTTTCTGGGTTGAAAGAAAAGACTCGTAAATGAGTGCAAGTTATGAGGCGTTGGAGCGCGTTGAATCATCATTTAGGTTATTTGACTTTTTCAGCGGAATCGGCGACCTTAAACGAAAATATTAATTATGATATCATTAATAAGAAGAATAAAATAACTTATCTTATTTAGGGCTCGACGACATCCCGGGGCCCGTCTGAACTCCAAGGGGTGAAGAACCAGCTATGTCCAGGACGGCGAGTCTTCCAACTGATCGTTTCAGTTTAATAGAGCCATTAGATAATTTGACATCAGCCATACGCACAATGTTATCGGGACCTGGGTATACCCTTAAAATCCGACCCAATTGCCAAGCTGATCGAATCTCATTTCGTTCAAAAAGAATAACCAGGTCATCAACTTCTACTTGCTTAGTTGTTTTGTTCCACTTTGGTCTTCTCGTTATTTCTGGCAAATACTCGGTATACCACCGCTTAACGAGCTGAGACATCAAATGTTGTGATCGTCTGCTGTAGAGTTTGCTGCAATTGTCATTTTCGAAAAAAACTCCTGGCGCGGTGACGTCCATGTCATCTTCACCGAATAACATTGCGTTTGGTGTAAGTGGCTTAGGGTCTTCGGGGTCCACTGGAAGATGAGTGAGTGGGCGACGATTGATTTGCCCTTGAGCTTCCATAAGGGCGTTTCGTAAAACGTCTTCACGAGGAATAGATCCTTTTAAAACAAAATGTACACTCTTTTTTATGGATTGTATGAGTCGCTCCCAAGCTCCTCCCATCCAAGGTGAATATGCTGGAATGAACCGCCACAGAATACCAACATATTTAGCAGCGTACTCACTCAAATGAAGCTCCATATTTTTTACGTCTTTATCCAGCAGATTTTTTGTCCCAATAAAATTAAGGCCGTTATCGCTGTAGAAATATCTAGTTACTACTCGATTGATGATAAATCTGCGTACAGCCATTGTACACTGATCTAAGCTGAGGTCCTTCAGTAGCTCAATTTGCACGGCGCGAAAAGTGAGACATGTACAAATCATACCATATCTCTTCACTGTTCCACGTCCATATTTCACCAGAAGAGGTCCAAAACAGTCGACACCGACATGAGTAAATGGTTTCGAATCAAAGGCCAAGCGAGCTTCTGGTAACTGACCCATGAGTGGCATGACAGGTTTGGCCTTAAGACGTTTGCATTCATTGCAATGAGATCTTACTCTTTCCACAGCGCTTCGTATGCTAATTATCCAAGCACGCTGGCGGATGTCGGAAATGGTTGTCGCCGTACCCATATGGAAATTAATCTCATGATGGTGCTGGATAAATATATCAACCATTGGATGATTCTTTGGAAGGATGGCTGGATTTCGTGCGGCATATGATAAGTTTGCTTTTTGCGCTCGGGAGCTCATCCGTATGATTCCGTCTTTATCAAGGAAAGGTGACAAACTGAGAATAGAACTTGATGATGCTACCATTCCATTCTTCCTGAGGGATTTGAATTCATTTGGAAAGGCATCAAGCTGAATTTTTCTAAAAAGCCAATTTTCAGCTCGAGAAAACTCAGCTGGCGTGATAAAAGTTTCCTTTTCAGCGGGCAGATTTTGATAGATGTTATTGAAGCGAAGCAAAAATCCAATGACTCGAACCGAAGAAGTCCATCTTGCTTTAAACCTGGCGCTAAGATTTTCGTAGACGTCGAAATACGTAGTTGGTTGCTTTGTGTGTATTAGAATTTGTCCCGTCTCATGGCTGTTCATATCCGACTCTGCTTTTCCTGGTTTAACGGGCCATCCTGATGGGCGACGACGAAGGAAATCTGGACCTTGGAACCATCTCGTCTACTGATTTCCCATAGAATCGTCGCACCATTTAGTTCCATCATCCGCAACGTTATCACTTGACCCAATGTGAAACCACTGACGCTGAGAAGTATACTCAAGAATTTCCCCAACTCGAGTAGCAACAAATGAGGGAAACTTGTACTGGGTGGAGTTTATCCAAGATAATACAGTCTTCGAGTCTGATAGATATATTTCGTTATCAAACCGTATCGTGTGCGACTTTTTTATTGTGGAAGCCAAACGAACTCCAAGGACAGCAGCCTGTAACTCCAACCGAGGAATAGATAGTTGCTTTACAGGTGCGACTTTCGCTTTAGCCATGACTAAAGAAACCTCTACTTCATTGTTTTGTTCAAAACGTAGGTAAGTAACGGCAGAAAAGGCTTTCTCGGAGGCATCTACGAACGTAATGAGGCTTACTTTACATAAATCCGGGTTCTGAGAGACATATCGGCGAGGGACTCGGAGGTTTTCAATATTTTTGAGCTCTCTGATGAAGGTTAGCCACCGAAACTGCAATTCAGAAGACACCGGCTCGTCCCAGTTAAAACCCTCTCTCCAAACGTCTTGAAGGATTATTCTCCCTCGAATAATGTAGAGAGAGATAATTCCCAATGGATCGAAAATTCGCATCACAGCTCGTAACATACGTCGTTTGGTGATTGTATCATTCTTTGCTAACATATCCTGTAGGTCTTCATCGTCAGTCAGTTTGTATGAGAAACAATCGGAGGATGGCTGCCAATACATTCCTAAAACTTTTGCCACATATCCTTCGCATTCGCTGACCAATTTATTATTGACTTAACTTTCTGGCATTTGAATCAAGAAATCGCGACTGTTAGATTGCACTCCAACTAGATCAAAATTCATACTCTTGCAAATGTGAATTGCATCTCTGGTGACTGAAACTTCTTCTTCCACCGTATTATGACTGTTAAAGTAGACATCAACGTAAGTTCTTTTAGTTAGACCATCTACTGCTTCCGGGCAACTTGCTATTAAGAGATTAGCATGGTGATTTTTAACAAATTGGGCGCACGTTGGAGAACATCTAGGTCCGAACATCATCACCTGCATAATATACACCGTGGGTGGGGCAGTACTGTCACCATCTCTCCATAGGATTCTTTGGCATTGCTGATCTTCTTCTTTAATCCGGATTTGATCGAACATTTCTTTAACGTCAGCGTTTACCGCAACCTCACGTTCACGAAATTTAAAAAGTCCTGCATGCAACGGCACGAGATTATCTGGACCTTTCAGTAAGTACGTATTGAGTGAAACGCCGTTGACTTTCGCAGCTACGTCAGCAACACATCTGGGTTTTGGTGGAACCTTGTTTAAATTTTCAACGATGAAAGTTGGAGCGTACCAGATTCGAGGCCATTTTTTCGATAGTTCTTCTTCTGAAGCGATTCTGGCGTAGCCTTTTGTTAACAACTGTCGCATATAGTTGTTTTTCCATTCCAGAAGGTGTGGTTTTTTTTGTAGAGACTTTTCTAATCCTTCAAGTCTCTTAAGAGCCATTGGAAAACTGTCAGGAAGTTCCACGTTATCAGCATTCCATAGAAGGCCAATTTCGTATTGTTGATCAACTTGTTTAATAGATTGCTGCATAATCTCCATTGCTCTGATAACTTTACGGCTGACCAATTCGCCCTTTGGAGGCATCACTCCAAACTCTTCCGTGGTAAAGTGACGCTTGACGAGATCATGCATCTCACCTTCTTGTTTTATAGCATCGTGAAACAGGACTTTCATTGTAGGACGGTATACTTGATGTACACAAGAAACATGATTGGTCGTAGCTGAGTTGCCACTGCCATAAACAATCCAGCCAAGAAGAGTTTTAACAGCACAAGGTTCTTCATCTTTTCCGTGACGCTGGCCTTGACCCAAAAGGAACTTGGCTTGATCCAAACCAATCAATATTTTAGGCTTGGCATCTACGAGATCGGTCAATGGCAGACCACGAAGGTGAGGGTACATGCTCTTCAATGTGGAGACATCAAATGATTGTCTTGGTAGATCCAAATCCTTAACAGAATACACATTCTTTAATGAATAACGCCTTTTATCCTTGACATCCGACACTGTCAATGTGGTCCGTGAGGATTTCTCGAGCCGAACGACACCTTTGGTCCATTGCAGAGTTAAATTTTCTGGCTCACCTTCAAGTCCTAGTTCGTCAAACAATTCTTTCTCCAGCATAGTCAAAGACGATCCATCATCTAGAAAGGCGAAAGTGTCAACAAAACAATCGTCCCGACCATGAAGTCTTATCGGCACAATCTTGAACATGATCGAGGAATTTTTTCCACTATGAGAAGAATGCATATGAGGCTGAGGAACGAATGGTTGTGCAGTAGAGTTCAACTCGGAGGAAGCGCTAACGGCTGTCTGGTGCAACAACGGGTGATGACGGCCCTTGCAACCATTCATCCCACAAGTCTTCTTTCTTGAACATGCTCTCCAGTCGTGTTTTGAAGGATCTAAACATGTGAAGCATACTGAGTGTTCTTTGGCATAACTCAATCTTTGTTCTGCTGACATTGCCTTGAAATCTGCACACTGATTTAGTATGTGTTGCTTTTTGTTACACTTTCCACATAAGGCTTGAGGGTCAGAAGCGGCTGAATGTGCTTGATGAGTTAACACTTGTCGAGAGGACTTTGAAGTTACTTGACACTTTTTATAATCTCCATGTACAGTTGCTAGGGGTTTTATCAATTCAGGTGGTAGATCAAAAATCTGTTCAGTCAAGAACTCGGCAAAATGAACGAAATTGGCACCTGCAATGATCGATTTCCTTTTCTGCCATTCTTGATATAAGCCCGCGCCTAATTTGGAAACTAAGTTGGTCATCACATATCCGTTCGTTAGGTCCTCTTCTCTGTTCATGGATCTGACGTCGGCCACATAACCATTCACTTTCACTGCCCACAAACGTATCTTTGCGTCACTTTTAGACGTTAACCTCGGAAAATTCAACAAATCAGTCGTCAAATTGTGAACCAGGACATCATAACGACCAAAAATTAGACATAGAGAGTTCATGATTGCGTCGGCATCTGAGGAATACTTCAAACGATCACACACGAGTTGGTAGGCCTCTCCTTTCAAAGCCTTGCGTAATCGGGCAACATTTTCCTTTGCACTGAATCGTCCTTCTATCGTCGTTGACTTGTAAACTTCCTCAAAATAAGGCCATTCGCGTGTATTTTCACCAGAGAAGTTCGGCAACTCCTGAACATTGTTACGGTTTAGAATGGTTAGTAAATTTGACATATCCCCTTCCTGGCTTTGACATGGTGAAACGTTGGCTGATGACGACGTGGCTGTTTTCAAAGGCGTCGATTGTCGAGGATGAATTAAATTTCCCAATAATAACTGATGAGACTCCTGAATTTGTTTAAACTTTTTCAACCTTTCAATATCCACGTCTGATTGAGAATTATTTTGTTTGTTCATCACTTGATGTTCAGGAGCCAATGGATTTCCCTTTGATTTTTGCTGGGCTGAAGAAAACTCTGCTAATTTTTGTTTTAAATCCTTCATCTCATTCCGGAGAGCTAGGAGCTCTTCATCTCGTTGAACGACTGCTGCTTGGGCAGCTGCGGCTGCCTCCATAAGGACTTCTAACGAAATGACTCCATCATCTACGACTGCAGCTTTGAGATTTACTTTACCGGCATCTTCATGTGAAACATCTTCTTCATCTTCTTGATCATCGCAAATAGTACAGTCTGACCGCTCACAGAACCATGGCGTCTTGGTGTCATATTTGGAAGGATCGAAAGAAGCACATAAATAATGCCACCATCTTTTACAGCGATCGCAAGAGACCATTTGACTATCGTCAGCATCCTTGCAGGTCTCTAAAGTGCAACTGCGAACCATTGTTGAAAATATAAGTTTATTTGATTCCAAACGAACAGATTAAATCACGAACTCGGAGAATTCCTCAAAACAGAACACACCAAAATAAATGTATATTCCGCAAACAAAAATTTGAAGAGGAGAAAATCCGAAGATAAAAATAAAATGATGTTGAACGACGGAAAATAAATATTGATTTACTCCTTGATGAAGTACTAATATTAATTTTATTTTTCTGGACAAAGAATAATTATAAACAAATTTAAAAGATACATATTTTTTTTACATTTTTTTTTTTTTTAAAACTTACATCGTCTTGCAATCAAATTATTGGAAATCAAAATAATGAATCTGTTATTATCAAAACTTTACTTATTCAAAAACACATTTTCAACTTAGAATAAAATAACACTCGTTCGCCGATGCCGCTGTCTGCCAAATCAAAAAACCAACTGCCGAATTGTACTCGTATCTTTTTTCAGCCAAGCCAATCCCATATCATCGCCCCTTTCAGCAACCTATATGCTGTCCATAGCTTGCATGCTAAATGTACCAAATAGCCGGCGCAGCACATTCCTCCTATCAAAATAGCAATTCTCAGAGGTGGCATGTCTATTCGATGACTTCTAAGAATTTTACTGCTCTCCAACGCTCATTCCTTGCAATATTTATTTGGTGTCCGACTAGGTCAACAGAAATGGACACCCTACATTTTTTTATCGTTCTGGGTTGAAAGAAAAGACTCGTAAATGAGTGCAAGTTATGAGGCGTTGGAGCGCGTTGAATCATCATTTAGGTTATTTGACTTTTTCAGCGGAATCGGCGACCTTAAACGAAAATATTAATTATGATATGATTAATAAGAAGAATAAAATAACTTATCTTATTTAGGGCTCGACGACAGGTACTTTATATTATTTTAGCTTTTCCACTTTTCATCACTTACATATTTTATGTTTTATGTTTTATTGTTTGTACATATCACTTCACTTTTACCTACACTCGTTTTTTTTTTTGACAATTTTATTTCTTTCAACTTTTCAACTATTTTTTTTTTTTGAACTGAATTTGAATTTTTGTTGTCTTAACTTTAACACTTTTATTGACTAATTGCTCAAACGCGTCAGCTCATATCAAAAACTTGGTTAAAGTGACGAATTTTAAGATTCACTACATTGTTTCAGTCTCTTGTCGCGACAAGGTCCCGTTATCATAAAGAAATAAGAACAAAAAAGATCTCGCTGTTCACACTCGCTTTATTTATATATGAAGGATCTACCAAGCGATCCTCTTTTTAAGATTTTCTTGTGCGAATTCATATTTAAATCACAAAAATGAATGAAAATCGAATGTCGATACTTTTATATTTTTTTTAAACGTTCTTTTACCCTTTTCAGGTAAGAATTTTTAGATTTTGTGCGCACGTTCAGAATTTGTTCACGTAAATGAAGGTTTTTCGAATAAATAATCTTCAGATTTCCTGAAGAAAATCTGAACCTTCAGAAAAATGTTTGCTGGGGAAAACCACTTTTTTGGGCTTCTCTATCATCGTAATGTCATGTTTGATTAAAACGATTTTTTTTTCTGCACGAAACCAATACTTGCCCTATAGAGCAAGTAAAAATGAAAAAGAATTTTTGTTGTGTACTACTGAGCTATTTCACTAAAGCTGTTCTATGGATTAGTTATGATTTTATGTATCGGTGAGGAAAAGTTAAATGTGCAATCAAAATATCGGACAGAATCACAAATAAGCATACAGCCTTTTAAATTTGTATGAACAACATTAGCAGGTTCTCCGCTGTCGTTTATTGAAATAGAAAAATTATCAAATCAATCTAGATATGGCACATACCCTAAAGGTTTTATTTTGCACATACGGCAAGATTGCATTTTGAGTAATCAGTATCATGAGAACCGTTAGCCATACCACAGACAAAAGAAATATACAGATGTAGAATAGTAGAACAAAAAAAAAAAAAAAAAAACAAAAAATTCAAAGCTAGCTAGCATACCAAAATCGAGAGCTAGAATACCTTATACTCAAACATGTACGAGCAATTGACATCCATCGAAAAAATTAAACATACCATTATCATACCATACCTCCATACCAAAAAACCAGTTCCTAGTCCTACCAATACGAACCACGGTCCATGGCACGGTGGAGGGTGGAGTGGTGGAACTGGAACCACGATCAAGGAAACAACTCAACTACTGTTTTAGTTTGAGGATTTGAGGGTTGATTGAAATTTATTTTTTTTAGCAGTGCAGAGTGCACCTAAATTTGTCAAACCGAATGGTTGTCTGAGGTCTACGGAATAGTTAATGCTGAAATGGTTGTCTGTGTCTACGGATATTGTTTTTTTTTTAGCTTAGATTAAGACATTTTATTTGTGTATCTTATATCTCGCCTTGCTTTTCTTTTACTACTTTTAATTACTAGGTATAGTTTGATTCTTAAAAACAAAGTACCTATTTGTTTTGTAGGTTTATGCAGTTAGTTTTTGTAAATACATTTATATAAATAAAGTATTAGGTATTGAGATTTTTAACGACGAAATATAGTTTTTCTGCCAATTTATTTTTAAAATTTAAAATGTTTTCAACTGATACGAAAAAGCACAGGTACGGATACCATGTTAAATGTTGTATTTCCTCTTGTGGAGCTAAGAGGCAGGAGAATCCAACAACAATTTTTTTTTAATTTCCAGCTCGGGATAAGAACCAAGTTCTTTTTAGAAAGTGGCATGATGACTGTAATTTAAAAGAAGATGTCCTTCATAAAAATCTTTATTTATGTGAAAAACACTTTGAAACAAATTTGATTTAATAAAATGCACGACTGGGTCGCACGAACTTGCTCTTATGATAAGCAATTGCGTAGTGGCTGCATATATGGATGTTAAAAAAAATTAAATAATTTCGAAAATTCTTTTATTTTTTAAATTAGTTTAAGAGTTATCTCGGCAAAATTAAGTATGCAATAAAATTTCAAAGCTATACGGCAATCTAGGAAAAAAAAATATTGAAAATCGTTGGACCAGTTTTTTTTTAAAAGGAAAACTTTTTCGAAAAATATTTTGAAATTTATTTGAGTATGCAAATATATGGCAATTTGTAGTTTACATTTGAAAAATAATTTAAAAAAAAAATCAATTTACCCGTTTCCAACATATTTCGAAAACCAAAAATTTTTTTGAAAAAATTATAAAAAATCAAAAAAAAAAGTTTTTTAAAATTTTGAAATGCCATATTAATAAAATTATAAATGACTTCATGTGGCCAAAATTGCTGGAAGTTTCGGTTTTTTCTAAGAACGTTGAGGGTAAGGCCGAAGCCACGTCAATTTTTTTCAAACAAATTGATAAAATGTTTGATATTTTAAATGGACACCCACCGTTTGTTAAAAACACAATTAATATGAAATTCCTAAATTAAATGAAATATTTATTAGCGTCATTACAACTTACTAAAACACAACCGTTCATTGCTTTAAGGGAATGGTTTTAACTCCTTTCTTTGGCCGATGATCTATTTGCCGATGTCCGTCCGTCCATCCGTCCGTATGTATACTCTCTAGAGGTCGCAATTTTTGAGCTAGAAGGCTGATATTTGGTACATATAATCTTTGGTTCAAGAGTAAGGCTCATTTCTTGAACCGGTAAAATCCGCTCACAAACACGCCCACAATCGCCATTTTTGTTGAACAACCTCCATTTGGTAAAATTAAATTATGTTTTTTGTACAGAGTATGTTCAAAAGCGAATAGACGTGTATTTTTTCGTCCGGCAAAAACATTGATTATTGCATTCATAAAATATCCATAGTCGATTTTAAAGTGTAACTTGTTCTCAGTGCAGTGAAGTTTTTTTTTTTAATTTCAAATTTGACTCGATTTTTTACTGAAAAGATAAAAATAAAAACGAGGAAATATTCTTTTTTTTTTTTTCTTTCTTTATCTCATTGTTAACAAGTGCATTCTCTCAATAAAAAAAAAAAAAAAAAAAAAAACTGTCTCTTATAAATAAAACATGAACCGTAAAACGAGATTTGGTAAAGATGGCAAAGAGATCCAAATCACCCCAACAACCCCCAAAAATTCAGAGAAACAAAAATCTGCTGCTCCACCTACAGCTGACATACAAAAACCTAAGAGCCAGCTACAAGCCTCACCCACCCAACATGCCGCCAACACTGATTATGAGAAGCCTGGAACAACATCAACCACCGAACGACAACGTTTTGAAATGGAGAACCTTATTAAGAGCATCACCGATGACATCGTTTCCCGCATAACAAAGGAAATTAAAGACCTCCGAAGCGAAGTTCTGCTACGATTTGAGCTCATCGAAAACAACTTATCTGCTCACGTAGAGGAAACAAACAAAACTATCGAGTCTATTAAAGAGCGTGTAGCAAAAGTAGAGAACAACTTCGAAATGCTTGATGCCATAAATAAGGAGGTAGCTGAATTGCAAAGAAGATGTGACACGTTTGAAAGGAGAGAGGTTGCTGCAGACGCTGTTTTAATCGGAATACCAGAACTACCTAATGAGAACCTCACTTCGATTTTCGCAAAAATATGCCACACCGTTCAATGCGGTCCTGTTAACTTAAAAGTTGCTTTCAGAACTAAAGCTAACAACAAAAACTCTTCTCACGATCATGACCCTCCCATTATTCTTAAGTTCGACTCACCAAAAGAAAGAAACAAGGTTTTAAAGTGTATTTCTCTTTTCCATAAAACAAACAAGAGGTTGCTACACTTAGAAGACATAGGAATAGAGGTGCAAAGGAGGCAAAAGCAAAATATTTACTTGCATGGGAGCTTGACTGCAAAAAACCGCTCTCTACTCCGACAGGCAACGCGCCTAAAACATAATGGATCTGTTTTCGCTGTCTATACTCACTCTGGTTCAGTTTTTGTCAAAGAGAGAGCCGATTTGGAAAGCTTTCGAATCCATAATGATGCAATTCTAAATGCAATTGCCGCCGCATCAATGATTAATGAAGAAGAACACAAAGGAAACGACGAAAGAAGACCTCAACAGCATGACGATGCCGAAGCCGATTCTTTCAATCACCAAAACTAAAAGTATTTTTATTGCTATTCTTTCTCTCTTATCTATCTTTCAGATTTCCTTTAACTATCTTTTTTACTTGCGATTATAGGTACTATAAGGCAAGTTATGGATTCGTGCAGAAAAAAAATTTCAAGATAACAATCACACATGACATTACGATGATGGAGAAGTCGAAAAAAGTGGGTCTGGGAATTCCGTCCGTCTGTCTGTCTGTCTGTCTGTCTGTCTGTCTGTCTGTTCGCGCTTCTAGAGCCTGAACGGATGGGCCGATTTGCTTCAAATTTGGTATCTAGGATTTATTTGGCCGTCCCTCGGAACATATTTTTACTTGCGATTATAGGTACTATAAGGCAAGTTATGGATTCGTGCAGAAAAAAAAATTTGAGATAACAATCACACATGACATTACGATGATAGAGAAGTTGAAAAAAGTGGGTCTGGGAATTCCGTCCGTCTGTCTGTCTGTCTGTCTGTCTGTCTGTCTGTCTGTCTGTCTGTTCGCGCCTCTGGAGGCTGAACGGGTGGGCCGATTTGCTTCAAATTTGGTATTTAGGATTTATTTGGCCGTCCCTCGGAACGTATTTTTTATTTTTGTTCTAGGTCCAAAAATAACGGCACCTGCCATACAATCTTGAAGACAAAAATTGATTTTCTCAAAAACGGCTCTAACGATTTTGATAAAACTTTCAGAATGCTATTTTTGCAAGAAAATCTATCTTTTGGTTCAAAATTTTTTTTCAAAATTTGTCTAATAACGGTACCTCTCATAGAACCAATATTTTCAAATCAAATTTTCTCGTAAACTATACATTCGATTTCAATAAAATTTTGGCCACAGGAAGTCATTCATAATTTTATTAATATGGCATTTCAAAATTTTCAAAAACTTTTTTTTTTGATTTTTTATACTTTTTTCAAAAAAATTTTTGGTTTTCGAAATATGTTGGAAACGGGTACATTGATTTTTTTTAAAATTATTTTTCAAATGTAAACTACAGATTGCCATATATTTGCATACTCAAATAAATTTCAAAATATTTTTTGAAAAAGTTTTTCAAAAATAACCTTTTAAAAAAAAAACTGGTCCAACGATTTTCAACATTTTTTTTTCCTAGATTCCCGTATAGCTTTGAAATTTTATTGCATACTTAGTTTTTCCGAGAAAACTCTTAAACTAATTTAAAAAATAAAAGAATTTTCGAAATTATTTAATTTTTTTTAATATCCATATATGCAGCCACTACGCAATTGCTTATCATAAGAGCAAGTTCGTGCGACCCAGTCGTGCATTTTATTTATTTTTGCTCTAAGCCCAAAAATAACGGCACCTGCCATACAATCGTGAAGAAAAAAATTGATTTTCTCAAAAACGGCTCTAACGATTTTGATAAAACTTTCCGGATGCTATTTTTGTAAGACAGTGTATCTTTTGGTTGGAAAATGTTTTTCAAAATTTGTCTTATAACGGTACCTCTCATAGAACCAGTATTTTCAAATCAAATTTTCTCGTAAACTATACATTCGATTTCAATAAAATTTTGGCCACAGGAAGTCATTTATAATTTTATTAATATGGCATTTCAAATTTTTCAAAAACTTTTTTTTTTGATTTTTTATAATTTTTTCAAAAAAATTTTTGGTTTTCGAAATATGTTGGAAACGGGTATATTGATTTTTTTTTAAATTATTTTTTCAAATGTAAACTACAGATTGCCATATATTTGCATACCAAAAAAAATTTCAAAATATTTTTTGGAAAAGTTTTTCAAAAATAACCTTTTTAAAAAAAAACTGGTCGAACGATTTTCAATATTTTTTTTTCCTAGATTTACGTATAGCTTCGAAATTTTATTGCATACTTTGTTTTTCCGAGAAAACTCTTAAACTAATTTAAAAAATCAAAGAATTTTCGAAATTATTTAAATTTTTTAAATAGCCATATATGCAGCCACAATAAGCAATTGCTTATCATAAGCGCAAGTTCGTGCGACCCAGTCGTGCATTTTATTATTATTTATATCTAATTTCACTAAATATTTCATTTCCTATTATAATTCTATATGATTTTTATTGTAAAAGTATTTGCCTTGATTTTTTAAACATTTTGAGTGTGTTGTTGTTTCTGCCTACTCGATACAGAGTTGAGTGAGTGCAACGTGGATTCCAGAGGGGGCAACAGTGATGTTATACTTAGAACAATGTTAAGAATTTTTTGCAATCGTAGGGAAGGCTTTAAAGTAACTCATATAAATGCTCAAAGTTTGATGCCTAAAATCGATGAGTTTAAATTTTTGTTTCAAAATTCTAAGGTGGATGCAATCTGTGTCTCTGAAACATGGTTTTCAAAAGACATTGGGGACGCATTATATTCAGTAAACGGATATAGACTTTTTCGGTCTGATAGAAGCGGTCGTAGCGGAGGTGGGGTTGCAATTTATCTGAGAGATGGCTTGTCATGTAAAATAAGATGCTCGTCATCACCTGGTTCTCCCTTGGAATTTCTGTTTCTTGATATAATCGGAAGCGAAAGTAATCTTTTATTAGGAACTGTTTACAGGCCCAATAAAAATGTGGATCTAGAGCCCTTTTACGATCTTATGGAGGAATTGACGGTCAGCTCACCAAATATATTATTATGTGGTGACTTTAATAGTAATATTTTAATTGATAAAAGCCTTACCGATCATATGATTTCACTTGATTTATATTCAACTAACTCTTCCGTACCTACTCATTTCACTCGTTCGTCAAGTACACTATTGGATCTATTTTTTGTTAATAGAAAAGATCGGGTCTTGTGTTATGACCAACTCAATGCTCCAGTTTTTTCATTTCACGATCTTATTTTCCTGACTTATGATTTCAGAATAGAGAACCGTATACAAATCCTTCCAATTCAATTCCGTGATTTCAAAAATATAGATAGACTGGCCCTTGAACAGAATATTCGCACTATACCCTGGGAAAATATTTATCTTACGAATTCGTCTAATGAACAAGTTAAGTTTTTAAACGAAAATATATTAAATCTTTACAATACACACGTTCCACTAAAGACAAAAAAACTACCGTGCGTGTCCAAACCCTGGTTTACGAAAGAAATAAAAGATTTAATGAATAAACGTGATCAGGCCTACCGGCGCTGGATACGTTTTCGAGGTGAAGGGCTGCATACGGCTTATAAAGTCTTGCCAAACAGGGTTGTGCAAGAAATTAGAGCTGCGAAAACACTTTTCTACTCCAACCGTTTGAATGTGTGCTCTGATGGCCGTAAGTTGTGGAGCAATCTCAGGGAGATTGGAATCGGAAAGCAACGTCCTCTCTTACAAAACAACATCGACGGTGACGAATTGAATCGTAGGTTTTTGTCTCCCCCCAGTAGTGCTCCCCTGTTTGATTTAGAGTATTCTACTGATTTTCCAGCAGCCTTTTCAGATAGTTCTTTTAGTTTTATGTGTGTTAACAGTTTGGATGTTTTAGAAAGTATACTTTCAATAAAATCTAATGCATCAGGTGTGAATGAAATCAACCCCATCTTCCTTAAAACCGTATTACCGTTGTTGTTAACGTATTTTACTCATGTTTTTAATACTACTATCACAACTGGGGTTTTTCCGAACCAGTGGAAACTCGCAAAGATTATCCCAATCCCCAAAAACTCACTACAGACCGAGTTTCGCCCAATTTCAATCTTACCCTTCCTATCTAAAGTCTGCGAGCGGATCATGCAAAAACAACTTAATGATTATATTATGCGTAACAACTTTTTAGTACGCATTCAGTCCGGATTCCGTCCTAAGCACAGCTGTACAACAGCACTTCTGAAAGTTATTGAAGACATAAGAGGACAACTTTACGACGCGACGGTTGTGTTACCTTTTTGGTTCTTTTAGACTTTTCTAAAGCTTTCGATATGGTCGACCACTCTGTTCTTTTGAGAAAGTTACTTTGTGAATTTAACCTTTCACCAGAAGCCATCAAATTGATTTCCTCGTACCTTTCCGATAGAGAACAAGCCGTATGTATTGAAAATCAACTTTCCGAGTTCTTACCAATCAAACGAGGAGTTCCTCAGGGATCGATTTTGGCTCCTCTTTTATTCTCTTTGTATATCAACGAAATAGCATCCATCATACCAAATGTATCCAAACACTTTTATGCCGATGATATACAAATATATAAAAGTTGTCCCTTAGGTCTTATAGAAAACTGTGTATGTACTATAAACGAAGAGCTTCAACGAATTTCTACATGGGCACTAAACAGTAACTTGACCCTTAACCCAATAAAATGCAAATGCCTTGTAATATCCAAAAAGCTATTAGACTTATCTTATTTCCCACCAATACTCCTTAATGGCATCCCCTTAGAATTCACGAACACCTCAAGGAACTTAGGCATGGTGTTCAACAGAACATTAACATGGAGCGATCACGTTAATTCTTGTGTTGGGAAAACTTATGGAGTTCTTAGATCCCTATGGGCCGTTCAGCAGTTTACCCCATCAAAAACCAGAATGATGCTTGCCAAGACCCTAGTCATCCCAGTTCTAACGTATGGTTATACAACAACTGTGATTCTGCGAGCAGGAAAAAGTTGAAGATAGCCTTTAATAGTACAATTCGTTATATTTTTGGCCTTAGAAAATACGACCATGTCTCACATCTGTCTATGAACCTCCTCAATATGTCGATTGAAAATTTTATTAAGTTTCGAACTTTAAACTTACTTTTTACTATTGTTAAAACAAAACAGCCAGCTTATTTATACGAAATACTTCGGTTTCCAGCATCAAATAGATCATATCATTTAATACTCCCTCGATTCTCCTGTCTTACATCCGAAAGACAATTTTTCATTGCTGCAATCTGTCTTTGGAATTCACTGCCATTATATTTGCGAGAATCAAGCAGAGTACAACAGTTTCAAAATAGATTGAGATTTTGCTTTATTAGTCAAGGCAACTAACTTCTTTTATCTTCTAGTTTGCTCTCCTATCTTTAAAATATTTCAACTTTCAACACTCGTTCTAAATTTTCTCTTTCAATTTCCTCGTCAATTTTTTCCTTTTAACATTTTTTCTACCTACATAAATTTGAACTCTGTGAAATCATAAACTATCGCTAGCTTATAAGATTTATCTTACTGTGTTAGTATTTACCCGAAATAAATAAATAATAATAATAATAATAAAAATGATAAAAGCATAACGGTAAAATTTTGCACGCGCAAGCTTCAGGTAAACCTTCTTCCAGCTAAATAAAAAAATTTCAGTTTGGGCGTGGCTGACACCCATTTTTCATACAAAACCATCAATATTGTTTTTATAAAATAGTAATTGTTATACACATGAGAGCGAAAAACATAAAATTTTGTGGGTATTACTTGCATATAAACATCTTGTGTATGAAATCAAAAAATGTGATTCTGGGCGTGGCTGACGCCCACTTTTCACTGAAAACATAAAAAAATTGTTTTTGCAAATAAACGGTATTTATAATGAATCCGCAAGCATCTTGCGTCTCTTAGTAGAAACTAAAAACTTTGTTTATGAAAAGAATGAAAAGAATTTTTTGAATTTTGGGCGTGGCTTATGCCCACTTTGCATACAAAACCATCAATATTGTTTTTATAAAATAACAATTGTTATATTAATGCGAAACACACTAAGTTTTGTGGATATTACTTGCACATAAACATCCTCTGTATGAAATCAAAAAAAAATGATTTTGGGCGTGACTGACGCCCACTTTTCACTAAAAACATGAACAAATTGTTTTTGCAAATAAACGGTAATTATAATGAATCCGCAAGCATCTTGCGTTTCTTAGTAGAAACTAAAAACTGTGTATGAAAAGAAACTTTTGAATTTCGGGCGTGGCTTACGCCCACTTTTCATGAAGGAACGAGAAATGTTGTTTTAAAAATTTAAGGTACTACCAACATTCAATTAAAACATTTTTCCCTTCCGTTCGTTATATGAAAAATATTTCTACATTTTATTGTGTAAATTTTTTCAATACGCCCACTTTTAAAGGCGTGATTTAGATAAAATACCTTTGCTCAGGTAAGATCGTTTAAAAAATACTCGATTCAGCTGTAGTTTTACATTTTTGCCTAAATACTGACTAATGATCAAAGCTTAGTTAGTGCTTTAAATTCTTCTTAAAAATTTTTAGGGCACGCCCACTTTTAAGGGGCGTTTCCGTCAAAAGTCGTAATATGCATTAATTTTTTTTTTAATGTTTTTTAACTATCGGTCGCAGTTTTGAAGTAAGAAGATAAACTCTTCGGTTTGTATACCTTTTTTACGTAGCAGAGTGTAGTTCAAGAATTGTTAAAAACACACAAGCGCTATTTCCTATCAAAATCTAATTTCCAAAAAATTTTTGTTTTGTCTTGTTTCGTTCAAATCGATCTGCAAGCTTAAAATTGAATGATGAGCTCATATAGTGATTACCCTGGCAATCAAATTTATCAGCTGTAGGCTTGGCACACGCCTTTTTTTATTGAAATTTCCCCTGCCTGCTAAAAAAGAATTTTGTTTCCGATACTGGAACAGCGGCTGGCTGCAAAGGAGGCGAACGCATATACATATACATATACAATAAAATGCACGACTGGGTCGCACGAACTTGCTCTTATGATAGCAATTGCGTAGTGGCTGCATATATGGATATTAAAAAAAAATTAAATAATTTCGAAAATTCTTTTATTTTTTAAATTAGTTTAAGAGTTTTCTCGGAAAAACTAAGTATGCAATAAAATTTCGAAGCTATACGGCAATCTAGGAAAAAAAAATATTGAAAATCGTTGGAAGAGTTTTTTTTTTAAAAGGTTATTTTTGAAAAACTTTTTCAAAAAATATTTTGAAATTTATTTGAGTATGCAAATATATGGCAATCTGTAGTTTACATTTGAAAAATAATTTTAAAAAAAATCAATGTACCCGTTTCCAACATATTTCGAAAACCAAAAATTTTTTTGAAAAAATTATAAAAAATCAAAAAAAAAAGGTTTTGAAAATTTTGAAATGCCATATTAATAAAATTATGAATGACTTCCTGTGTCCAAAATTTTATTGAAATCGAATGTATAGTTTACGAGAAAATTTGATTTGAAAATATTGGTTCTATGAGAGGTACCGTTATTAGACAAATTTTGAAAAAAAATTTCAAACCAAAAGATAGATTTTCTTGCAAAAATAGCATTCTGAAAGTTTTATCAAAATCGTTAGAGCCGTTTTTGAAAAAATCAATTTTTGTCTTCAAGATTGTATGGCAGGTGCCGTTATTTTTGGACCTAGAGCAAAAATAAAAAATATGTTCCGAGGGACGGCCAAATAAATCCTAAATACCAAATTTGAAGCAAATCGGCCCACCCGTTCAGCCTCCAGAGGCGCGAACAGACATACAGACAGACAGACAGACAGACAGACAGACAGACGGACGGAATTTCCAGACCCACTTTTTTCGACTTCTCCATCATCGTAATGTCATGTGTGATTGTTATCTCAAATTTTTTTTTCTGCACGAATCCATAACTTGCCTTATAGTACCTATAATCGCAAGTAAAAATGTGGGAAAAAAGGGTATCCAACAGTTCGTTGCAAATGTACTGTAGCTCTCACTTGTGTTTTTTATTATTTTTTAAAGCAAGTTACAATTATACCTAAAACTATCCCCTCATAAAACTGAGTTGTGTTTCCTTGATCTTGGTTCCAGTTCCACCACTCCATCCTACACCGTGCCGTGGACCGTGGTTGGTATTGCTAGGACTAGGAACTGGTTTTTTGGTATGGAGGTATGGTATGATAATGGTATGTTTAATTTTTTCGAAGGATGTCAATTTCTCAGACATGTTTGAGTATGAAGTATATGCTATCTTTCCTACGGCCTGCGGCTGCGGCTGCGGCTGGTGGCTACGTTAGAAAAATTAAGTTTGAAGATCTTATTTAACTTGTGTGATAATACCTCCAACAAAAAATAGTGTAACTGGTGCCATCTACACTAAAGAAGTGAAATAAACTCGACGTAGACCATATTCTTCATCTGTATATTTATTATGTCTGTGGCCATACATTTTCTTAGGTTGGGTCACACAGACTTTTATGACATGTATCGTACTAAAGCTTTTGTCAACACCATCAAGCATTAGAGCATAAAGATCCAAACAGGTTAACGATACGAGTTCAAGTTTTGTACGTAAGCTTAAAAAAGAAAAAAAAAATATTGGGAGGGGGGGCGCCAAATTCAACTTTCGCCCCCCTTGAACAAAATACAACGAAACATTTCGAATTTTGAAGTTGAAACCGGAATAAAAAAAAGAGAAAAAATAGTTAAATGTTCGAACTCGGCTATGATTTCAACCGCGGATTACAGAATCCTAATGTAACGCGCTCAGACAGACTCGGCCGTCAAGTTGACAATTGAATAATAATTAATTTTTTACAAATGAAACCCCCAAATGTTTAATTTGTTAGTTAAAGAGCTTTTAATCCTAGCTTTTATAACTAGGATTAAAAGCTCTTTTTTTAATAGAAGGGAAAAAAAGTTCTGTTAAATACTGTTCTATAGCTTATGTTATAAAATTATGAAAGCCCTAAATTGCAAGAAAAAACAAAGATGCTTGAATGACGCTTACCAGAGCAAACAAAAAACAATGACAATTATTAAATTACCTACTAAAGTCACGAATTTAAATCACCACACATATTACGAATACTTTAAAATGATAATAGGTACTAGACAAATAATTATATACAAATAATTAGATCATGCAAAAAACAGATTAATTCAAAGGAGCTTAAATTCAACACAACCACCACAAATATAACCAATGCTGACACTGTTTTAACGATCTATTCAGGTTTTTTATTCTATTTATGAGTATTTGGTTGTAAGATTTAAAACACAAGAAACAGCGGTTATAAAATTCTCTTTACTGCTTCTTTCTAGGCCAGCTGAAGCAACATGCTTTGACGAAACTACAGTTTCAGCAACACAAAAATACTGTACTATGTTTGAAGGACAACTGTCACAAAGCAATGGCAACGATGTAAGTTTAACACATACATTAAAACCATGAAGCACTTAATTTAATATTAAATAGGAGGCCAATACAATGGCTGAACGTGATATAGGTTCAACATACCTACTGCCCCATACACACCTTTATAAGCCAGAGAGAGTAAGTATGCTTAACTTCTACTTGCGGTCTTAGGTACTATACGGCAAGTTATGGACTCGTACCAGAGTATATCTACTAATGAGTAGGGAAACTCTTCTCAAATTAAGAACTTCAACCAATACAAGAAAAACCTAAAAAAAAACTATTATAAGTGAAAACAGGCAAGAAGTATTGATTATTAGCCTATCGTTAAATAGCTTATGAAAAAAGAGTACACATCACATTTTGTAGGTACACCCACACACACTTATCTTGTATAACATACATAAATGTGATTTTCAAATAATGTTTTTCTTAAAGCGGGCCTACGTTATTTTGAGTGTAGTAGTATTTCTCTTAGCAACAATATTGATTAGTGTGACCAGGTATTGCTTTTATATAAACATAGTTCTATTTCCACCAATTTTTGTTTTAAATTTTCTAGAAGCTGGTGAAAAGTAACCAAGGCGACGATTTTGTGTATACATTTTTTTTGTACGTGTTTTTAAAGGCGTTCCTATGTTGAATCTATCTCTCTTTCACTATTACACTTCTTATTGTCGTCTATTTCTTATATAAATTATTAACAAATAATAAAGACGTTGAGAGTGTCCCTACTCATTAGTAGATATATTCTTATTCGTGCAAACAAAATTTCAGATAACAATCACACAAGACATATCGATGATTGAGAAGTCGAAATAAAGTGCACGACTGGGTCGGAAGAACTTGCTCTAAAGTGTGACAGTGGTCTTGGGGCTTGAGATTTTGGAAAAAAAGCAATGAAAAAATCATTATGAAATTATATTAATCATTTAAAAATCAATATTTAAAACGTTTTCTGGAGAAAATGAAGTAAACCATCAGATTTCTTTTACTTTTCTGAATTATACGGAATTTTTTTTTTCAAAATCGTTGCACCAGTTTCTTCAAAAATCAGGTTTTCTTAAAACACTTTTCGAAAACATATTCCAAATTTTTTTGGAGTATGCCAACATCTAGTGGTTTAAAGTTCTTACCAGAAAACAAATACTTTAAGAATTTTGAACAAACCATTTTTGAAAAAAAAAGTTAAAAAAAAAAATTTAACTTTTTTTTTAAATCAAAAAACTTTTTTTGAAAAATTAGAGAATATTTATTATTTTGTTTACGAAAGAGCTTTTACATTTAAATTTTCATCGAAATCCATGAAGTCTTTTACGACAAAACCTGATTTTAAGAAAACGGTACTATGGGAGGTACCGTTATAAGACTTTTCCTGAAAAATCTGTTCCAATCAAAACATAAAGTTTACTCAATGAGTTTACTTAATGAGTTTTTCATAAAAAATCATATGGCAGGTACCGTTAGTTTTGGAGCTCAAATGCAAATTCCAAAAACTCCTCTGTAGGACGTCATAATAATACTTTTATTTATTTATTTGAATTCGTTAAATACTCACGGTACATTCTTAAATTACATTAAAACTAGAGATATATTTATAAATTGATACATACATAAATCTTATATCCACGAGTATATTATAAATATTGGATAAAAAATCTATTTTTAAAAAAGTGAGATTTAATATTATCATTTGTGGAATTTAATCTGGCATAGTTTTTATTAAATATATTGATCAGGAGATTGAGAGGGCTATTGGCGCCGTAATTGGATCTACTGAAAATGTTACACAGAGGCAATTGCCTTCTTAAACTGGAATGACTAAAATTAAAATTAATACGACAAAGGACTGATGGGGCTGTAATTGATCTATTAATTAACCGCACAATAAAACAGAATTGTAGGTACTCACGATGACTTAAAAGGGATGGAAGTTTTATTAGTTGAAGTCTTTGAGAGTAAGGTGGCAAAACAATTCTATCTAACCGTGGAAGAAAACGCAAACAAAATCTCAAAAATCTTTTTTGAATACTCTCTATTCTGCTGATATGAACAGCGTAGTAAGGGGCCCATACGATGCACCCAAATTCCAGAATTGATCTCACAAAAGAGACATAAAGTGTCTTTAGGACATAAGGATCACGAAATTCGCGAGCAAACCTTTTAATGAAACCAAGTGTCATGTTAGCATTTTTAATTATGTAAATGTAGTGATCAGTAAAGGAAAGCTTTGAGTCTAACACTACTCCAAGGTCCGTAAAGCTTGACAAGTTACACAAGTGCGACGTATTCAACATATAATTATAATAAAATACATGGTTTTACTCTTGTCGATATTTAAAAACAGACTATTTGTATTGCACCAGTTCCAAAATCTATACAGATCTTCTTGAAGAAGTTCACAATCAACAGTTGAGTCAATTTTTCGAAAAATTTTCACGTCATCGGCATAAAATAAAGACATAGAGTTTACTAAAACGGAAGGAAGATCATTAATAAATAACACAAATAATAACGGACCAAGGTGACTGCCCTGTGGCACACCTGAATTGACTCGAAAACATTTAGAACGTTCAGTTTTAAAAACAACACTATATAATCTATCTTTTAGATATGAGGATATCCACAAAACAAAACGATAATTTAGTCCAATAGTATGTAGTTTGTGAAGCAGTATATTATGATTCAATTTGTCGAATGTCTTACTAAAGTCAGTAAAATCACAATCTATTTGTTGAAATTTTTCAAATGAATCAATACAGAAAGTCGTGGAATTGTAATAAATTTCTGACCGTAGATTTTTGTTTTACGAAACCATGTTGGTTTTCACATATAACAGAGGTGCAATGAAAAGACAATACATCACAGACAATAGATTCAAACAGCTTAGGAATGACGGACAGTTTAGCGATAGGTCTGTAGTTTGATACTAAGTTTTTCTTGCCTTTCTTGTGAATCGGAGTAAGAAATGCAGTTTTTCCTAGAACTACTTATTGACTGGTTGAACAGCACAAACAATGGGTACGACATATATATTGCACATTTTTTTAACATGAATGAAGGCAAGCCACCAGGACCAGGACTAAAACTTTCATCTATGTAGTCAAGTATAGTTGCTTCGGAGATAGTAAAGTTAATTGAATTAAGGTGTGGAAATTGGTCAATATTAAAATTTGGAGTTGTGTTAGGATCATTAGCAGAAGTATTTTTAAAAGCACTTTGAAAGTATTCGGCGAACATGTTTGCTATGACTTCTGGTGAGTGGCTAGTTGAATTAATATAGCTCATGTTGGCTGGGTACCCGTCACATTTTCTTTTAGAATTAACGTACTTCCAGAAATTATTAGGATTAGATTTAAGTCCGTTTTCTGTTTTATATATGAAATTGGAATAGAGAAAATTAGAGTAGTTAATGAATTCATCTTTCAGTTTGATGTAATTATCAAGAGCTTCATCAGTCCTGTATCGATTAAACCTTAACCAAGCCTTATTCCTTTTATTCTTAAGTGGTTTTATCTGAAGATCAAACCATGTTCCAAGTTTTAAGCGAATCGGTCCAGCCGTTTACGTTGTAGGTGCCGATACAGACAGACAGCCAGATTTGTCGGACCCACTTTTTTAGGCTTCCCTATCATCGTAAAGTTATGTTTGATTGTCCAACATATGCATAACTTGCCTTATAGTACCTATAACCGCAAGTAAAAATTGGGTCAGCGAAATCCGTCTGTCTACCTATCTGTCTGTCTGTTTGCAACTCTACAATCGTAACGTATGGGCCCATAAGTATAAAACTTGGTACTGTGAAATTATTTGCTATTATCTCGGTGGTGATTTTCATTTTTGCTCTCGGTCAACAAATAACGGCACCTGCCTTATAATAATTGTAGAGAAGAAGCTTGATTTGGTCGAAAACGGCTCATACGGGATCAAAAAAAAAGTTCAGAGTAACATTTTGTTAATAGCCTGGGCGCTGGAGGGAAGTGAGTATGCAAAACGTGAGGACCGCATTCCATTAATTGATTTCAGTTTAGAATAGCTCAAAGATTAATAATTTGGATGTTGCCACTCCATTTTGTTGACCAATTTTTTTTTACCCCAAAAAATAAATAGGAAATCTATGTAGTACATGCTATGAAGTCGTTGTAATGATGAATTAAAAGACAAAAATTAAAGTAATTAAAATCATTTTTTATTGATAAAAAATATAAAATGCACGACTGGGTCGCACGTCCTTGCTCTATGGGTCCAATAGCACGATGATAACAAATTTTTCGAGCAATAACAACTTCTCTTGTTACATAAAAACAAAAAAGTCCAAATTCTTTATTTAAGCAGTGTTTACCCGCATTTTGAAAATATTGACAGTGTTATAAGGTAAGTTAATTTTGCAAGTTATTTCGTTACACAACGACTTCCAATGGAATTAAGTTGTGTGTATACAGATGTCATTTACTTGTATTTTGAGCCAAAAACATAGCTCTACCGCTAATGCCCTGCCTTCTTCAAAACTTTGCAATTTGGGTGGAACGATATCAATGATTCTTACACTAACAATTACAGTGATGAATGAAATGCTCCCAAAAAATACCCACAAAGTAAATCAAAATTGTTACAGACATTTTTGAAAAATTTGGTAAAAACTAAGAAATATATAAAATGTAAAAACTAAGAAATATTTAAAATGTAGATGCTACCTTTTATGGTGCTATGAAAGATATATACCTAGCAAGTCTTAACCATTTCTTTAATGTGCTTGTCCACTTAGGGCCAATTTAATAGAACAGTTAAAACCAGATTTCCGTAATATCGTTTTTAACCAGACAGTAAAAATGCAGTTTTCTTCGAAGTCTTCTATGCACATTTTATACAAAGTTTAATAAAAATCGTTAGAGTCTTTTTTGAGTTATTAAGAATAAAGTGCACGACAGGGTCGTACGAACTTGCTCTAATGTGTTAAAATGGTCTTGGAGGCTTGAGATTTTGGGAAAAAAGCGTTGAAAAAATCATATAAAATTTTATATATTACTTAAAAATCAATACCTAAAACATTTTTTCGAGAAAATGAAGTAAGCCATCAAGTTTCTTTTCCTTTTTTGAATTTTTATGAAAATTTTTTTCAAAATCGTTCGACCAGTGTTTCAAAAAACAGTTTTTTTTTTGAGTATGCCAACTTCTAGCACTTTGAAGTTTTTATCAGAAAAATGAAATTAAAAAAAATAAATTAAACCGTTTTTGGAAAAAAAATTAAAAAACAAATTTAAACTTTTTTAAAAAACTCAAAAAACCTTTTTTTGAAAAGTAAGTATTTTAATACTATTTCTTTTATAAAAGCGCTTCTACATTAAAAATTTCATCGAAATCCGTCAAATGGCTTCCGAGAAAATCGGATTTCAAAAAAATACTGGTCCTATGGGAGGTACCGTTATAAGACTTTTCCTGAAAAATCTACTCCAACCAAAACATAAAGCTTGCTCATTAAACACTATTCAGAAAGTTTTATCAAAATCGTAGGACCCGTTTTTGAGAAAAAATAATTCTTCTCTAAAAATCGTATGGCAGGTACCGTTAATTTTAAAGCTTGAATGCTAATTCCAAAAATCCCCCTGAAGGACGTCATAATAATACTATCTACCAGGTTTGAAGCAAATCGGTCCAGCCGTTTAGGCTGTGGGTGCCGATACAGACGGATGAACAGATAGACAGACAGAATTGTCGGACCCACTTTTTTAGGCTTCTCTATCATCGTAATGTTATGTTTGATTGTCAAAAAAAAAATTACGAATGCATAACTTGCCTTATACAATACATATTACCTATAATCGCAAGTAAAAAATGGAAAAATTATAGATACAACCTGGTTGTATGGGAGCCACAATTTAAAAAAGAGCAACCAAAACTATACCAAACAAAGTTTCAGTGTATTCGAAAAAAAAACAAAAGTAAGTAGTAGGTAATAAATAACATATAATTTTGAAATCAATTGGTTTGAAAATTTATTTTAAAATTTTTTTTTTCAAAATTTTGAGTTTGAAAATTAATTTTTCTGAAGCGGTTCACTAAAACAACTTAATATAAAAATACAAAAAAAAAGGTATAACATGGCACTCTTTGTTATACCGTTGTTCTAAAATATATTTTTGTTTGTTTTATGTATTTTTTTTAGAAAATCTCCCCTCCCGGCTAAACGGAGGTTAATAGACCCCCCTTTCATACAATTTTTTTCTTGTCTCAACCCAACCTACGCGCTCTAACTTTTTGAAGGACTCATACTGATCACCCTGTTATTTATATGAATATTATAGGCTTCTGCAAACTTTGTTCGATAAAGACGGATTTTGCAGGCCAAAAAAAGGAAAGTTTTTCAAAAAAACAGAAATTCTTTAAAAAAAACCGGTCGAACGAGTTTCGAACTTTTAAACATTTAGTAATGAATAATTACTGCATATATTTACCTTCTTAGTTTTCCCAAGAAAACTCTTAAAACAATTAAATAGTTTTCGAAGTACATAGACCCTAAGCAATTATTTAGCACAAGAGCGAGTACGTGCGACCCAGTAGTGCATTTTATTTTTTATCAATAAAAAATGATTTTTATTACTTTAATTTTTGTCTTTTAATTTATCATTACTTTCGTCATAAGAAAGAACTATAAATTATGACCAAAAAAAAATGGAGCGGCAATATCCATATTATTAATATTTGATCTATTCTAAACTGAAATCAATGAACGGAATGCGGTCCTCACATTTTGCATACTCAAATACTTCCTGCGCCTGCACTATAAGCCAATATTATTTTTATAATTCGCTCGCAATTAACGAGGATATTAATACCCTTAAAATAATAGCAAATTACGAGCCTTTCTTAAAGTTGAATAAGAAATGAAAGGAGATACCGATGCATATTGGTTTTGAACGTCTGTTATTCACAATGGGAGGGAGAATTGTTTATTGAAGTAGCGATAAAATAAGGTAAGACTAGAAACATTACGGCGATGTTTAAGCGAAATCTTTATGTTTTGAGGCTATTTTTTTAATCCTATCCAGGAGGCGGAGGTAAGTGACAAGAGCATCTGTCCAGATATAAGAATTATACTCATGCTTCGGGTGAATGTATGCCTTGTAGATTATACCCAGATCAGAAGGGGGAAAATATTTCTCACATCGATTCATGAGATCGTTCAAATGAGGTGGTTTGTAAAACTCATACCTAAAACGCAAAGCTGTTTGGTTTAATCAATGCAAGTGCCACTCATGGATAGTCGCATAGGGGGTAAGTTAGGGTACTTTTGTCAGCAAAACAATTATAAAGATTGCAACGCGAATTGAAGGGTCCAAAGTCCATCGATGCACGTATTTTCGATAATTAGCTTTGAGCCAAAATTTATTAAAATGCTTTTGAAATATAAAGCGTACAGGAGGATATATGTAACTTCTGTTTTGGTTTGATACTTTTTATCCTATTCGGAACAAAATTTCTCATCCCGCAGAGAAAAATGTTTACAGGGTTCATCAAATGAAGTGTTAACTTACCACCTTAAGCTCAAAGTTCAATAAATCCTTCATTTTTAGAGTTTTTCATTCCAACAATTTGATAAGCACAACTCCATGGTCCACAGGCTTTTAACCATACCAATGGATGCAGATGATTATCAGCTTGAACTAAATAAAATAAAACAAATCGCAATATCCAATGGATTTCAAACGGAAACAGTAGACAAAATAGTAGAAAAACAAAAAAGAAAACCCAAAAACAAAAACAACGATAACACAACGGATACAAAATACATATATATATATATATATATATATATATAAATATATACAATAGAATATACAAACACAATACCAAATATAATAAGGAACGAATTCAAGAAGCTCAACATAAACATATCTTTCAAAACAAACAATAACATACAAAACCTACTAATGCCAAAATCAAAAAGCGACCTCAAATCAAAATGCGGAGAATATAAAATCAAATGCGATGACTGCAACAAATACTATATAGGACAGACGGGGCGATCTTTTCAAGAACGATTCACAGAACATAAACCAAAACATAACACGAAATCGAATTATGCAGTTTGAAATTTACAAAGCAAACAAAAAAGAAGAAGACAGAGTCTTAAATGATAAACTCTTATCATTGTATTTATATTTTATAGTAATTTCATGGAACATTTTATTTTAGTTCTGAACGTCGTCAATGGCGGCACTAGTTGTCTTGTCTACTTTACATCGAATTTCTTCTATTGTTGTTTTTGCTTTCCATGGCAGTTTAGACAAAAACCACTAAAATTACTGCACAATCAAAGCTTGTGAACGTCGTCCATAGATGCCGCACAAAACGTTCCGCTTCTTGGGAATACTATAAAATATAAATACAATGCTCTTATTCAAGACGAACCCACTACACAACACTGCTTTCAAATACAATACAATTCAATAAAAACGAAAAGGAAACCACAACAAACAAATGACGATGCATAAATTAACAAAATACAAAAGCAACAACAACGGAAACAATAAAGGGAGACAATATGATTATCGTCAATCAACATCAAAGACGAAACGTCAAAAACAAAACAATCAAAACCAGCGCTTGATAATGAACCCTTGATTTCGAAACGCGTCGCGGAACAATTAAATAAATAAATAAAGTTGTGTACAAATTTTTAATAAAAAACAATACATAAAATAACAACGTTAATTTTTAATTAAAGTTTTTATTTTATTTTCACAGTCAAATTACTGTCAAGGCTCGGGCTTCTATAAGTAAAACATAAATGTAGATGTGCTTTTTTACGGTTAATTTGAACCACATGAAATTAAAGTCAGTGTTAGAACACTGACCATTTTGTGGAAGAAGTTGGTAAGCAACATAATTTTTTACGTATAAGACGAGAACGTGGTAAGCAAGAAATAAGTGCACTAAGTTGTACCAGTATAGGTTAATTGTAATGGATCAGAATTGTCTCCTTTTTCGATTTCTTTTAATGCCAAAACAGCTGTCCTGTATTTTGCAGTATGAACGTATGCTCCACAGAAATTCTTTCTTAGCCTCCGAATGTTGGTACAATCGCCACAAAATTGAGCTACCATTATGAAAAAACAAAACCAACCCAAACGAATATCATAATTCAATGTTTTTCAAATCTCCAATTTGAACTTTCCATCAGTGACTACGCCTTCATGCAAATCTGCCTTGATCTGCTCCTGGTTTAAATGTTTATTGAAAATCATACGTATACGGGACTATCTAGATCAAGCAATGCATAAGTCTTGCAAGCAACTTTGTCTGTGAAGATGATGGAAGTGATTTACAGCTCTTGTGTTCAATTCTTTAATGATGATTGATTTAAGGCTTTTTGGCTATTTTTTTATTTCAATATATGACTGAATTGCACTGTTTGGGGGTTTTTTTGTTTTTTTTGTTTTGTTAATTGCACTATTTTGGCTAGAATTAGGCTTCACAATACGTCATATTATAACAGTTGCAACGAAAAGGCATGCCCTATTAATGCGACAGGCGCAAACAAAATATCATAGCTTACCGGCTTTGAAGGAAATATGAAAAGTGGTTCTAACCTATTAATCACAAACCAGCCAAATAGTTCCAAACTTTAAATTCATTTATTAACTTTTTTTTAATTAAACCAAAACAGGGCCGAGACATTGTAAGTAAATAATTTGGAATACACATTACACATTGTGCTTTAATAAACATGTGATTAGAATTTGTATTCCTGCTTGTCCACAGCTGCTTCTGAGGAAGTGCCAGCCAAAACTGTAATTACTTCTCAAAGCTTATGAGCTATGCCATAATATAGTTGCTCTACAACTAACTCCATAACTGGCAAAACTATCTGTGCTACATCTACGAATAGTGACAATTATGTATATCATTAATTTTCCACGTTAGCTCCTTATATACCTTAAAGTTCCTTAAGTTACATAACCCCATCATCAAGTGCCAATGTGTATATAATATCCCTGCTAACCTGGGTACAACTAGTTTAATAAATTAAATTGTGGAACCTTCTACTGAAATTCGAAAAGTTGGTAGCCAAATGTTCAAAATGAACCTAAGAACTGAAATATGCGACGCTACTGCCTCTGCTAGAATAAACTAAAAACCTTCATACAGCTATTAATCATCAAAGCTCTCTCTCAACAGAAAATTTCCAGTAAATTTGCTGAAACGAGAGGAAGAAAATGCTATGCAAGAAAAACGAGAAATGGAATTTTTTTTTAAAAGACAAAAACGAGACTCTGAGTATATATCTGAAAAATACGAAATGCTTATACATCTGGAATAATGTGATAATGATTTTGATAACGACTCAAACAGCGCGGATGAAAATAAAGAGCTGGGCACATATAATCTGCACGTAAGCACTTGGCTCAACAAAGCTCCATGGGAACAACTACAATCAACAACATTCCTAAGTCAGAATCGTCTGAAACCGACGGCTGGTATAAAAAACAACAACGTATCTTACAATCATTGGGAGCACACCTTGAACCCAATAACATTCCAAAGATGGCATCAGACTCATTTCAACACAATTTACCAATAGAAAACATGCCTTCTAATGAAACACCCAAAGTTTCTCGGAACCCTTGAATGGAACTCAACTAGCTGCTCGTCAACTTATGTCCAAGGACTTGCGCCCTTTCGGGGGCAACCCAGGAGACTAGCCACTCTTCATTGCGGATTTCAACAGAAGCACATTACTTTGCGCCTTTAATGAGAAAGAAAATTTGATTCGGTTGAATAGATTGCTCAAGGGAGAAGCACTCGGTTCTGTGAGAAGTATGCTAATTCAACCTCACCAAATTATTTCGACACTAAGGATGTTGTATGAAAGGACGGACGGACGAAGGCTGAAAAGTTAAAAACTGTCATTTGCGCTCGTGGTTCAAAACCTTCGCCCGACAATTGGGGCTTCTGATCTGCGCAATCATTTGAACAACGCATTCCTGCTGTAGTAACTAGAAGACAAACTGCCCCCTGCAATACGTCTGAACTATGCAATATTTAAACAAACGTCACCAAGCCTTCAGCAAGCATAGATTGTTGATTTGCAAGACCTGGATATACCATCTTGCTGAAACTACAAGTGGAGCTCACCAACCTACATCATGGATACACTTGTACGAGATGACGACGTACTTTCAGAAACTTGAAAGAGAAAGGCCTTATAAATGTACATTCCATTAATACGATCACTCGCTTTTTACCTGAAATTAAATAGTATGGACCCAAATACAGGCTTTGATGAATTCAACAATATATTGAACAACGTAATCGAGTGTTTTGTTCCTCTAAAGAAAAAAGTTTCTAATAGTTATCCATGTTGGTTTTCTCAGAATCTTATAAAGATACTTCAATCAAAAAAGCACTTTCATTTCACGGCGAAAAAATTCAATCGAGCGGCTGATAGAGAAACGTTTAAATATTTGAGGGCTTTAGGTAAAAAGGAACTAGATACTTGTTACAAAAAGTACCTGAATAGTACTGAAGACAATCTTTAAACTAATGTTAAATTTTTCTGGTCATACACAAAAAAATTAAGAGCCACTAATTCACTACCATCTGTCATGACTTATGAGAGAATTGGGGCTTCATCGCCGAAGACAATATGTGAAATTTTTTCTAAATTCTTCAATAATAACTACTCGAAATCCAGCTCCACTTATAGTAATATTTCAGTGAATGATTACAATCAAGTCTTTTCTAATATTAATATTCACAAACCAATTATCAACTTGTATACTGTCACTGCTATTGCTAAAGCCTTATACTACGTTTTCATTAGGGCCGAAATTAGGATATTTGAAAAATTGCTAAAAAAGTGTTTTCATCTAGGTTTCCACATTTGTTTTGACATCAGGCTATCTTCTTTCTTTTTCTTTTTTACAACCTTTTCATTTTTTCTTCTTGTTTTGTTTACTACTTCCGTTGCCTTGGATTTTATTTCAAAATTGATATTTTGTATTGTTTACTTCTGCCGTTTGCTTTGCATGTTGGTTTGTTTACTTTTGCCGTTGCCTTGGATTTTGTTTTAAATTGACATTTTAGAAAATATCTATTCAATTTGTTTCAATTTAGTTGCGTTTGATTTGTTTTCACATAATTTGCAACCTTGATTTCGTCCAAATCAAACAAAATTTTAATATTATTTTGTATGGAAAGTGGACTCAAATTTGGAAATTTTCAACGAAATCACATTTTTTGCCCTAATGAAAACGTAGTATTAGACACCAGTAAGAGGAAAGGATCTGATATAATCCCTAATATCTTTTACAAAAACTGCATTGATAATTTAGCACAACCTATCTGTATCTTATTTAACAAGTCTTTATTATGGAAAATTTTTCCTGGCAGACTCAAAGAAGCTCATGTCACACCTGTTCATAAGAATGGCCCCATTTCAGAGATTTCTAACTATCGTCCAGTGTGTATCTTAAATGCATTATCCCTTATATTTGAAAGATGTGTCTACGATAGTTTAATGTTCACAGTTAGACCAATAATTAACTCTAAGCAGCACGGATTCTTAAGCGGTCGTTCTACAGTGACTAATTTAGCTTGCTTTACGCACGATATTTCAAAAGCCTTCAGTCAGTCAACGCAAATAGATACAGTCTACACAGACTTTTCGAAAGCATTCGATAAAATTAGTCATAAGATTATTTTAAACAAAATGCAAAAAATTGGGTTTCATGATGAACTAATTCAATGGTTTAAATCTTAACCGCAAGGCCACATAAAGTCACATTGAATCAGTATACTTCCAAACCTTTTCACCCTCCATCTGGAGTCCCACAGGGTTCTGTTTTAGGACCTCTAATATTTACTATTTACATAAATGATATTACAGAAAAATTATCATCTTCATCATTGTTGTACGCTGATGACCTAAAAATATATAGAGAAATTAACTGTGTTCGTGATTGTATACAACTACAGAAGGATCTTGATATCCTTCTGGAATGGTGTGCTGCGAATGAGCTTTCCTTGAATATAAACAAATGTTGTGTTATGTCTTTTACTCGTAAGAAACATCCAACTCACTTTGATTATTGTCTAAACCAAGTAAACCTTAAACGTGTCACTGAACAAAAAGATCTTGGAGTAATATTTGATGCAAAATTACAGTTTGATAAGCACTACCATTATATCACTAATAAAGCATCAAGAATGATAGGTTTCATTTTTAGAACAGGCAAATACTTTCCTAAGCCAGAATCTTTTATCACCCTCTTTAATTCCCTTGTTCGTAGTATACTGGAATATGCATCTACTATTTGGAATCCAATTTTCAAAATTCATTCTGACAATATTGAAAATTTACAGAAAAAATTTTCTAGGATATTACAATACAAACTGTACAGAAACCACACAGAATACCATAACAGATTAAATCTATTTCAGATGACATCCTTGTTTTAGCGTAGAGCTCTGCTAGATGAGTTGTTCCTGCATAAATTACTCTGCGGTAAAATTGATTCAATTGATTTACTGAATAACATAAATATTCTTTACACAACCCGTCTTACTCGCCATTTAGCAACCTTCCATATTCCATTTTGCCGAACACATTTAAACTTAAAATCACCCATTTTCAGGATTCAAAAATTTCATAATAAAATGTTCAAAACTTTCGATTTGTGTGTTTTCAATGTATTAGTCCGAAGAAGATTATATTAAGAATTGCTTGCGAATGTGGTTCTTCTTTCCTCTCAATTTTGAATTAGTATACAATATAAACATCTTGAACTTTTTCGTTTTATTGTTATTATTATTCTTATGCTCTTTTGGCTTTGGTTTCGTTCCCTTCTGGAAAATTTTTTCTTGTTAATATATTAAACATCTTATAGTCTATTTAATTGAATTAGTTTTAAATCTTAAAATTTCGTTTCCTTAAATAAATATTAAAAGTATTTTTATAGTGTGTAGCTTGTAATAGGTTGGTAGAGATTTTACTTTTTGTCAACTGTAAGCTATTGTATTTAATAAAAAAAAAAAAAAAATTCCCTAATGGATAGTGTAACTTCTAATAGCAAGTCCATATTCGTAAATAAAAGCTGCATTTATGGCAGCGGATGTTTATCCGTAGAAAAAGTTATGAGTTCAAGAATCTTACAAGATCACTGAGGAGGAATGAAGTATGAAAAATTCGATTATATCGTCGATGTATGTAAATACGCCAACAACAGATGCGTTTCTACAGCATGATGTGGAGCACAGACCATACACAGACCGCAAACTCGTACTCCCCTTTCCTGAAACACCCTCGAAATATTTTTTCCTGTCTGTGAATACGTGTACATCTCTCTCTGTGCATTTTGTAATGGCAATTATACCTGCGTATGCCATTTATTTTTTAGGTGTGTTTGCTAAATGGGTTTTAAAAGCAAGAGAGAGCGTCACACTCTCAAAATAAATGGCATATCAGCTGATTTTTAGCTTGTAGGCAAAAAGAGAGACCATATGGTGAGTTGGCGGTCTGTATCTTCTTGGTCCGTGATGTGGAGTAGGCGACTGTGTTTTTAAGCATCATATACCTCTGCATAAGGATCGAAGTAAAATCTACGTCGCTCAGTTAAACAAAAGAAATGAAAATACTGCGCTGCCTTTAGATGACAACCGTGAACGGCCACAAAATGTGGGATTGCTTGGTATGCATTCAAATGACAAGGAGCGTTGTAGCTTGCCAAGTGCCAACCCGATTCTCTTTTGAATTGTTCCATTTCTTTTATATGGGAAAAACACTAATGTTCATGCGTTCGCCTTTTTGGATGGTAGATCGTCCATAACCTTGATCGTTGGAGAAATCTCAAAACCACTTTTTAGTGACCATTATCTTAAATTTAAACTATCTCCGCAACTGGTAATGAAATCAATTGTAATTATAACAGCAAACAAAGGAGAAGATGTTTAGTTAAGAGAAGAGAGTGGAGTTGAAGCTGAGCGCTCGTTTGCGGCAGTCAATTGACCTAAATAAAGTTATCCTATCTAAAACTTATGAACGTGAAATTGTAATGATTAAAGTTAAGGTTCTTTTATGTAAAGAATGAAATAAATGGACTTATGAACTTAAAATACAAAATAAGTGTATTCCATAAATAATGAACGCTACATATTTGTGACCCCGAGTTGAACATATTCTGAAACTATTCGTGATTTACAATACATAGTATCTGCCTAAACCGTGGGTGTACCATTTACTCATAATACATAAGGCAACTCACAAAAATAAACCGTTCCTCGTAAAGAACCGCAAGTTTTACTTTCATAATAGGTACATGAGGAAACCCATTTAATACACCGTTCATCATAAAGAACCGCAAGTTAAACTTTCATGCGTGGTACATGAGGAAACCCATTTTCATTATCATCACTACACAAAGATTTTATAACAATACCTAACTAATTGCATGCATATTTAGATTATTTTTCTACTACTAATAACACTTTCATTTTTTTTTTTGAAGAACAACTCATTTTTGAAAAATTTGGTCAAACCTAAAAAATGTTGACTAAAACTAGAAAAAACGATGTACGGAAGATAACGTTAAGAAACCTTTAATATTTAAAATTAAGATGTCATCTTTTGGGTGTTATAAATGATACAAATGTTCACTTATGGCCAAATTAATAATACTGTTAAAACCAATTTCCGCTATTATCATGTGTAGCCAAAAACTAAAAATGCAGTTTTCTTTGAAGTGTTCTATATATGTTAGGTACATACAAAGTTTCATAAAAATCGGGGGAGCTTTTTTTGAGTTAATTAGAAAAAAAGAAAAAAATTACCAAAATCTAATGGCTCTTTGTATAGGAGCCACCATTTAAAAAAGAGAAACTGAAAAAAAATCAATGCCATCTGAAAGGAAGCTGTAAGGAACTATACCAAACAAAGTTTGAGTGAATTCGATGTAACCGTTGACAACTTATGGCCATTTGCAAAAAAGCGAGCACATCTCGGTTCTTTGCATTTTTAGCCAAAAACGAAAAACGCAGGTCTCTTAAAAACACTAAAAGAATATAACACAAAAAGTTTAATCAAAATCGTTAGAAACATTTTCGAGAAAATTAGAAAAAACCAAACAAAGTTGGCTAAAACTCAACGGCTCGTTGTATGGAAGCCACCGTTTAGAAAAGCTTCAGTGAAAAAATTACTAAACCATCCTATAGAACACTATGAAAAACTATGTCAAACAAAATTTGAGTTGATTCAATCAAGCCGTTGTGAACTTATGGCTATTTGAAAAAGCCGTTAAAACCTGATTTTCGTTACGACCATTTGAGCCAAAAACAAAAAACGCAGTTTTGTTAGAAATGCTTAAAGTTAGCTAAATTTTAAGTTGAATCAAAATCGTTAGAGCCGTTTTCGAGAAAATCCAAATTGAAAAAACCGTAACTTGAAAAGTACAAGTTTGAGCCGGGCTAAGACGAAATAAAAAAAAATCTCGACAACTGTTTTCTTGAAACTGCTATATATCAAATTTGAAGAAAATCCGTCAAGCCGTTTAGACTGTAGTATGACGTGAAAAAGCGCACAGACGCAGATACGCACATACGCATACGCACATCCGTAAATCCGCACAGACAGACCGACGGACGGTATGGCGAAAACCACTTTTTTGGGCTTCTCTATCATCGTAATGTCATGTTTGATTAAAACCTCGATTTTTTTTTCTGCATGAAACCAATACTTGCCATATGGAGCAAGTAAAAACAAAATTCTGTAAGCCAAACACGATAGCAACATCAAATTAAAATAGGCACAGTGAATTTACCTTCGAATAAACCGTTTCGTTCTCTTTTTCTTTTTTGTTTGACTGAAATTAATATATTTTACACGCAGTTTTTATCTTAAATATGTCAGAAGAAGAAAAATCTTCAGTTGGAGATGGGATTGGTAGCCTTGGAGGTTCCAATTATCAACCTGCTCCGCCACAGTCACAATCTCAATCTACACAATCAAACAATGCTGAAGTAGTATATAACAGCTCATTTGAAATTTCATCCATTAAACTCCCCACCTTTTGGGAAAAGGCTCCAGCAGCATGGTTCATAGCTGTTGAAGCGCAATTCGCGGCGCGAAAAATTACAAAAGATGAAACTAAATATACACATGTGTTAGCCTCACTTCCAGTTGATGCAATTAATAATATAATAGACATTTTGAATAACCCGCCTGAAATGGACAAGTATGCAAATTTAAAAGATATCCTTTAAAAGCGCCATACTCTTTCCGAACAACGTCGTTTAGTGCAGCTTTTATCTACAGAAAATCTTGGAGACCGAAAACCGTCAGATTTGTATCGTCATATGATATCCACGGCAGGAAACATTTTATCCTTGTGTGCAGATTTAATTAAGACTTGATGGGAGAGAAAGCTTCCCACTCAAATAAGTATTCCTTTGGCGGTGACATTAGGACAACCCTTCCAAAATAAACTAGACTTAGCAGATAAAATCTGGGAATCAACACAAACAGTGGGGGTTAGTTCCATTCAGCAGCTATTTCAAATTTAAAAACGACAGTACAAAAAACTAGATACGCCGGGTGTATCCACGGCTGACACTCGGCAAACAAACTTCCGTCGCCTTTTCGCGCAATGTAAAAGTAGTAAATTAAACCTTATAGACACCGGTGCAGAAGTATCAGTTTTACCGCATACTCTTTATAAAAATCAAACTTTTTCGCCTTTAGAACAATGTCTTACGGCGGAAAAAGGGTCACAAATCAAAACAAACGGTTCAAAGCTCATAAATCTAGACCTAGGCCTTAGGCACAAGTTCTCTTTCCTGTTCATCCTCGCTGCAGTAAATAGACCCATCATAGGTGCAGATTTTTAAGGTTATTCCAACCTACTTGTGGATATAAAACGCGATCGTTTAACCAATCTATCTGCATGTGCAAGCATAGCCTCGAAAAAAACTGATTCTGAATCACCACGACTTTCTTCTGTCGATAATAAATATGGGAATTTACTTCGAAAGTACCTTTCACTTACAAGCCCAACAGATTTTAACATGCCAGTAAAACATAAAACCGAGGGAGTCAGAAGCCAAGGTAGACCTCGCATCTTCGATGGAGTGACCAGGTAGAGGGAGAAATTCGTCAACTTGGAGTACGAAATTGGAGACAGCAGGCTAGAGATCGAGCCGGCTGGAGGGGCATTCTCAGCAAGGCTGGAGTACCACGCTCCAGTGGCGCCAACATAAGTACATAGGTAAGTAAGTAAGTAAAACATAAAGTTGTGCACTATATTGTGACCTCCGGCCATTTACCAGTTTCGATACCAAGACGTTTAGAAAGCTCAAAATACAAAACTGCTCAGATAGAATTTGAGTCTATGCAAAAGCTAGGCCGTCTTTATCGCCAACCTGCTCTCCCTTACACATGGTGCCAAAGAAAGAACAATGCGACTCTCGTCCATGCAGGGACTACGGGTTTAAACTACGTTACCGTACCTACCTGATAGATATCAAATACCGCATCATTATAGTTTCTCACAAAATGCACTAGGGTGTAAGGTTTCCTCAAATCAAATACCAGTCGCGGAAGAAAATATTTTTAAGACCGCGATCACAACTCCATTCGGGATGTGGGAATTTACACGGATGCCTTATCTACTTCGTAATGCAGCCCAAACCTCTCAAAGGTTAATGAATGAGGTTGTAAGCGGGCTGGAATTTTGTTATGTTTATATTGATGACATACTCATAGCAAGTCCCAACGAAGATGAGCATTTAAAACCTATAAAAATCTTATTCGAGCGTTTGTCGGGGCATGGATTAACCATCAAACTGGGTAAATGTGAATTTGGGAAGCACTGTTGGGACTTTTTAGGTCACAAAATAAGCGAAGCGGGAAAACAATTAACAATTTCCCCAATCCATCCTCGTTGAAACAAATTCAACGTTTTGTCGGGATGTTTAACTTCTATCATCGGTTTATCCCTAAGCTTGCAGAACTTTTAGCACCAGTTTGTGATAAAATTAAAGTTCAGATTCAGAGAGGTGTTAGAGGCAAGATGAAAGTTGTTCACAGGGACCGACTATGCTGCTACAATGGCCAGGAAAGTGAAAGATTTGTTCATGTTATATGAATGGTTTTGTCTCTACTACAGTAAATATTGTTATGGTTTTTGTCTCTGCTACAGTAAAATGATGCTGAGTAATTTTGCAGAATGATTCTGCTGAAATAACAATGGGGAATTTGAAAGCTCTGAAAGCTTTCAAAGCATCTTGACAATTCCAAATGGTTCGAGACTTAGACTGTTCGGGAAACTTTGATCCCAGTATAAATATTATATTTTATTTTATTCGGAAATGGACACAGTTTCATTTTAACCGTGGTAGCGAATAAATGGTGAATAATTAGTGGTGCTAAGATAAAGACATAAATAGAGTTTGAACTTAGATAAAAGTGAGTTTCATTTATTGAGATAATAGTGGTAATTTAAAAGTAAATGAAAATAAGTTTTATTTTCGAACCCAAGGCCAAAGCATTACAATAGTCTTAAAAAAAGTTGTTTAAGGAATCACGCGCGACACTAAGTTGCCCAGTTAGTGGAGAAATACCCATTTAACTGTGATAGTATCATATATAATATAATTTCCTTATTACTGAAATTCATTTATCATTACGTTCACAGGATTTGTTAACAATATTTATTATATAAAAATGGAGGTTTGTTTGTTTATTTGATTGCAAACCGATCATCTTATAGATCTCAGACTTTCTTTCTTTAGCCACAAGGTGAAGAAAGGCACGCCCGCCGCATCCTTTAAAAGCTTCTTTGCTAGTCATTTTGCTAAGTCTGAACACAAAAACCGCACCTCCAACTTACAGCATTCGTTTTCTGTTGAAAAGTTGTTGTTTGCGGGTGACTTGAGCGCAAAATATTGTTTTCTAGACTTAGCTGTTTATACTTACGAGTAAAGCGAAAAATTTCTCAGTTTTTGAAAGCTTACACGTACTTAAAGGTCTGAGTTGTGATTTTGTTTAACAAGCTAAGTATAGACTGAAATGGGGTGTTATTATAATTTTTATTTGTTGTTAGGGAGAGCTTATACAGCTCAGACACTGCGGTTTCTCGAAGATTTCTATTGTGCAAACCCATGTGAGATTCTAGAGCAGTTCTGTTGCTCCAGACATAGACCAGAGCATTAAGATATTCTGTGGATGGAAGGTTTAGAGTTTTTCCAAGCTAACCATCTCGACACCAAGTGACCGCTTTCTGAGGAGGAGGAGTGCTGTGAAAATATGCTGAGATGGTTCTTCACTTTCGAGGCATAGACGACAGACGGAGTCTGTTTCTAGTCTCATGTTGTGAAGGTGTTTTTTCAGAGGACAATGTCCGGTTATGATTTCAGTCACTGTTTTGAGAGTTTTCCTATCTAGGTTGAGCAGGAGTTTTGAGGTTTTGTATTAATATTCTGCTACAAATTGTTTACAACAGTTTTGATCAGAGTTGTTTGCCAAGCTGCATTGATTTCCATGAGTAGGATGTTCTTGGCAGTGTTTTTGAAGTAATTTTTATTTAATCCGCAGAAGATTCAGAGCCGACCAATTGTAATGAGGCGCCCTCTTTGGGCAGGGTGTCGGCCCTTTCATTACCATTGTATCCCTTATGTGCCGGGATACAATGGAGAATCACGAAATAGTACCTTGCAAGTTCAGTGAGTATTAAGACAGTCTCTGGGACTAGCTTGGATCTTATGACAGGCAAAGCCAGAGCTTTTAAGGCAGCCTGGCTGTCTGAGAAGATGAATATTGTTTTATTTTTGGCGATCGAGTGACAAAGTATCCTCGCGCATACGTTAATACCAAAGACCTCTGCCTGAAATATGGACGAATGAAGACCAAGGCTGACTGAGAAGTTCGCAAATCTTGATTCTCCAAAAATACCGGAACCAGTTTATAAAAATTATATTCGATATTTAATCATCGAAAATAAAATGCGTGATTTCGTGGTCGTTTTAATTAAAGAACAGAATACTATTTTTTTAGAAATCTTTTTTGAAATATATTGCACATGTTGTTCAAAACTTAATTTGTAGTCAATAATTACACCTAAGTACTTTGTTTGTAATACCTGTTCTACAGTTTCTTAATCTAAAGTTGCGCTTATATGAACATTATCATTTAATACCATACACTTAGTTTTTGAGACATTCAGTTTGAGTTTATTAGCCTTTAGCCACACATTCAAAATATCAAGGTCTTCTTTCAGTAGTCTTTCACATTCCTGGGTTGTTTCAGCTTCAACAAATATAAGTGAATCGTCTGCAAACAAGGCAAGCTCACAATTTTTTATACATTTGTTCATATCGTTGATGTAACAATTAAAAAGTAAGGGTCCAAGTATTGATCCTTGCGGGACTCCCAGATCAATTGGTTCAGGATCAGATAAAACATTATTGATTTTTGTTTTTTGAGAACGCCCTAATAAAAAACCTTGAAACCAATCTAAAGCGACATCAGTGATTCCATACTTGCACAACTTCTCCAGCAAAATATTAGGATCGATTGTTTCAAAAGCCCGTTTAAGATCCAGAAAAACACAAACAACTTTTTTACCTTTTGAGATAGATTCTTTCCACCTTATAAGTACCATATTTACTGCAGATTCACAAGAATGTGATTGACGAAATCCAGACTGATTTTCGATAATTATTTTGTTATCAGAAAAATACTTCGATAATTGTTTACACACAACCTTTTCCAGAACTTTTTCGTAAACCGGCAATGAGTTACTGGGCCTAAATTCTTCACACTTCATTGTTTTTTTTATTTTTTCAATAGGTGTCACAATTGAACTTTTCCATGTACATGGAAACCGACCTTGAGTTAACGATGTGTTAATTGTTTTAAGCAGCGCGGGGCCAACTACATCAAAAGCGTCGAGCAGAAATTTTGGGGATAAAAGATCACTTTTTTTTATTATTTAGTTCTTCAATAGTTTTTTTTAAATCGTGTATTGTTATTAAATTAAATTTGAAGGGATTTTCAACTACATAGCTTTTTTGGTTGACAAATGGTACTTTGTCAATTGCATTATTTATTGTTTTTACACTATCGATGAAGAATGTATTAAACCGACTTGCTAGTTCTTTGTTGTTTGTGATAACATCACCACCGAATTCAACCTATATATTTTATATAATTGTTTTTCGCGTAATCGAGTTCTTTTGAATAAGTATTTCGAATATCTCTGAAGGTAGACTAATCGTCTAAAATATTTGTAAAGATAGCTTTTCTTTTTGCAACACGTTTTTAATTTTTGAGCGAATATAGATGTTGATTAAACCATGGATTCTTATTTTTTCTTATATTCTTAAAGAGATGACTCTATTGCTCCAGATTCTAAATTCATTTATTTATTTATTTTATTTATTTATCAAAAATATCTTACAAAATAAATTTATAAATTATTATTTACATGTAAGACATCAGGGCAACAAGACAATCGATGTCGTTTAGATGTTATATATATAGGTTTAATTATTATGAAATAAATAATTATCACTTGTTTCTTAATTGAGACTACATATAATTAAAAAAGTTTAAATGTGCTATAAGGCAGAAGGCATAGTTTATATTTCTTTGAATTTGTTGTGTAGAGTTGTGACTTCTTTAATGCGCTGAATGCATCTAAATTCATTAAATTATTTGTTGTCTGGATGAAAAAAGACTCGTAAGCATCTAACTTAGAGGGCTTAATCACTTTTTTTTATTTTTATGTTATCAACAATTGGTGTAACAGAGTGAGGCTCTGTGTTGTCAAAACTAAATATGTGTGATTGTATCGCTTTTTGGATTCCCTTGTTGTCTATTGTTGTTTCGTGTTCCCTTGCTCTTGTCTTCAAAGCCCTTCTCGTCTGTCCAATGTAAGCTGCATCGCAGTCGCAGTCCTTGCAGGTGATTTTATAAACACCACTCTGCTCAAGCATCGGTATAGGATCTTTAGTAGTTCCAAGAGATGAACGCAGTTTGTTGTTGTTTGTATGTACGATTTTCATATTCGATTTCTCATAATATTTATGTAATTTTTTTGTGACATTCGGAACGAAAGCGATAGCCACACGTCTTTGATTAGATTTATTTGAAATTGTGTTCTGAGCGAAAACTGTTGAGAGATTTCTTTTCCTTATTTTGTTTTAGAGTGTTTAATTATTATTTGTCAATTAATTGTTTGTTGTATCCGTTAATTGTAGCCAAATTGAGTTTATGTTCATATTCAGTTTTAAAGTTGCGCAAAGAAAGTGGAGGGCGGCAGAGTCTGTAAACCATCTAATGGAAAGCTGCGATTTTGTGTTGATGATTACAGTAAGAATCAAATGTAATCATATGGTCAGTGGATGTAATCTTCCTATATACTGCAAATTGAACTTTACCATAAATGCGTGTTATTTTTAAATCAAAAAAGGTAATGAATGATCATCTTCTGATTCGAGTTCATAAGTAAATTTAATACTTTCACATCTGCTATTCAAGGTGCTTATAACAGATTCAATATTTTCTTTTTTAACAACTGCAATAGTATCATCAACGTAACGCCAACATATGCTAGGCAGGAGTCCTTCTTTTTGCAAATCGCTTTCATAGTAGGACATAAACGCTTCTGCGACCAACGGTGATATACCTACTGTTTCCCATACTGCAACCAAAGTCATTGCTGTAAGACTGGTTAATGAATTGAAACGAATTATATGTCATGCATTTCTCAATTGCATTAATAAATGCGTTTATTTGTTCATTAGACACTGCTTTATGAACAATACATTAAAAGTCATCGCACTGACAAAGTGATTTGTTCAGCCAAAAGATCCTGGGGTGGAATCGGCTAAGGTGATTTGTGATAAGTGATAGTCACAATCAACAAATTTTGTCTGGCTAAGGTGATTGTCACATGTGACAATCACATTTTTGTGACTTTTTCTTGTGACACCTAAATAGCTGTCACGAGAAAAAGTCACAAAAATGTGATTGTCACATGTGACATCACATTAGCCAGACGAAATTTGTTGATTGTGACTATCACTTATCACAAATCACCTTAGCCGATTCCATCCCTTGTTTCCAAAACCGCTCTATAGGGTGTCATAATAATACTATCTACCAGATGGACAAACAGACAGAATATGTGACAGTGGTTTTGAAGCTTGAGATTTTGAACAAAAAAAATTTCAGAGAAAAAATTCATCATACATTTTAATAATCACCTAAAAATAGCTTTTTAGAAAAAACTTGGTACGCCAATTGATTTCTTTTATTATTTAGAATTTTAAGGAAATCAATTTCAAAATTGTTAGATGGTTTTTTTTTTTGGAAAACAACATAATTTGTTGTTTTTATTTTGATGGTCTCTAGCACTTTGTATTTCTTATGACGTAAATAAAATCATAAAATAATTAAAACAAACCGTTTTTGAAAAATTCCAAAAAAAATTTTTTTTCCTCTGGCTGAAAATACTGAAAGATCATATTATTCCTTTATATATACCAATGTATGAAAGCACACAGGAAAAAAAATTATTTATTTGTTTGTATAATGACTCAAAATATTTAAATGTTAAATAAAACAAATAATATGAAATAATTGATTATTCTTATTCTAGGATAGCGATATATCGGGCTTTGATTCATTTTGAATATCAGGAATATTCATATCACGAAAAGGAGAGCGTGCCAGTAAATTAATTTAAATAAAAGTGAAGATTCAATTTAAAGTAACTCACCCGAATATTTATATTCCAATTTTTATAGGAAATCCAGCAGAAAAATCTATCTTACCACAGTTAATTATTAAAACACATTATTATTCAGTCCTAGAGAAAAAATATAATACTTTTGTAGTTAATAATTTGATAATGCAAGCATTTTGTTTGAAATTATATTTTCATTGTATCTTACATGACGTTTAAAAAGTTTTATTTATAAACCGGATATACTTTCAAATGAAAGGCAAAATGGATTTACAACAATTTAACAAATATAAAAATGAAAGTAAAGGGAACAAGTTTTCCTATATTTGTTTTTTTTTTTTTTTTTTTTTCAATTAAAAAAAATGCACTGTATGTTTTTCTTTTTTTAAATTTTCAGCATCTATGCGTGGCCGGGAGTTGAAAGTCGGGAAAGAAATTGTATCAGAATGGTAAGTGGATATAATGTCCGCCGCGTGAACGATGGCATGCTTGCTGGGCTCGGCTGAGTTCGTCGGACTGGGTGGTTCTTGAACCCGCGGCTAGACCTCAAATGTATTAAGAAAATAGGAAAAATAAATTATAATTCTTGCCTGAACGGTGAGTAACTTTCAAAAATTAACAATGAAGTTAATGAAGCAGGCTGTCCTATTCTCTCTTCTCCTGGGATTCAAGCGGCCGAAGGATAAAATCCAGTAAGACTTGCTATAAGGCTGCACTTAAGTCATAGTCACTTTGTTCTCAAGTGCAACAAGCCGCAATCCCTCTAAAATGCAGTTAGAAATTTTGGTTAGGTGGATGTAGCTAATGATCGTCATCTAGATAAACTGTTACAAGTTGATCTTGATCATGGCTGTCATTGCCATTTAATAACTGCTTAAAGTAGTCTCTCCAAATGGCTAACATTGCCCGCGTTTCTTCTATGGTGCTTCCTTCCTGATCTTTGCAGGGCCCAGAGCAGCTTGTGAAACCTGATGTGGACTTTTTCACTCTTCTGTAAAAGTTTCGTACCTCTTTTCTGCAAGAACTTCTTCGCATCCCTTCGACTTCGCGTTCTTGGTGCCTTTTCAGTTGCAGGTTCAGGATCAGGACCATCTGGAGTTCATCAGTCTGGTTATATTATATGTTGTTGCCTGTTCCATTCCACCTTCTGCGAACAACGATTATTGACTGCTTGGAAATTATTCATGAACAAATTATATTATGAATTAGAAAGTAAGATCAAGAAAAATTGTAACTCGTTCTGGTCGTTTGTTAATATGAAAAGAAAATCTAATGGATTTCCTAAAAATATGTCCTATATGGATAAAGAAGCGTCAAATATTACTTCCATTCTTGATTTATTCGCAAATTTCTTCCAATCGGTATACTCTACTCACAATATGAATAATTTTTCCTGCATCCTTAATGTACCTAGTGTAATGTGCTATTTTTGATACCCCTGTATCAACACCTTAAATAATAATAACGCGCATCACTTTCACTACCCTTTGCTATGGCAAACAACTTTATTTTTCTATCAAAAAGAATAACCGTATTCTCTTATTCTCTTGTCATTACATATGTAAAAAAAAATAAACTTCTGCAAGAATGCATAGAATGCATACCTACGAATTTAGGGACAAAAGAAAATTAAAGTTAAGCTTACGGTTGAATCGCGTGTTGAGTATTAGTCAAAGCGAGAGGTAAAATTTACTGGACTGATGTTACAGCGGTAAAATAAAAATTCGAGTTGGACACTGGACAGTTGGTTAAGAATTTTCTAAGTGCAAGCATCACGTACATATTTCGCTGCTATCAGAACGTAAAACGCGGGTTATTGAAACAAAAAAAAGAAAAGGGACTTAAACAGTTGTTAATTTTTTTTATGTTCATACATATTTACACCCATTAATTGTTTAACGGTTTGAAATTTCAAACATATTACAAATTTTAAAGCGGTAAGTATTTTAACTGTCCCAAGTGTGAATCCCGAGTGTATTTTTTTGTTAAATTAAAATAAAACGTAATTTTTCCAGGAGAAGAAAAAAAAACTCCGCTTTTAATACCTGAGCCTAAATTGCCGAAGAATCTAGAACTGTAGTTCCGAAACCCAGAGTCTACCCCAAGGCTGCCCAACCTTTTTATCTCTTGGGCCAAATTGACGACAACAAAATCACTGGCGGGCCAGTATAGCTTGTTTTGTGCAAAAAGAAAAAAAATGTATTTGTCATTTATTAAAATAATAAATTAAATAGCATCTCTGATAGAAAAAGGAACATAAATGTAATGTATGTATTTAATAAGAAACCTAAAAATAAAAATAATAATAAAAGTATGTAATCAATACGATTTCTGACATTGTTTTTGTTTTATTAATTTATCTATGTTCGGTGCGAGATCAGATGCTGACAATAACAATAAATCTGATGTATGTTGCTGGTTAATAGATGTGCGGTACTTATTTTTTATAAAATTCAGATTTAAAAAAACCTTTTCACAAACAAACGTCGATCCAAGACTTCACAATGGACAATGGAAGAATCTTTGTACGTACGGTTTTATTTTTGAGGAAGGTGTTTAGAAAAACTGCAGTATTTGTATTTACAGGGCGGAAAAAGTGGGCTTAGGTGGAAAAAGGTCAAAAGTTAATGAAACTTGGGGATTTCGTTCAGGGGTGGTTAACAAACATTTTGCTAAGTTTTTGACCTTGAAGGCCCTGTGTTAAAAGAGGGAAGGAAAACTGCAAATTTTTCGACGTGGCTCCGGTTTTCTCTCAATAACTTTTTTCCTTGCGTCCTATGGCAAAAACATCGTCTACATTGTAGAGCATAACATTTCCTACTATTTTGTTATTACCAACATCTTTGTATGTCAATTTGTTACCGAGATATGGCGCTTCAAAAAACAGGTCATTTTTCATTTAATGGTTATTCGGGTATATACGAAGAAATATAGTGGAATTCTGCATTTCTAGACATTGCTGTTTTTCGAAACATCATGTTTTCCTTACGAATTGACAAACAACAATATTTGAACTATTGCAATTGTAGGAAATTTAACGTTCTACAAAAAACTCAACAACATATTTTCCTTAAGACATTAGAAAAAAAAGTTACTGAGGAAAAACCGGAGCAATGTCAAAAATTTTGCAGTCCAACCCTCCTCTCCTTTTTTCATTTTCTGGCAAACAAAATTGACATACAACAATTTTTTTACCATCCAAGTTGTAGAAACAAAATGGAATGTGTTTTTCCTGTAAGAAGTAAAGAAAAAAAGTTAATAATTAAAAACCGGAGCAAGGTCGAAAATTTTGCAGTTTCCCCTTCTTTTATTCCGTATCTCGGTAACGAAATGACATACAACAATTTTTGTACCAACAAGATTGTAGTACATTTAACGCAAACTACAAAAAAGTAATGGAAGCTTTTACCGTAAAACGTAAGAAAATACAGTTATTGAGGGAAAACCGGAGCAAGGTCGAGAATTTTGCATTTCCCACTCCTCTTTTTCCACAAGGCCGTAGTCCAAAACTTCCTCAAATGTTATCTAACTATTCCTATGCAACATCCCAAACTTTCATAAACTTCCGACGTCTTTGTACCCGCCCACTGTACTAAGAACAAAATAATAAATTAAAATTACGTCGGGATGACAGTAATAATGTGTATGGCCTGACACCTGCTGGGCAAGCGGGGATGGGGATGGATCGTTTTTTTTTGTCGAATTTTGAAAAATTGCCTATTTTTTGAAGTGCCATATCACGGTAACAAATTGACATACAAAAATGATTGTCTTAACAAAATTGTAGGAAATGTTTTGTTCTACATGTTCTATGACATGTTTTTGCCATAGCACATAAAGAAAAAAAGTTATTGAGGGAAAACCGGAGCAACGTCGAAATATTTCCAGTTTTCCCTCCCTCTCTCTTTTAGCACAGGGCCATCGAGGTCATAAACTTAGAAAAATGTTAGTTTACTATCCTTGAACAAAACCTCAAAGTTTCATTAACTTTTGACCTTTTTCCACCTAAAAGTACCCGTCGACTGGACTATAAACTGACAGCTAGAATCTGCGCACGCATCATATAAAATATTTGTTGGTAGTTGCTAGCACAGAGGAAATATTTCGTATGTATCACCCATCACCTATCGGAAAACCCATTTGATGTTTTTTTTTTTTATTATTATTATTTAAAATCGTGTCTGTGAATAAATGTGAAAACCTAACACACAAAACAACAATAACAATTACGAGTATCTTTGAGTGCTTAGGGTGTATGCAATTTTTTACGCACATTTTCGCAGCACCTAGTGGGTGTGTGTTATATCGCGCTGAGCTGAGGTAGATACAAAATTCAAAATTCGAAATTCAAAATTCAAACTAAAGTTTTTCACATGTATACAACAAGTAAGAGAAGATTTTTGTTTGTGTTTTTCCTGTTCATTGTTGTGTCTTCTCAGGCTAATTTCGAATTAAAGGAAAAATAATACGGTTGAGACAAACACGTTGGTGGTGTGTTTTGAACGAATAATTCATTTCCTATTTTTTTTCATATCATAGGCGGGCCATTTACAATTTGTTCGCGGGCCACATTTCGGCTCGCAGGCCTGGGGTTGGGCAGCGCTGGTCAACCCGATTCCTGAAATTGATCTGGATATTAAACCTTTATCTACGTTTAATATACGTACAAAACACCGGGTACACATATCCATCTAGGCCGGATTTTCAACAGGAAAATGCAAATGAGGATTTCGTGAACAGGCAAATTTTGATAACCATACATACACAGGGCCGTCGAGAGGGGGGTGGTAAGGGGGCGAATCCCCCGGGCCCGGGATTTTTAAGGGGCCCGGAAGTTTGAAGCCATACGTGTAATCGTAATTTTTTCGTATAGATTTTTCATACCAACTGGGGCCCAGTTCCTCATCAACCATTAACATATTCCCGTGATTTTCAAGGGGCCCGAAATTTGAAACAAAAAGTTGAATTGTAATTTTTGTTTGTAATTTGTTTTTATTTGAGATAGATTTTTCATGCATCTTGGGGCCCTGATCCGCAAGCATTAATATATTCTCGTGATTTTCTAGCCGCTCGGAAACTTGAAAAATCAATCACGCTTTCAAAATCGGGGCCCTATGTGAACGTTATCTTTTAAGAAAAACTCACGTTTGCGGATTTGGGCCCCTGACTAATGTTGACATGTTTTTTTTTAAATATCTAGAGACAAATCGACCGCCTCCGGCGATTTAAAGAAAATGATAGAAAATCGCTTATTTTTTATATTAGTGAGCACAAACTATTTTGTAATTTAAAGTAAATTTTGAAATTTTGTATCAGCCTCAGTCTTAATAAGGAGCCCGGAGTTTCTATTGGGTTGGATTGGCTGGATTGGGAGATATTTCAGAATCGTTCACATCGACCCGAAAAAGACAATTAAAGAGACATTTCGGAGAAAGTCAAGGTGAAGCACAAACTGATAGGTACAGACGAAGGAACAAACTTCAAAAGAAACACATTTTACGTCATAGTTGATTCTATTATATCTGGAATTTCTCGTCGGTTCGATGTCATGAAAAATTTTAATTCAACATTTTCACTTTTATGGCAGTTTTCAACAATGGACGAAACTGAGATTCGAATTTCTGCTACAAGCTTTATTCAAAAGTACGAATCGCATGTATCTCAAGAATTTTAGGAAGAATTAATTCTTTTGAAACACATTTACGAAGCCAATTTCGAAGCAGAACTTCCACCATTGAGTTTGCTGAATGCAATTTTTTCCCAGAACTTGGAGACGATTTTCCCAAATGTGTGTGTTGCTCTGCGTGTGTTTTGCACCATACCTGTCACTGTAGCTAGTGCCGAAGGTTCCTTTAGCGTCCTTGCCAGAGTAAAAAATTTTCATCGCTCGTGCTCATAGTAAAATCGTGTTTCGGGACTTGCTACACTATGCCACAGACAAAAGAAATATATTTCTCTTGTCTGTGACTATGCATAGAAGCACCTTTGGCAAAGTAATTGAATTTCGATGTAAATATAAGTAGTTTTGCTGCTCAGAAATCTAGGAAAGCTCGTATTCAATAAGGAAATATTTCGTCGAATACAAACCAACTCTAAAGGCAATATTGTGATAATATTTTGAATGTAAAAAAAAGAATGCAAAAGTTGAAATGAAAACGTTTTACAATACATAACTTTTAAAATAAAAAAAAATGTTAAATATTATTAATAAAATCTGTTTTATTCTCAAATTTTTTTTTTAATCAAACGAACGTGTTTTTCCTTCACTTACAAGCATGCGGTTGGCAATAACGCACTGAATGCAGAGCTTGATTGATAACTTCTAGATGTGGATTCGAACCGATCTACTCGTATGCCGAATTATTTTCTTTACATCCCCTGTTTCAACTGGACGCAACCCGTGGGAATGATCAGATAATGGACACTTTTTTTTCGGTCCACTGTGCTAAAAGAAAATATTTCATTCTTTCTTCTCATTGCCATGCTATTAGCAATAGGTGTTTGGCCGTTGCAGGAGTAGGCATGTAGTAAAAAAAAGAGTATATATGAGGGGCCCGGAATTCCTCTCAACGGCCCTGTACATACATATAGAACAATTCGGTAATTCAACACATTTTTTTTTGTTATTGCTATTACGTTTTGCTATCATTTTAATAACCTTTTATCCAAGCTTTTTTAATTATCCGGAGTAAGATTTTTTTATCTAAATTCTAAATTTTTCTAAATTCGTTAATTTGTCTCGATTTTATTTTGTAAAAACGAAAAGTAAGCTATATTTCGTCCTAGTAAAAATAATGAGATTTTTAAATACCTATAGGTAGGAATTCGTATGGTCTTCCAGGCATTTTCTTGAGTAACAATTTTTTTTTAGATTTGGTTGGGCGAACGATTTTCTAAAATAATAGGCCTATTAGCTATAGAATTTGTTGTTTTTGCGCCAATTCTATAGGTACCGAACAAAAAGTTTTACGATTGTCGAAGTTTTGGTAAATGCTTTGGGGATTTTTAAACCTACCACATCCTTCTATTATGATGGCATTCTTTTCGTTTATATTTTCTTCTCTTTATTCTATTTTGAAAAATAATAACACTTTCTTTGATTATCTTTAAATCCTAAATTCTAAAATGAAACTTATCTCTAAATTGAATTTAAATTAAAAATATGAATTTTGAATAAAATTTTGTAAAGTAGGGGGTATACACCGAAAGAAAAAGTTTCAAGTTTTTTTTATTTGGGCCATTCAATAATTTTTTTCGAATGTGCATATGGTTGGGGGGGGGGGGGAAATGTGGTACCTATCAACACCTCGGTTTCAGACTCATTCTTAAAGATCCAAGTTAGTTAGATTTGTACCTATCAATTTTCCAACTTTTTTTGTATGAGCACATATTTTTTTTTGTATAGTTTGGTGAGACACAGAGCAAAAAACCACCCCGGACTGAAGCAGCCGTAGATTTAAAGTGCTCACTCGACTCTGTTTTTGGGAAAATAATATCTCATCCCAAGCCGAACATAGCACTAGTAAGGGTGATATTGGCGTTTTACAGCTAACTACCCTGCAAACGTAGAAGTACAGAAATAACCAGTGGAATATGTACGTAAAAGAAGTACTTCCTTTCCACTGAAAAAGGATAGGCGATCGGGAAAAAATTCAGTTATATGCCAACTGTATATAAGAATATGTGAAGGTTCTATCTCTTTCTAAAAAAGCAAAACATCAAAAAAGTACTGCACTTCCCCGCCAATAAAAGTACTTCCAAAGCACATCCAAAGTACTTCTGGGGATGCACCAACTTCAATGGATGTACATCTGAAGTAGTTCTTTGAAGCGCATATTCCACCAGTTATATTCGTACTTCCATAGTAGCACAGCGCTGTGATAACTTCTAGATGTGGATTCGAACCGATCTACTCGTATGCCGAATTATTTTCTTTACATCCCCTGTTTCAACTGGACGCAACCCGTGGGAATGATCAGATAATGGACACTTTTTTTCGGTCCACTGTGCTAAAAGAAAATATTTCATTCTTTCTTCTCATTGCCATGCTATTAGCAATAGGTGTTTGGCCGTTGCAGGAGTAGGCATGTAGTAAAAAAAAGAGTATATATGAGGGGCCCGGAATTCCTCTCGACGGCCCTGTACATACATATAGAACAATTCGGTAATTCAACACATTTTTTTTTGTTATTGCTATTACGTTTTGCTATCATTTTAATAACCTTTTATCCAAGCTTTTTTAATTATCCGGAGTAAGATTTTTTTATCTAAATTCTAAATTTTTCTAAATTCGTTAATTTGTCTCGATTTTATTTTGTAAAAACGAAAAGTAAGCTATATTTCGTCCTAGTAAAAATAATGAGATTTTTAAATACCTATAGGTAGGAATTCGTATGGTCTTCCAGGCATTTTCTTGAGTAACAATTTTTTTTTAGATTTGGTTGGGCGAACGATTTTCTAAAATAATAGGCCTATTAGCTATAGGATTTGTTGTTTTTGCGCCAATTCTATAGGTACCGAACAAAAAGTTTTACGATTGTCGAAGTTTTGGTAAATGCTTTGGGGATTTTTAAACCTACCACATCCTTCTATTATGATGGCATTCTTTTCGTTTATATTTTCTTCTCTTTATTCTATTTTGAAAAATAATAACACTTTCTTTGATTATCTTTAAATCCTAAATTCTAAAATGAAACTTATCTCTAAATTGAATTTAAATTAAAAATATGAATTTTGAATAAAATTTTGTAAAGTAGGGGGTATACACCGAAAGAAAAAGTTTCAAGTTTTTTTTATTTGGGCCATTCAATAATTTTTTTCGAATGTGCATATGGTTGGGGGGGGGGGGGGGAAATGTGGTCCCTTTCAACACCTCGGTTTCAGACTCATTCTTAAAGATCCAAGTTAGTTAGATTTGTACCTATCAATTTTCCAACTTTTTTTGTATGAGCACATATTTTTTTTTGTATAGTTTGGTGAGACACAGAGCAAAAAACCACCCCGGACTGAAGCAGCCGTAGATTTAAAGTGCTCACTCGACTCTGTTTTTGGGAAAATAATATCTCATCCCAAGCCGAACATAGCACTAGTAAGGGTGATATTGGCGTTTTACAGCTAACTACCCTGCAAACGTAGAAGTACAGAAATAACCAGTGGAATATGTACGTAAAAGAAGTACTTCCTTTCCACTGAAAAAGGATAGGCGATCGGGAAAAAATTCAGTTATATGCCAACTGTATATAAGAATATGTGAAGGTTCTATCTCTTTCTAAAAAAGCAAAACATCAAAAAAGTACTGCACTTCCCCGCCAATAAAAGTACTTCCAAAGCACATCCAAAGTACTTCTGGGGATGCACCAACTTCAATGGATGTACATCTGAAGTAGTTCTTTGAAGCGCATATTCCACCAGTTATATTCGTACTTCCATAGTAGCACAGCGCTGTGATAACTTCTAGATGTGGATTCGAACCGATCTACTCGTATGCCGAATTATTTTCTTTACATCCCCTGTTTCAACTGGACGCAACCCGTGGGAATGATCAGATAATGGACACTTTTTTTTCGGTCCACTGTGCTAAAAGAAAATATTTCATTCTTTCTTCTCATTGCCATGCTATTAGCAATAGGTGTTTGGCCGTTGCAGGAGTAGGCATGTAGTAAAAAAAAGAGTATATATGAGGGGCCCGGAATTCCTCTCGACGGCCCTGTACATACATATAGAACAATTCGGTAATTCAACACATTTTTTTTTGTTATTGCTATTACGTTTTGCTATCATTTTAATAACCTTTTATCCAAGCTTTTTTAATTATCCGGAGTAAGATTTTTTTATCTAAATTCTAAATTTTTCTAAATTCGTTAATTTGTCTCGATTTTATTTTGTAAAAACGAAAAGTAAGCTATATTTCGTCCTAGTAAAAATAATGAGATTTTTAAATACCTATAGGTAGGAATTCGTATGGTCTTCCAGGCATTTTCTTGAGTAACAATTTTTTTTTAGATTTGGTTGGGCGAACGATTTTCTAAAATAATAGGCCTATTAGCTATAGGATTTGTTGTTTTTGCGCCAATTCTATAGGTACCGAACAAAAAGTTTTACGATTGTCGAAGTTTTGGTAAATGCTTTGGGGATTTTTAAACCTACCACATCCTTCTATTATGATGGCATTCTTTTCGTTTATATTTTCTTCTCTTTATTCTATTTTGAAAAATAATAACACTTTCTTTGATTATCTTTAAATCCTAAATTCTAAAATGAAACTTATCTCTAAATTGAATTTAAATTAAAAATATGAATTTTGAATAAAATTTTGTAAAGTAGGGGGTATACACCGAAAGAAAAAGTTTCAAGTTTTTTTTATTTGGGCCATTCAATAATTTTTTTCGAATGTGCATATGGTTGGGGGGGGGGGGGGGGGAAATGTGGTACCTATCAACACCTCGGTTTCAGACTCATTCTTAAAGATCCAAGTTAGTTAGATTTGTACCTATCAATTTTCCAACTTTTTTTGTATGAGCACATATTTTTTTTTGTATAGTTTGGTGAGACACAGAGCAAAAAACCACCCGGACTGAAGCTAAAAGTGCTCACTCGACTCTGTTTTTGGGAAAATAATATCTCATCCCAAGCCGAACATAGCACTAGTAAGGGTGATATTGGCGTTTTACAGCTAACTACCCTGCAAACGTAGAAGTACAGAAATAACCAGTGGAATATGTACGTAAAAGAAGTACTTCCTTTCCACTGAAAAAGGATAGGCGATCGGGAAAAAATTCAGTTATATGCCAACTGTATATAAGAATATGTTAAGGTTCTATCTCTTTCTAAAAAAGCAAAACATCAAAAAAGTACTGCACTTCCCCGCCAATAAAAGTACTTCCAAAGCACATCCAAAGTACTTCTGGGGATGCACCAACTTCAATGGATGTACATCTGAAGTAGTTCTTTGAAGCGCATATTCCACCAGTTATATTCGTACTTCCATAGTAGCACAGCGCTGTGAATGTAGAACTACGGATATAAGTGGTGCAGATGTACGTCAGAGAAGTAGTTGGTACGACCGAAATAGACATGCACCCTTAAAGTAAAAAAAAAAAATAGGAAAAATGCATTTTTATGATAATACATTTATTATTAAATATATTGAGTATTCACATTTTTAGTATTAAAAATATATTTATCATTAAAAACAAACAAAAATATCACAAAAAATAAAATAACTCTTACATAAAAAAAAAGGATTCTCAATAAAACAAAAAAGTGATTCAGTTCACAAACTTAATACCTAATAAAATAATAATAATAAAAAAAATATCATGAAAAGTAAAAAAGGAATGTTCATACAATTACAAGCCATTTTTAGACTTTGTTTTAAAGTACCGGTTGTGCGCGTTCAGGACACATCGGCGAATTGTCTTTTCATAGTCTTCTCTGTTTAGAAGTCCTCCGAAGGCATCTTTAACAAAATTTAAAATTACATGTCAATACAAATTTTACTCGGCTTTAAGAAATATAGGTATTTACTTACCAAACAAAATTTTTCTATATAAAGTCAACTCCTTCAGAGATTTCTTGCCTGCACGGCCATCGAAGTTATAATCCTTATAGATTTTGTCTGTCGCTAGAAATCGAAAAACACATTCCAATCTTCCGCTGAACTTTCTCAGATAGGTTTCCTAAATTGTAAATATGTAGGTAGCTTGAATAAAGTTTCTTGCTTGATTTAAATTTTGAAGTTATATTTACCACTTGTTCAGCAAACTCCATTTTATTGAGGCGAAGCTCCACTTCATCCATTTCACCTAACGTACTGATTGGAAATATTTTCTCGATTTCTAACGTAGATTCATTTTTCTCATCTCCTACAAATTTTGCTACCATTTTGCAAATTTTTCTATTTAGGATTAAACTTTCCCTGAGCATCGCATTCTCTGCGAAATCCGTTGCTCGGTTTTCAGCTTCGTTGCGGCAGTATTTCTGTAAAAAAAAAGGTTAATGTTCTGTATTTGTAAACCAATTATTATAAAAGTTCCTTTTATGATAGCAGTGCAAAAATTAATAGGGTTTTACAATTGTACAACAAAAGTAGTTTCTTTTCAGATTTTCCGCTATATCACTGAAAAATCTGAAAGGAAATTTCTTTTGGTGTAAAATTTTATTAAATTTTGTTCTAAACCGAAATCTAAAAATGCTATCTTTAGCACCACTTAATGTAGATTGCAAATATGTACAAACCATATCTGTGAGTCAAACCGTTTGAAAAAAACAGCACATTGCAATTGCATATTTTTGTCAAACATTCGATAAAAAGTCTAATTCTGAAAAAAGAGACAATTGCAATGTGCTGTTTTTTCTAAACGGTTCGACTCACAGATATGGTTTGTACATATTTGCAATCTACATTAAGTGGTGCTAAAGATAGCATTTTTAGATTTCGGTTTAAAACAAAATTTAATAAAATTTTACACCAAAAGAAGTTTCCTTTCAGATTTTTCAGTGATATAGCGGAAAATCTGAAAAGAAACTACTTTTGTGTTTGTCGTGGTGTGTGTGCCACTAACAACTGATTTGTATAATTAAAGGCGAAATGATCACATATGCAACATTATCTTCCACAAAATCTTTGACGGTATGCCTCTCGCTTTTCTTTAATAAATTTTCAATTCTTAATTTATTTGGCACCAAAAGTACACTCAAAGCTGATACTTACCTCGTCTCGAACAGCATTCTGGCTTTCAATTGTGTCAATTCTTTTGTTTATATTATTTAGGGCATCAATAATATAATTAAGTTTTTCACACACATTGTTGTTAGATAAGATTGCTGTAGAAATGAAAACAATTAAGTAAGTATGTATATATGGACGAGAAAGCCATACCTTTTCCAGGAGTTAAAAGCAGTTGGTGTTGGGATGTACTTGGTGTTGGCGTATGTTCGAGGAATTCTGGTGCTGATTCACTTAGTGTTGAACTTTCAACTTCGAACTTTCGTTTTTTAAAATGAACTAAAGGAGCTGAAATCTGACTGTTTTGGTCACTCAATCCTTCGACGTGTGTATCATCATCTTCTAAAAATTCTATCTGGGTTGAAGTGACGAAACCTTGAGGAATAAGTTCGCTGTTGAGGTGATTGCCGTACCCAAAACAAATTGGTGAAAAAGGAGAAGCTGTAAAATTTTGAATTGTTTGTCAATCAATGGATATTATTTTTTAAAGATTCTTCATGCTTACAAGGACGATTATTCTCTGCCATCTTATAGCTAATATAAAGTTTTCAAAATATGGAATGCAGCTAGAAGACAAATTCCGTTTAATGTGAAAATTGTGAAAAGCAGTAATGAAGAATAGGAACTATGACTATATTTGATACCTGTGGCATGCAGTAAAATTTATATAAAATCTCTGATTTAAAATAAGTAAGGATTTCATTTGGCTCTTCTTTGCAACATAATAAAATGCCAAACACTGAAGAAGATAGTACAGGTTCTATAAAGTAATCCGATTTTGTCTTGATTATATAGCCGAGGATAGTGTCTTTACCGTCTCTTTTGCCAAATCCAGTCACCTTAAATGCATTTCCACCCACGTAGCAGTATGCATTCTTGTCATTTTCAAAATTTATACTGAAACTGTTGAATTTACTGACGGCGGGAATATATTTAGCCGTTGTTATTTCGTTAAGTCTTCGATGCAGCTGCTGTAAAATTTGGTTTGGCTTTTTTATTAGACTTTTCAAATATTGCATATAATTTTCAAACTTATAAGCGGAAAAGTTATCCAAGGGACCAAACTGTGTGACACAAGCAGGCAAGTGGAGAAGACAATGTACATTAAAGCTGACCTTATCTTCCCCATAAAGGACAGAAAAGAGGCGTACAAAATCTTCCAATATTTGGGCAGCAACATTAGCGTTTCGCAGACACAAGTGTTTGCAGCTTAGAATTCTTATAGCACTATGGAGCAACAGAAAATGGTAATATACGTCATCATGGACAGAATCTTTTAAAGCTACTATGCCGCTATACAACAAAAATTGTCGAAACTCAGTTGCTTTCCAGACCGCAATATCGTCGAATGTCCTTATAGTTCGACTGAACTCTGATGGGACAAATTTACCCAATACTTTTAATTTGGTATTGATCTCTTGTATATTTACTGAGTATCCGACAATTTTGTTTTTTGCCATTGCTGTCAGCATTTTTTTCACAATTCCCAAGTCTATCAAGTGCATTGGGTCTAAGGGGAATTGGGAGACCATTCCGATCCCTATCCTTTCCAATACATTCCGGTTAACTTTGAATTCAGTTCTGTGATGAGTTGAATCTCGTCTCTCCTCGAATGCTTCGTCGCTTCGCTCCTCTGCCGTCACTTTGCTGAAGACTACCCTCCTGTTTAAATATTCTCCTTGTTGCGTACATTTGGGGCAACTATTTTTCCCAGTGTGGTACTGAACGCCAGTTATATATGCTCTAGCTGGACTGTCACATGTAAATAATCTTATCTTAAAAGTTTTTAAGATTGGATTATCTCCTACCTGCACGCCCTTTATCTGAAGCTCACAAATCTCATCTACAAAATATTTAAGGAAGTCATCGACAGAATTCGGTTTCTTGAAACCAGAGTAACACCCTATTAAAAATGGAACTTCTGTCGGAAAATGGGTGAATGCTCCAAGTATCGGCCACAGCACACGTCGGGAACTCTTAAACACTTGTAGTCCATCTATTCCAACATCAATTACTATTTGTTTTTCTTTTTCAAGAAAAGCGTTTTTTTTGGATTTCAAATACTTTTGAATACCAAAATGGTGGTATACGCCGGGCTGCATTTGAATTGGAGAAATAGCGACAGTATCAGTTGCCAGTAATTTGCGTGTAGTTCGTGGCAAATGTTGTACTCCTGATGTCTTAAGAGTTTGAAGGAGGTCATCAACTTGGTTGTGTGGTACTTTGTTCCTCAAAACCCATTGTGCGAGTCCTTCTTTTAACGTTGGTGCTGATTTTGACACAAAACTTGAACATGCCATTTCATCATCTGATGAATGAAATTCTTCGGGTGTCAAAACTGCCATATTCTGCTCCATACCTGACTCACCGTAACCTACTTGTGAATGATCTTCTTCTTCATCTTCCGAATTTACTGCCATTGTTATTTGGTCTTTATGCCTATAGCATGCAACATTTTCCTTGAATTTTTTAAATTCTTCACACATAAGATTTGCCAAAGTTTTCTTATTCATTTTGATTTCTTTTTAAAATAAACTGTTTACTCTTATTTCCAATTGAACGATTGATAGGCACTTGTTTAGTTTTTTATAATTGTGAAAAATAAAAACACTTGTTAGTTTCCCAATTTACATATATAAATATGTTTAGGTACTTTTAATTTTTAAAAAAGGGGGCAAGCCGACGCGCTTCGTCTTCATTTTTTTATATATATTTATAGTTTTATATGTTTTTCTATTTTTCAAAGTTTGAAATTAAATAAATTTTTACTTTACTTACCCAAAATTCAAATTATAGGTAGGTGCACAACAAACTCAACTTAAAAACTGTTGATGATAATGTTTTGAATTTGAATCAAAGATCACTCTGACAAAAAGACACGCCAACACGAAAAAAAGAGACAACATTTTACAATTCGTCCTGGATTTCTTCTTCGCACTGTTCAAAAAGGAATCGTTTATTGCTTTTTCAGTGGAAACCAAACTACTTCCTCTGTAGTACATATTTCATCGCTTATTACCGTACTTTTTTGTTTGTAGGGGTACATTCTATATTCGCAGGGGAGGTAGTAAATAAAAAACGCACACGTTCGAAGGTTATGTTTTTAGTTGTAGTAGTGTTTTCTAGAAAACTACTGCGGTTTGGCTTGCAGGGTAGTTCTGAAGGTTTTTCAGGATTGAAATCTCTTAAACCTTAATTAAACTCTGATATACTCGTAGATAGTATACCAGCAATATTTCTAAAACTTTGTGCTTCATCACTTTGCTATCCTCTGGTTTGTATTTTCAATAAGTCTCTCTTAGAAGGAGTCTTTTTAAACACATGGAAGATTTCTTACCTTGTGACGATTCATAAATCTGGGCCTAAGAATATAGTACCCTACTAAAGTGGTATTTCACAACTCTCTGCAATTCCTAAACTCTTCGAGAGTATTGTAAAAAATAAAATTTAATTTTTAACTAAGGAATCTATAACAGAAATGCAACACGATTCTATATCTGGAAGATCCACTTCTACCAATATGACTTCTTTTTCTAGATATATTATCAATTCTTTTGGGGGTAAGTGTCAGGTGGATGCGATTTAAGCAGATTTTACCGAAGCTTGAAGATGAAACAAAAAAACTACTAAAAAATTATTTCGGGGAGAAACGAAGTCGGATGAGTGAGAGTGAGCAAAGGATTTTAAATCAAATTATAGTGCGAATCGATTCTTATGTGATTTTTGTTGGTGCGTCGGATCAATTTTTTCTTGATCTCAGATCAGACTTCAGATCAAATTTAACACACATTTGCACATATACCTCAATAATTTGACATTTCTCAAGCGTCAAATCTGTTTTTTTTTTTTTCAATTCTGTGAAATTCGTTGTGGAAAATTTTTTTTGTAGAAAAGTGATTAAAGTTTTTAAATAAATACAGATGGTTCAAGTGAAAATTTTGGATTCATAAATGAAAAGGTTCCTATGAATTTGCAAATTTAAAATTAAAGGAGTGTAATGAATTGATTAATGTACTTTTGCGCAAGTGAACAAATAAATGGGAATTAAAATCATAAGTTTTCTTATATTTTTACAGTTTATATATTATAAGAACGTCAAAAGAAACACAATTACAAAAACAGACTAAATCTGTTTCAATTTCTTTTGGACAAGAAATCAGATCAAATCTACATTTCCAAGGAAAAATCACATACAACAGATTTGATCTGTTTTTTTATTGTGTTAATTGTGTTCTTCTGACGTTCTTAATATATAACCCTTCAAGCAAATGGATCCGAATTCGATCCACGCGCGGAGTCAAATTCACATACTAGACTCCGCATACGGATCCAAATACGGAGCCGTAAAACGAGGTTTGTCGGCTCCATTTAGTATATAAATTAGAATTCCCACGGACTCACTTGTGAGAGAGAAATAGAGAGAGAGAGAGAGAGAGAGAGAGAGAGAGAGAGAGAGAGAGAGAGAGAAAGAGACAGAGCGAGCTCGTCCCGCTCAGTGAAATTGCACCCAAAACAAACTTGAAAACAAAAAAACGAGTTGGAGTTGGAGTATCGAAAAAAACTTCTGTCGTCCAAAACAAAATATAAATAAAATTTGTTGCCATATTCCTTAATTTTTTATTCTCTATTCCACAAAATTGATGGTCACAACTTATAAAAATAACAAAAATTAACTTATACAAATAACAATGGGCACTCGTTTCATTTAAACTATGTATTTTTATTTATTTTATTTTCTTCAAAAACACTTTTTCACTGCCCGAATTATTTTTTTCCAATTTTTTCTTTGTACTGTCGTCTTCATTCTCCAATGCAAACCAAAAAGTAAACATATTATGCATATAAATAAAAGGCTCCTGATCTCTCCCTCCCTCTATCTTTCCCTCTCTCTCACTCTTTCTCTCAATCTATTAAAAAAGAAAAAAAAATACTCGATTCTCGAATCTCTTTCTTAATTTTGTATGCCATGCATGCAATTTCATGAGAGGCCTCGTTAAACGCAGACTCAGGTGAGCCAGAAATGAACCGAGAATTCTGAAGTCATCAGTGATTTTTGCTTGAAGGGAAACCACGGACCAATAAGATACAGACCGCCAACTCACTGTATGGTTTCTCTTTTTGCCTACAAGCAGAAAATCAGCTGATATGCCATTTATTTTATCGCGGGTGGCAATGGTACAGTGGATGTAGTGCTTGGTGGCTAACCTTAGAGTTGTGGGTTCGAGCCCCAGCCTGGGCAGCAATTTTTATTTACTCCCCCAGTTTCAACTGGACGCCACTCGTGGGATTTTCTTGAGATAAATATCATCTTATTCTCAATCCATTGTACCAAAAAAAATTCTTTCCTATCTTTCTATTCCTTCTAACTAATGCCGTGCAGTTTGCATTTAAAAGACCTTGGGTCTTACAGGCATATAGTTAAAATTATTATTATTATTATTATTTTGGGAGTGTGACGCTCTCCCTTGCTTTTAAAACCCATTTAGCAAATACACCTACAAAATAAATGTCATACTCAGGTATAGTTGCCATTACAAAATGCTCAGAGAGAGATGTACACGTATTCACAGACAGGAAAAAATATTTCGAGGGTGTTTCAGGCAAGAGGAGTACGAGTTGGCGGTCTGTATATTGGTCCGTGATATAAACTTTAAAAATATGAAAAAACTAATGATTTTAATTCTCATTTATTTGTTAACTCGCGCAAATATACATTAATGAACTCATTAATTAAATTAAATTAATTAAACTATGTTTGTATGTTTCTCCTAAATGAATAAAAATTAAATATTTATTTATGAATCCAAAATTATTTTTCACTTGTATTTATTATTATTTAAAAACTTTAATCACATTTCTAAAAAGAATTCTTTTTCCACAAATCTGCATATACCAAAAAAGTCACATAACAAATCATTACCACACTGCGTTGCTGGCGATACTGGTGGCTCGGTGCGTGTGAATAAACAACTGCCTTGATAAATGTCAAACAGAAGTCAGTGGTCAGTGCCTCTGTCTCAGTCTGACTTTTGATATTTTGTTGAAAAATTGCAACGAAAAACTTTTCATGGCAGAATTTACGACGAAAAAAATATTTTGACAGCTCACCTTCCAGTGGAAACCGAAAACAATTGGATTGAAACAGGAAAGACTATTTGTTCCATTTTGGTGGAATTGTCAATCAGCTGGGGCGAAAAACCAAATTTAACCATAAAAATGAATAAATAAATTTTTAACAAAAAATATTAGTTCAATTGAAACTTTTATTAGCAAAAAAAATTCTCTGAGTTATTTAGCATCGATCAGTGTAGCATTTGTGTTTAAAATCGATTTATAGCATATACAATTTTCCATCTGAAAATTTTTCCGGTTTGGTTTTCCGTATCGCTATAACTGGCCCCTTTAAGGGTTGTAAATTGGGCCATGAAAAGTAGGGTTACCAAGAGAGGTATTTTGACCCGGAGACTCCGGGAATCCAATCCATTCTCCGGGTTCCGGGTTTGGCCAATATTTCTCCGGGTCTAGTGTTTCATTTATAATTTTTCATCCCTGACCGGTTTAATTAATTTCAACCTTATCAAAACACCGCTCCGGTTCCCTTAACTTCAACCTTATCAAAACGTTGAGATATTCCACTGTCAAGCCTCATTCGGGATACCCGGACGCCACACATGCCAGCTGTATCGAATCGCATGAGTCCTGGCAACTCTGCATTCGATGGTCACATAAGTATAAGAAGATACAATTAAACGTAAATAAAACTTAACGTAAGAACTTAACGAAAGAGTGCTTGTTCTGCGAACAAGCACGAATGAGAGTTAGTCTTAAGCAGGATTTTGAACTGTGAAGGAATAAAATGCTTAGTGGTTTTTTTATAATATTTTTTCCACTCTAAACTATTGTGTTTTATTTCTTTCCACATATTTATTAATTGATCTCGATTATACAGTCCACTTGAGCTACGATACATTGGTCCATGTCGAGCGTCGGATAATGTGCCAGTGTCGGAATGGTGCAGGTTTCGTTTTCTTAAAAATAATAAGAAATAAAAAAAAAAAAAAAATAAGTGCAGTGGTTGATTGTGGTTCGTTTTATAACGAACAAAATATTGTGAATAATAAAAATGTGCTCAATTGTGTCACAAAAAAGATTAAAGTGTGCGCAGCGACATCAGTATGGGCAGGAAACCGTGTGTGTATCACCAGCAGGCAATGTGCAAAAACGGTACTTCATTATATATAATGATTAATATGTACCAACCAGCATGTAAGTAAATCAATAATTATAATTGTTGTTGTTTGTCCCCTTTGCAAACGGCGGCGACGGCGACGGCAACGGCGAGCGATGAAAATTCTTCGTCAAGAGAGCAAGAGATGGTAAGAAAGTACGTATTCTCGCTTCACAGCAAGAATACACACACACTTATGTGATATGAGCAGCGAACCGGAGTGAAGGATTACGCATACACAAAACACATATGTATATGCGCAACTGTGACAAGCAGAAAGAGAAGTCTAAAAAAAAAAAAAATTCGTCATTCAAAAAAAAAGTGGTAGTGATCGGTCTTTCGAAAGAAAGAAAAATTTAAGAAAAAACAACAACAACAATATCTATACAATAATAATATTAACATTCATATTAACATTTTAAATAACATTTATTTAAAGCAAAAAAAGGATTTGATTGTGTGAATGGTGGTGGTTTTTTGGATTATTTTGCAACGGAGCAGGTTTCTTTTTTTTCTCTTCTTTATCTTTTCCCGTTGCATTGAATGTGTCCCGATGTATGTGTGCAGTGTCTATGAGCGATTTTGTTTTGTTTTCGGTGAAGTGTGAATCAGAGAGAAGATACTATAGAGAGAGACAACTTTCCTCGCCTCCGTCATCGCACAGATTTTTGTTTACATTTTTTATAACGAGTTGAATTCCTATCGGTGTATACATGTTTTCACCTCGAGCAGAACAAAAAAAAAAACAAAACAAAAAAATCAATCTAGTCAGCGGTGAGATTCTGACATTTGTGACATTTGTGTTGATAAATTGAAAAGCGTGATGTGTGATTTGGAAGAAGTTTGTAATTTAAACAATAATCTTTTTTTTGCATTCTTTTTACTTTATAAATATTTCTTTTTTGCAGAAATACTCAAATACAATAAAGAAGACCTTGATAAGATCTCTCAGCGATTTATAGTTGGCAAATATTTGCATAATAAATTACTTATCGGACAAAAAAAAAATGAACTGCGAGTGAAGTGAAGAAAATCACAAGATATTAAAAACACGGGCACAAGAATCGAGAAAAAAAATGTTAAAATCGTGGATTATGATATAAAAAAGAAGAAGGTGAAGCTGTACCTACTTATTGTGAGAAGTTATCAAGTGGAATCGAAAAAAAAGTCCAAATGAATTGCATTTTTCTCCAAGTAACCCACTACCGAGTAATTTTCTATCAAAATGTTCACTGACTTCTCGGAAAATCGTTTAACAGCACCGAGATTATCTATCAGCCAAAGAAAAAGAATATTAAAATGGTAGGGAAGTACCTAATGGGTGGTGTTCTGGGCGAGGGATCCTAAGGCAAAGTTAAGGAAGTTCTTGAACCGGAGAATCTTACGAGGAGAGCTGTACAGATAAGGTACTTTCTGAGTTGATTGCATTGTCTTCTCAGCTTAATTTTTTTTTTAGAATATTAAAGCAACCTAGTTTTAAAAATAATTCTTTTAATTTTCCTTTCAGGCAGTGAGCTATGTTTCAAATAAAAATTCTATTCGGATCCAATGGTTTTCAAAAGCATACATGAGGATTTGCCAGATCTGGAGCTACCTATGTGGGCGAATTGTCCGGAGGATTTTATTGCAAAACACCGAGAGGCACTCGAGAGTCAGCATGTAACATGTTGAACACTTTTATAAACCAAAAAACAGATTCTTACAAAAACTTTTTTGGAACAATAAATTGCGCGAATAGTTCTAAAGGTAGATCGTGGTTTATTTTATTTTTGGGTGTTAAGAATCATATAACTGTCTCTTTCTCTCTTATTTAAAAGTCCCTTGGTTGTAAGAAAAGTACAAGAGAATTCTAAAGTAGATAGTTCTGTTCAGAAAGTTTGTAATTTATAATTTCAGAACTCTTCTTTTCCACTTTTAAGAATTTTGAGTAAAACGAAAGAAACTGTTATGCGGGCCTTACACCACACAATATTATTGCGCAGTACTCGGTATTGCACAGTTATATTGACCGTGTAAGGTCCTTATTGCGCAGTAATTTCGGTTTGCCCAATATATTGTGGAATGTTAAATCAATTTAATATTTTTTGGAACTTCTTCAATATATTGCGCAGCATACTGCGTCGTGTAAGGCAAATTAAAGACAAATCTCAATATTTGCTTCACATACATACTTTTTTTTTATTAAATACAAACATGGCCAACGCAAAAATAAGAAAGATGAAGATTGAAGTACATTCAGGTAGTAGGTAGCTAAAAATTCGATTCCTATGTAAACAAAAAAATCATTTTCACACAGCTTGTGTGTATGAAGGCAACAATATTGTATCGTGTTCGTGTAAGGACAACGCACTTTCACGCTATATTTTTGGCCAATATCTTGAGCAATAATATTGCGTGGTGTAAGGCCCACATTAGAAGTTGCTAAAATGATATATTGGCTATTGGTCTGAAGCTGAAGGCAACGTTATAAGTTTGTAATAATCTTTACCATTTTCCTATGGTTTCAAACCTACCCTGCAAACCAAACCGCAGTAGTTTTCTAGAAAACACTACTACAACTAAAAATATATCCTTCGAATGTGTGGGTTTTTTTATTTACTACTTCCCCTACGCCGTAGAGTATACCCCTGCAAGCAAGAAAGTACGGTAACAATCGATGAAATATGTACATCAAAGGAAGTAGTTTGCTTTCTCCTGAAAAAACTATTAACGATTCCCTTTTGAATTCTGCGAAGGAGAAATCCAGGATGTAATGCAAAATGTTGTCTCTTTTTTTTCTTGCTGTCGTTTGTCTTTTTGTCAGAGTGATCTTCGATTCAAAACATAATCATCAACAGTTTTTAAGTTGAGTTGAGTTTGTTGTGTATAATTTGAGAATATGGCGAATCCTTCTTTTATGAAAGTTATTTTATTGCTTGTGATATTTTTGTTTGTTTTTAATAATAAATATATTTTTAATAATACAAATGTAAATAATAATATAATATATTTAATAATAAAATTATTATCATAAAAATGCATTTCCTATTTTTTTTGTTTTTTGATTTCATGTCTATTTCGGTTCGTAGTTCTACGATGCACTGTGCATCTATGGAAGTACGAATATAACTGGTGGAATATGCACTTCAAAAAAGTACTTCAGATGTGCATCCATTGAAGTAGGTGCATCCCCAGAAGTACTTTGGAAGTACTTTTATTGGCGGGGAAGTGCAGTATTTTTTTGATATTTTGCTTTTGTAGAAAGAGATAGTGCCTTCATATATTCTTAAATACAGTTGGCATATAACTGAATTTTTTCCCGATCGCCTATCCTTTTTCAGTGGAAAGGAAGTACTTCTTTTACGTACATATTCCACTGGTTATTTCTGTACTTCTACGTTTGCAGGGTATAAGGCAGACCTAAAAATTATAAAAAATCTTTTTAATTTGGAAAAGAAGAGTTTTAAAAATAACGGAGTTTTGAAAGAAACAAATTTTTTTAAAGATTTAATTATTAATTTTTTTTATTATATAAAAGAAATAACTAAAAACATAAAACCTTCAGTCTTCAAAGACATCACGATGTAATAATTAAAAAAAAAAAAGAAACTAAAATAACTTCACAGCATTTAAATTATTTATAAAAATAGAAACAAAAACAAATAAAAAAACATAGTTATATGCGAAGATCTTAAGCTTTTCAGCTTGTTTGGCTGAGAAAATTCGAATTTTCTTTCGCCCTTTTCCCAATAGAACTTCGTTTATATACTCCGATGGCTCCATGATCTATTTATACAAAATAATTTACTTATTTAATAAAAATAATCTCATAGAATCACTATTTTCATCTGCGAGCTTACCAAAGATTTTTATTCTTTTTTTTTTTAATTGGGGGTCGTAATTATTTCATTAAAACCCATGGGTGAAATCCAACTGAAGAAAAAAAAAGACCTAGAGGTCAAGTCCAATATCATGTACCTACATATGAATCTCCATCCAGCGTATACCTTCTATAGTAAAAGTAAATAAAATAAAGAAAAAGAAGGTAGATAATCATGTGTCAAACAAAATACACAAACTAAGATGAAAACACATTTTTTAGCAAATTTCCAAATGACCTCATTTCGGCTCTAATGAAAACTTAGTATAAAAACACCATCAATTTTGATTTCCAACTTTTTCGCGCCATTAAAGAATACAAATAACAAACACTGACAGCTGTCAAAAGAGCTGAGTGAGATATCGAATACAAACATTTTTCGATTTTGTTCCATCATTGTATATGAAATCTATAGTAATATGGATAGCAGGATCGACTGTGGCGACACCGTGAGCCTTTTTTCAAATTTCTCGTTTTGGAGAGAAAATGTAGGTGGGAAGGTTTAAATATGTGATAATTATCAGCGACTTCTATGTGTCTCCAAACCCCGTTATCTCTTACTCGTTCCCCAGACTACTATAGATTTCATATACAATGGTTCCACTTACAAAATCTCAGAGGTCTCAGTTGGTAGAACTACCATAATTTATTTTCACGAATGTTTTCATTATCTGCAAGTAATGTAGCTCCATCTGGCTTAAACTAGAATTAATTCTATATCTCTGTTGTAAATTAACTTAAAATACCAAATCCCAATGGAACACTTTTTTTAATATAGAGCAAATAAAAATTATTCTGAAACTCATATTTCCTGAACATAACCCAACAGCTGACTACATCTGACATTTTCCGGACATGGTGAATAAGTACAGCAACTTGCATCTGTATTGTCCCCACATTTTTTTTATATGGAGTTTAATACAGATGCAAGTTGCTGGCCGAATCGCAGCTTGTAGGCTAAAAGAGAGCCATCGTCGAAGTTGCATCTCTCTATAAGTATCTTCTCTCTGGTGTGAATGAGCGAATGAGCAATGAAGGGGCGATCTGAGTTTATTTGTTTTCTTATGGAGAATGAGAATTTTTGAATTGAGTGAAGTGCGCAGGATGTTCTTTTTCCTCTTTTGGTGGGTGTGTGATTTACATACATTTTTAATATCGTTTTTTATGAATAAGATATTTTTTCAATATTACCTAGATATATTACGGTGATGTTGCTGCTTTGTTGTTTGGTAGGGATCAAAAATTTAATTCTTTTATAGGTGTTAAGTTTTTTTTTGTGTGTCACTTTTTTTTCTCTTGAAGACTTTGTTGCTCGAGATATAGCAGGGGCGAGTGGAACTCAAAGCACATTTGTGCGAGTTACCAAATATGAGAAAAAAGTTGTGAAGTACTCGAGATATAGCAGGGGCGAGTGGAACTCAAAGCACATTTTTGCGAGTTACCAAATTTGAGAGAGAAATTGTGGACTCGAAATATAGCAGGAGCAACTCAAAGCACATATGTGCGAGTTACCAAACATGAGAGAGCAGGTATGAAGGAGAAACTTGAGTGCAATTGCACCAGTTGCCATGAACAAATTATTAATAAAAAAAAAGGACACATAGCTGGACAGGAAAAAACTCAAAGCACGACGGTGCTAGTTTTTAGAGAAGGAAAGCTTGCAAGCAACAGGAATAAAATATTTTAAATTCAAAAAGAATAAATATTTTTAAGGCAGGAAAATGAGCCACAAAAGAATTTCGCTTCTCGATGCAACATACCTTAATAAACAAACTATATTTGCAACGACAAAAGCAGGAACAACTAGCCGACCTTTTTTTTATTATATCTATTATTTATTTTATTATTTATTTTTGCATACTGGGAATTTTAGTACCTACTGCAAACTATTATTTATTTGTGTATCTGCATATTGGGTAATTGAAGTACCTACTGCAAACGAGTATCTCTTTCATTTTCAGGGTAGGACATTTTGAGTCATAATTTCTAATGCAAAACGATTTTATATATTTACAGAAAAGAGCAGCGAATAAAAAAGATTGACAACCAGCAGGAGAAAAATCACCAATATGTATTGGATGCTGGTGTATTTTCTTTGAGCAGGATGCTTGCCTTCGTGGAGTCTCCAGCCTTTGGAACTTGCACGATGGCAGCAGTGCAGGTCAGGCTTGAAGCCTTTCAGGATGCCTGGACGCAGATCAGGTTACGCGAGAGCAGGATTGCGTTGGCCGACGATATGTTGGTCAAAGTGGAGATACAACGCAGGATTGCTGGAGCGGAAGAAAATTACTTTGCTGCCCACGCAGTGTTGCAGGAAAAGCTAAAAAAATGGCTCCAAGAACAAGCATAGCAGGCATACCAGGTAGAGCAGAACAGGCATTGAGCGGAGCGATGGCAGGAAATTTGAGCAGCCGTTGTCACAACTTCAGACGCATCCGAATTCGAGCTGGTATATGAGGACATGCGAGCAGCTGGCAGTAATGCCCGAAGAGCAGGAGCACCAGGTGACAAGAGGCTGTTGCCTTGCCACTCGTGCAAATTTCTGAATCATCCAATGTGACGTTGTCTAGAGTTTGCAGTACTGAGCATTCGTGCTAAGCAGGATCTCGTGAAGGAAAAGGCACTTTGCCCCAATTGTCTTAAGACGTACCATGCCCCAAAGGACTGCTTCCAAGGGCCGTGTTGTCGATGCCCCGGGAAGGAAATGCAAAATAGTGCAACGAAAGAGATTGGGAAGGGTGCAGAAACTGTTCTATATGAGCAGGAAAAGTGAAAGAAGAGAAGGAGCCAGACAAGCGAAAATTAGCAAAAGGCAGATTGACTAATTGTGCTTGCCAGGAAACGCCCTCGGTTGGAGAAGCGCAGAACGGAAGAAGTAGCAGGAACAGCAGGAAGAGAGAAAGCAGGAAGTGATTTGGAAGAGGTGATGTCCTGGGGGATGTTAAGAGAGCTAGGCGTTTGCCTTCTAAAAAGAAAAAGGAAAGTATGGATATAATTTATTTCGTCTTTTTATTTTTTAATTATAATGAGCAAGAGCAGGAGAGAGTTAATTTGATGCCTACGGCACAAGTAAGAATCGAGATGGATAGCAGGAAGTTTTGCCGGTATGAGCATTTTAAGATACGGGCGCACAGCCCAATCTGGTTTTAATAGAGCAGGACCTTTGGATTCTTCATAAGCAGGTTAATTGGCATCCAGTAGTGCCAACACACAACTTGAAATCACCACGGATGAGCATTGCTACAGCATCTATTGCTGATCCACATTATTGGAAAGCAGGTCCTGTAGATTTATTGCAGGTTCATAGCAGAAGCATTTACTTCTGTCTTAGAGCATCGACGAGGTGGTGTCCTTGAGATGGAAACTGTTTTCGGCAGATTAATATTGGGAGAGTATTATAATGAGAAGGATAGCATGAACAATGAGCAGGTATTGCAGGCAGTGTGCATGGATAATAATCAACTTCATGAATTGTTTAAGCGTTTTTGGCATAAATGGTTTAAATGACATAGAAATGTCGTTTAGCAGGTCAAAAGAGCAGGAGCAGGTGGAGCACAATTTCATCAAAACAAATTCACGTGATGATTTTGGCAGGTTTGTTGTGATGATTCCTTTGAAGAAAGCAGTGAAAAAGCTTGAAAGTTCAGACCTTACAGCTAAGCGTAAGTTCTTTGCTTTGGGGAGAAGGTTGGCAGGAGATCCTGAGTTTAAACAAAGTACCAGGAGTTTATGAGAGAACATGAAGACGCAGGACACATGACACCAATGACTGGCACAGTACATGGCAAAACCATATACCACATCATTGCGTCACCAAAAATTAAGGGTCGTATTTGATGCGAGCTGCAGGACAAATAAAGATACTTCAGTAAATGAAGTGCAATTGCTCGGAGAAAACGTACAGAAGGATCTGCACGAAATTTCAATGCGCTTCCGCAGGTATCGTGTCGCTATTACTGCGGATATTAAAATGATGTTCAGAATATTGAAAGTGGCGAAGGAACAATGGGATTTGCAGGGTATATTCTGGAGAGAAAACCCGCAGGACAATTTGAGAGAATATTGGCAGGACAATTTGAGAGAATATTGGCTGACAGTAGTCACCTATGGTATGACCTCATCAGCTTATAATACTGTACAATGTGCAAGGGAGGCAGGAGTTTCCAGAAGCTGCGAAGACAATTAAGCAGGAATTTTATATGGATGACTGCACCACAGGTGGTGATTCTGAAGAGAAGGAGATCAACTCATCAAAAGATTTCGATCATGTTTTAAAAGGGGCAGGTTTTGAGCTTAGAAAATGGAAATCCAATTCCAAAGCTCTTGTGAAGGACATGAACTATGAAGAGCAGGAGTCAATAATGTTCCAGGATGATGAGAAAACGTCAGTTTTGGGCCTTAAGTGGCTGCTTGAGAAGGATCAATTCACGTTTGTGGTAAAAACACCGGAGACTCAGCAGGCAATAACCAAGAGAAGCGTAGTGAGCTGTGTTGACTCCCTAGAGAGATAAATGAGAGATGGAGAGATTTCTGGCAGGAAATAACATATTTAGAGAACGTGAAAATTTGGAGATCGATAGGTACTTCAGAAGAAGTACGAAAAGAGCTACATGGATGTTCGGATGCTTCTGAGAGGGCAAATGGAGCAGCGATTTATCTGAGAACGATACGTACGGCAGGATTATAGCAGATCTCATCACAGCAAGAACACGGGTGCACCACTTACAACGGTGGCAATACAGCGCTTAGAGCAAGCAGCAGCGGAGCTATTGGGACGGCTAATTGTAAACGTCATTAAAACAATGGAATGGGAAGGTATCGAGTATGATCTTTGGACAGATTCACTCGTAACGCTGCATTGGAGAAATAAATTAAAACGTATGAAGCGAATAGAGTCCCGTCTATAGAAACAAACACCGAAGTCAAAAGGTGGAGACATGTTGGAACGAATGATAACCCGGCTGATATTCTAAGTATAGGAATAAAGCCATCAGCATTGTTTGATAGCAAGTTGTGGTCGCATGGGCCGGAATGGTTGACAAAACCTCCGTCGAGCTGGTCATCTGAAAAGTTTGTGCCAAATGTTTCAGATGGGGGGAGGGATGAGATGAAAGTTTTGTGATAATGAAATTTACAGAGCCCTTATCTATTTATGTGAAGTGCTGGAGAAGCAGTATTCCATTGATTGAATACACGTCTACATTAGAGAAGGCGATTAATGTAATCAGCTATGTAATTTGCTTTATCAACGCAACCAAAGCAAAGATAAAGCAACGAAAAAAAGATGAAGAGAGAGATGGAAAGAGACGCAGACGTTCTGTGCGTCAAGTGAAGAGAAGAAATAGAGCAGGTGAGAGTGCAGGAGATACAGCAGTACTTGGGCAACCATCTGAAGAGAGGATGAAATCAATCGGTCACCTGTTGACAAAAGAGCAGGAAAAGTATTTTGCGAAGGAAATCATTTGTATAGAGAAGGACAGGTGTTTTCCTGAAAAGAGCAGGATAGAATCCTTAAAGCCAATCTTAGATGGTGGAAAGATTCTGAGAGTAGCAGGGAGATTGGAAAGAGCAGAGATGGGATACGAGAGAAGGCATCCAGCTATCGTGCCAAATGGTTCTCGATTGGCTTGGTTGATCATGTATAATGCGCATACAGCAACGAATCATGGAGCAGTGCAGGTCATGATGCAGGGCATTCGTCAGAGATTCTGAATTCCGAAGCTCCGAAGTCAGCTGAGGAATTACTTACATAAGTGTTTGGTTTGCGTGCGGTATAGTCAACTTTTTGAGGTGGAGGGGTGGAAAACCGTAGGTTTTCGCCGGGACTGTATCGAATCGCATGAGTCCTGGCAACTCTGCATTCGATGGTCACATAAGTATAAGAAGATACAATTAAACGTAAATAAAACTTAACGTAAGAACTTAAGGAAAGAGTGCTTGTTCTGCGAACAAGCACGAATGAGAGTTAGTCTTAAGCAGGATTTTGAACTGTGCTACATTGTATAATGATTTTAATTCATATTTATTTGTTCACTCGCGCAAAAATGCATTAATGAATTTAATAATTAATTTAAGTTAATTAAATTATGTTTGTATGTTTCTTCTAAATAAAAAAAAATAAAATATTTATTTATGAATCCAAAATTAATTTAAAAAGAATTATTTTTCCACAAATCTGCATTTACCAAAAAAATCACATTACAAATCGTTACGACACTGCGTTGCTGGCGACACTGGTGGCTCGGTGCGTGTGAATAGACAACTTCCTAGATAAATGTCAAATGTGATTTTTTTTTGGGTCGCTAGATCAAAACTTTTTTGCGTGAAATATGATCAAACATCAAAAAGTGTTTTTCGTTTGGGCATAGATCATATCTTTTTGTGGTGTTAGATCAAATCTTACCTCCCAAATGAAATCTCATTTTAAATTGAGATTTAACCACTGATCTCTATATTACACTATCCCATATAAGGTATAACAGTTTTTGTGTTCCCATTTGAACATGACATTTTATAAGCAAAGTGGGGTTTGTCATAGACGTCAAACCTATTTGACACTTCTTATTACTAGAAAAAGTGATTATTAGAAGGTGAGTCGTGAGCATTTTAAATTATTTATTAATTGCAATTTGTTTTTGTTTTTGTTTGATTTTATTATAAATTTAACTTATTTTAAAAAACAAAATTTCACAGATAGTGCAGTGCTCAAGAAAAATTGAATTAATTCAAGACAGTAGTTGGAAACAGACGAAAAGATAGATCGCAGGACCACAAGACACACTTTAGAAAAGTGGAAAATTTTTCTTGAAATTAAAGCAGGAACAAGAGACTTCGCCTTATCAATTTAATCCGCCAAGGTAATTAAAGACTTGCTCGTATTTTTTCGTTCATTCCAATGTTTTTTTTTTTTAACTAAACGTGGTTTTAGGATCAATTTATTACAAGAATTTGGCATCCCAATTCAGTGATCGGAGCTATTTGTGTGGATATATTGAAAGACAACTGGTAAGAATTATTTAATATCTACCCCTATTGTCCCTTTACATAGCGTCTCCATTGAGCATAAAACTCAGTTTCCAGTCTTTCAAAAACAAGAATTGACCTTAAGACTTCTAATCTACAAACAGCTTGTATCATTCGTCGATGACTTAATTAAGGAAAACTAGAGAAAATATCTGAGGCAATCCTGTTCATTGATTAAATAAGAAACAGAATGTTTTTAATTCTTTTAAGTCAGTTTATATCTGTCTTCAGATTGAATTTTTTTCAAGACATTATCATTGCTATTGCCACCCACTAGTGTTGATATTTGTTCCCTGTTCGATGTAGAATCCATGAATCTTTTGAGAGTACAAAACAGATAACTTAATATCATCAACATGTACCTACTCTTTTTAATAAATAAAGAGTTACTACAGAATCCGAAGTAATAGTTATAATTGAATTACATCCAAGAAAAAATCTTAATTTCCGAAAGGAATTAACCCTGATTCAATGTATGCAAGAATCACACTATAAAGTTATTTTCCTTTCTGAATTAAAACTTTAGACCATCTGCAAGACTATCCTCAGCAAGGTTCTTAAAGATTGTTCGTATTTTCAGCGTTAAGTTATTTGATATTCTTTCCTTTAAATTGTTCACTATATCTTGTAATATAAACCTTGTTCCAATAATTGAAATTTTGAAATTCTTGCTTTTCAATTTTCAGAATATTATCATTGTATATTGTGAAAAACAGACAATAAAGAGTGAACTAAAAATAAATAATTTTCACTCATATCTATATGTCTGTGTAATTTGTATTGGGAAAAAAGAGGACAATTTATTAAAACGTTGGAGGACGTTCCGCGCTGGGGTTAAAAGGAAGACATGTCTTCCAAAAACAGGACGCATAGCAAACCTAATCTAAAAGCCTCTGAAACCCTTTCATTGGTAGAAAAATGGCTTTAGGAATTAGCATTCAAGCTCTAAAACTGACGGTACCTGTGATACGATTTTTAATAAAACTTTCTGAGTGCCGTTTTTTTGTGTAAACTTTATGTTTTGGTTCGAAAAGACTTTTCAGGAAAAGTCATAACATTTACAATACGTTTTGGGAAACTTTAAAAAACACGTTTTGTTTTTTTGAATAAACTGGTGGATCGATTTTGAAAATTTGTTCCCTTAAATTTCAAAAAGAAAAGTAATCAATACTTCATGTTTTCAAAAAAAAAAAAAAAAAAAATTAATGATTTTAAAGCGATAAATGAAATTTCAAGTGATATTTTCTCTTGCTAACTTGTTTTCAAAATCTCAAGCCCCAAGACCACTGTCACACATTGGGCCAAGTTCGTGCGACCCAGTCGTGCACTTTATTTTCTTTTTGGCGTGCATTTGATTCCGTTGTCGTTTGTTCGAAAACAGGTGTCAGCTACAAAGTCCAATTTACTTAATCTATGATATAAGTCCGATTGGATCCCAAGTCTTATCCTCACCCACCGTGTTCTTGACTGAGTCAATCAATCACAACTTAGAAAAAAATCAGTGACACTTTTGATGTTGATGTTGATCTTTAATGATTGTTTTTAATATTACAATTAAAACAAGAATTAAATTGGAGGAAATTGTGCATAAACAAATGTCTTATAACTTCATTGGAATTGACTACTTACATATATATAAGTTATGTTCGAATAAGTTTATTATTTAATATAACGTAATATGTAATTTGTATATGAAATTTTTTTCAACAGCTCATTCTGCTCCCTTTACTCTTCACCAGTGTATTTTCTTTAAAAGCTCGAATCTAAAATAAAAAAAATATATATATTTGATTGATTCTTGTATCAGAACTTCTTGTCTTTCTCACCAAAAAATTAGGTTTGAATCCAAACCGAGCACCGAAATATCCAATTTTAACGTCCCAAGTGTAAAAACTTTTCTTGTATTTAAATTTTTGATATATGCATTGCAATTGTGTATTTTCCTCGAGAAGCTCTTCTAGCTTGGGACGATAAACATCTCGAAACTGAAGTTATGGTAGAAAGTTAACATTTTATTTTATTAGTTTTCTTGTTGTTTTTTTTTTTATAAAAACTTAAAAAGTTGCACTTACTGGTCGCATATTCAGGTTTCTAGTAGTGTGTTTGTTTCGTTCTAAGATTGAGTGTATTGTGGTTTAGTTAATGAGGTAATGAGGTCTTCTTTTACAAATCGTTTACAGCTGAAGTGGATTTAAAAATCAACCTGAAATACAAAAACTTAAATTAATCAATAATTTAAAATAATTAAAAACTACACATAGGTAATATGGTGCAGTATTGCAAACATTGCAAAAAACAAAGTAGCTATCATTCCAGCCATTTAAAGTGGAAATTATATATAATTTACATTTGTCCGATTTACCGTCTATCTGTCTGTATTTTAATTTTTATGCTCAAGAGCTCAAGTTCTTGTAACTTATTAGCTGTATTTAGGTTGTTGACGTCTCATTTTGCAAACGTACAATTTTCGTGCGGCAAATAATATGAAATCGGCATCTATAATAATAATAATAATAATAATAATAATAATAATAATAATAATAATAATAATAATAATAATAATAATAATAATAATAATAATAATAATAATAATAATAATAATAATAATAATAATAATAATAATAATAATTTTAACTATACGCCTGTGACCTAAGGTCTTTTAAATGCAAGTTGCACGGCATTAGTTAGAAGGAATAGAAAGATAGGAAAGAATTTTCGTTGGTACAATGGATTGAGAATAAGGTGATATTTATGTCATGAAAATCCCACGGGTGGCGTCCAGTTGAAGCTGGGGAAATAAATAAAAGTTGCTGCCCAGGCTGAGGCTGGAACCTACAACTCTAAGGTTAGCAACCAACCACTATATCCATTGTACCATTGCCACCCGCAAAATCTAAAACCAGGATATTTTGAATATTGATTTAAAAAGTTTGTACTGCTTAGCATTTTACTCTTCCAATTCAAGCACACATTATCTTCATCGCCTCCTTCTTCTAATCACTAATGTTTATGTAAACACTCTTCACTTGCATGTTATTATTTTCATTTTATTTATTTTTTAATACATTGTCAAAATGTCTGATTTAAATTATGTACAGATTATTTTTGGTAACACTAACTGCATATTTTCGATTGGTTCTTTTATCTTAAAATTGCTTTGTGGCAATATAGTTTTTAATACATTTGTTTAACAAATTTGACATTTTTAATTGTATCCATTTGTTCTGTGATTATTATGTTTTAAGTTTTATTTTTTCGTTTTGTTTTACAATTATTTTACTATAAAAAGGCTTTGTGGCAATATAGCTCCTAATATTTTTTTTAAGTGCCAATTTTAATAATGTAGCTATTCTGTGATAATTATATTTAAAATTCGATTTTTTCGGTTTTTGAAAACTCATTTACTATAAAATTCATGTTGTTAAGTTAATCCTTTACTAACTGTTTGTATATCTACTTCTGATATTTTTTATAATCTATTTTTATTTAACTTTCAAAATAAAAATAAATTACAATGCAAAACAAATTTGGTTTTTGAAGTATACAAGGACTTTGTCTATTTGGGTTCCACTATAACCTCTCAAAATAATATCAGTGAAGAGACCAATCGAATAATTAGTCTTGACGATCAGGGAGACACTATGAAAAGACTATTATCATTCCCGTACGGAGCAGAAGCGTAGAGCTTATAACTAACTAATGAACTAACGTTTAGGAGAGAAGGAAACCAGAGATAGGAAAGAGTTTTCGGTGGTTAAGTGAATTTAGATTGGAGGTGATATTTATATCACGAAAATTCCACGGACGGCATCTAGTTGAAACTCGCGGAACAAAGATAAATTGCTGTCCAGACAGGTGCTCATACCCACAACTCTAGGTTAGCAACCAAAAACTACATCCACATCCATTGAAAATAAAATTGAAAACTTAATATCTAAACTTGGAGTAGGTACCTTTTACTATACTTTTTTAAATTAACTTAATATGATATGATAATATGATATGTGATATGTTTAAACTCTCCGTTAAACTCTTTTTTTTTAACCATCATCATAAAAATAAGGAAATATATGTTAATAAACAAAAGTTTTATATCTCACCTTTTTTACATAGGCTACACTGATGTTTTGGAGCAGTGCTAACGCTTGGCTTTTCTTCCTCCTTCGCTATCGATTTGATTTGTGAATTTGATTGATCTGATGTCTCAATGTTTATTTCAGCACATTTGGTCTCTTGCAATTTATCCTTTTTATTGCAATGTTCTTGTGAATAATTCAAGATTTTATTCGATTCTTCAAATTTTGCATTGTGATTCTAGTTCATCTGCCTGGTCAATAGTTGTGCCTAATGGTTTCTCGCGGCTATGATTCATTTTCTTTTTTTTCTGGCTATATTTTTTGGAAGTCGAAGTATGTTTTTCCTTGATGTGAGATCTAAGCCTCCAATGATCTTTAAAAGCTTTGCCACAATTTGAACAGACGTGTGGTCTTTCGTCGTTGTGACATCTCATGTGCTTTTTGAGATACGAAGCGAACAAAAACACTGAAAAACAAAATGTATAAATAATTAGAAATTTTTTTTTTTAGTTATCTATTATAGCTAATATACCTTTGCCGCATTGAGGACATTTAAGCTGATTGATTGGATCTGTACTTAAAGTTTCTGTCTGATTAGGTTTATTAGTAGGATCAAAAACTGCACTTGTTGATATGGGTGTACTATGATACTGTTGCATGTGTTCTGTTAGCTTTACCGATTGAATTGAACTCGAACATATTGAACAGGTTGAGTATTCATTTTTTATACCAACATCATATTTTCTTTTATCAACAGTGTCAGCATCATTGGGTTTTGGAATAGCAAGACGACGCTTAGCCTTGGTTTTCTTAACGGCCGCGGCCTTTTTATTGTGTGAATTCCGATGCACTCTATAATTGTATTCGCTTACGAAATCTTGAAGGCACTTATCACATGTGTAAGGCTTGTATTTTGCATGAGTTATCGCATTGTGATGTTTCAAGCTCACTTTATATTTGAAATTCTTGTCACAAGTTGAACAACTGAAGGGTCTTTCGCTGCTGTGACTTTGCAAGTGTTTTTTCAGGTAAGAAAGATATACGAATACTGAAAAGGAAAACAAATTGTTTAATAAATTATTTACTTATGTTTTATGAATGTTTGTTACTCACTCTTTTTGCATACAGGACATGAGATAGAATTCAATCTTGGAAAGACCCTGCTCTTTGATGATTCTCTGTCGAACGCTCTCATTCATAGCAGCTAAATTTGTTAACGCCATAAGAGCTTCGAAGTTCTCTAGAGCGGTAAAATCTTGATGTAGCAGGTTCAGTAAAGGACGGATGACATCATGAGAACGTTGACCAGCAAACGCTACTTCGGGATTTATTGTGATTCCGATACGAGCAAGCGCTTGACTTGCTTGCCTCTTGCCTTTTTCGGTTCCCTCTAGAGATAATTTAAGTAATGTTTTTACTATTCCATCCTGAACGACTTTACCGCGAACATCTTGCAGACCGCAAAGAGAATTCAAGACCCTTGCAATGATTGGCCAGTGTTGTAATACGTTTGTTTATTAAGTCCGGATCATCTAGCTCATGTTCTTCGGGGATATGATGCTTGGCAAACTTTGCCAATTCAACCATCTCGGGAAGCAGCTCTTGTTTATCATAGGCGTTACACAAATTCACAAAAGTCGTAACTACTCCATACAGACACGACTGATCTCCTGCTCTTGCTATTTCAATCAAAGCCTGAATAGCAGCTTGATCTTCTATAAGTTTCTCCTTAACTTCGGCGTCCAGAGTTAAGTAAGCGAGACCATCAGCAGCCCATTTGCGAATATCCTTATCTTTACCGGGTTTGACCAGGAAACGACGACAAGCTTCAGCGAGTTTTTTTGTTGCTCCATCAGCAAAAGGACGTATACTAGCATCTTGGGCACCATAGCTGCCAAGCTTGCAAAGGCCTACTAAAGCACGGACTCGAATTCCATCGTCTTTTGAATGATATAGCTTTTTAAGAATGTCAACACCTTGAGTACAAAGTGCTTTGGCTTTATCCTTCTTCGATGAAGCGGCTACAATGCACTCACATGCAACCTTTTGTTGTAGAATGTCATCGGTGGTGGCCATAACAAGGCTCATCTGAAGGATACCTACAGGGGAAAGAAATGAATTTAAGTAATTTTGCAATAGAAAAATGCATTCGAAAAATATTAAAGCTTACCCTCTCGTCCAATGATAGCGTTTCCAACATCCAAAGGTCCTGTTAGCAAAGAAGTTATAGCTACTGTAACTCTAACTTTCGACTCCAAATCAGGAGCCAGCAATTTATCCTTTACATACTCGTCAATCTGAGCTGAAAACTTCGCTTTCAAATCGTCATAGTACATATTGTCGTAAATTCTCACTAAACACACTGATGCTACTGTCCTTGAAGATGGTGTTATAGCCATTGCACTCTCATACTTATACTCCTCCAGCTCTGAACAAACTTCTAGCAATCGGTGCAATCCTCGAATTTCAACCAAACGTTCAGCCCATGACAAGGCTGTGTAATGAATGTTGCGCGTAAGAAGTTCTATTACAGCATCTCTCGCTTGTCCAGAGATTGTCCGATCTGTGATGGTGTATACCAAACAGGTCAACAATGTATCGATCTCCTTTTCATACTTTTTGCAAAGTTCCTTGTCCGGTTTGCTGTCCACTTTATTCTCCATTCCTGAGAGCGAGTTCAAAATTGTTTGCAAGCAGTATTGGGCGGCCGACACTCGCTCCTCTTTGGTGCTGTCCAGAACTTGCAAGAACCATGGAACTCCCAATTCGGTAACAACTATCTTTGTTCTATCAACACTCTTGTTACAGAGCTCTGCAATCACTCTTATTATATTTACGTAGATTTCTTGATCCTTTTCAGTTTTTGCTAAGCTGGCAATCTTCTGTATCACTCCCTCTTTTGTTATCAAATCGGCCCCGACTTCTTCCTTTGCCAGAACTAAAAGATTATTCACTGCGCTTCGTCGTTTGTCCAGCGGAGTAGCAATGTCGAACATTAACTCACACATTTGTTTTACTTTTGTCGATGTTTTGGCATTTTTCTGTGCCCGTTCCTGGACTATAACATGCAATCTGGCCAAAGCGGGCTGCACTGTTTTATTGCCAGGATCAGCTTTGAAAAGATCTGTTGCATCTTTGTAGGCCTCTTCGAACTTCTGCAACCCTTCATACGCTTGAAGACGACGGAACAGAGCTTTGGGATCATTTGGAGCCAGTCGTAGTGATTATTGATATTGATATTGGTGATATTGGTCCATTCTAAACTTTGCTTTCAGTTTTCCCAAATGAATTCCATTATCGTTTTCAAGATGTTCGGAGAATTTCATTGCTGAAAGAAAAATAATTTTTGTTAGAATTAATTTGCTAATTTAAAAGGTTTTTGCAGGTAATTACATCTTTGCGACGTCGAAATTTAGGACTTAACTAATCTTCTAATGACATTTTTGTTTATTTAAGTATTATTCAAAACGTAAAAATACGAAATTTTATATTTTTCACGCTTAATAGAGGAAATTGAAAAAATTGTCTTCTGACTCTGGACATTTGTCTAAAAACGAAAACAAAACAAGCCGCCATTTTGGCAATTGAGTCATTGTTATACTGTAATACTGTTATAATGAAGTGGGATTTGTCATAGTATAACAATCTTCAAATCGGCACAACTTTTTTGTATGAATACGCTATCCAGTGTAATATAGAGATCAGTGGCTATCCAGTGTTTATAGAGATCAGTGATGTCAACATATAAAGGTTAAGTATGTTCAGAAAATGTAAGCCTCTGACGTCTTTTATCCTCTGATCACTTTCAGAGCAGAGATTCTCAACTATGCTGTTGGCTTGGTCAGTAATACTTTGTTTTAGACGTATTAAATTGCTACAAAAGGAAAGAAAATTACTAAGTTCAATAGCTTTTAGGCTTAGAAAAAGCTATTGATTGAAAAAGACAAAGAAAAGTCGTATATTCATACCCCACACAACATATCAAATAAATGTTCATAAATGATCACTTAAAACATTAATTAAAATAACTTTACGTCGCGTGCGTATATATATACACATAAACGAAAATGGATGCTTTCGCTTTAACTAATTTGTCACCAAAGCTAGTCAAACCCACCACAATAGAGTGAAAACCCACAAATTGTCTTAATTTAGTACTCTTTTACTTAGGTTTAGGGCCGTTTTCCGAGATCTCAGTTTCAGTATCTGCCAAAGTGAAGTACTGAGACCTTTTTTTCCTGAACTGACCTAAAAGTAATACAATGACAGTACATAAAACAAAATGTCAAAATTGTAAGTGCTGCCAATAACCAAAGAGGATATATACATAGAGTCCAATATTGTGCCTTGTTTTGATTTTGCCTACAAGCTACAGCTGTCATATTGTTCTTTTTGTTAAACATGTGTGTGTGCTACAACTGTCATATTGTTCTTTTTGTTAAACATGTGTGCGTTCACACCTTACTACTTAGCTCATCGTTTCTTGTTGTTGTTTCACACGGACAATGAATACAATAGGAAAGAGACCACGAAAATTTTAGCAGAGGAGGATGGAACGTAGGAAAGATTGGACTCTATGTATATATCCTCTTTTCCAATAACCCACCAAAATTTGGCGATCACCTTACATGATACCAAGTATAGGTGATAATCAAAATCGACTATCACCAGAGCGACAGTCTACTATCACTTTACGTGATTCCACCCCTGGAGTTTTAACCAAAACCCATCAACTGGAAAAAAAAAGGCACTACATTTAACATTGGTGTGAGAGCAACAAGCACCACAACCGCAAACACCAGCAACGTCATTATGCAGCAACTTGCTTTATAAAATATTCTATTCACATAGAAATCCTTTGCAAATTTTCTTTTTAATCTAACCAGTGATTGTTAATTTATATAGTAAAGTAATCGTCTAAAAGAAAAGATTTTATGTGAACGTAATTCGTGATTTCATGGCACAAATGTGATTTATTCAATTTTCGAAACTCAATAGAGTGTTCCTGCTCTAAAAAATACTCTTTGTTCATTTAATAATTCTTTTATTTCATGTTTTTCCAATGTGATTTGTGATTTCATTTCCCATACAATAAGATATAGAGCGTACTCGCTCTAAAAATGTCCACTTAAACGAAACAAATCTATATAGTCTATATAGTTTATATTTTCTGGTTCTTTATTGTAGGTTAGATTAAGTATTTATTTGTATATATGTAAATATTTAAAAGTAACAACACGTTACGCGCAACAGTATATAGCTCCATGAGCAAGAGCAGACTAACACTATTAATTGACAGCCATGAGGCAAACAATATAATTCCAGTGCAGGCCATACATTACAGCCGCCGTTTTCTAAATATAATTGACAAATTGTATAAGTATATCTACACTCTGTAAAATTGTTTTAAAGACTCAATAAAATACAATACAATTGTAAATTGGGCCATGAAAAGTTTTTCGTTGCAATTTTTGAACAAAATATCATAAGTCAGACTGAGAGAGAGGCACTGACCACTGACTTCTGTTTGATATTTATCAAGGAAGTTGTTTCTTCACACGCACCGAGCCACCAGTGTCGCCAGCAACGCAGTGTCGTAATGATTTGTAATGTGATTTTTTTGGTAAATGCAGATTTGTGGAAAGAGAATTCTTTTAAAATTAATTTTGGATTTATAAATATTTTATTTTTATTTTTTTAGGAGAAACATACAAACATAATTTAATTAATTTAATTTAACTAATGAATTGATTAATGTATTTTTCCGCAAGTGAACAAATAAATGTTAATTAAAATCATTATTTTTCTTATATTTTTAAAGTTTAGATATTAAGAACGTCAAAAGAACACAAATAAAGCAATAACAAAAACAGATCAAATTAATTGTATGTGGTTTTTTCTTGGAAATGTAGATTTGATCTGATTTCCCGTCCAAAAGAATGTTTGCAGATGGTCGTGTTGTAGCAGCCCCTTACTGTGAAGTGCAAGAACTCCAGCTGCACTCCACTTACAGCAGAATTTACCGAAACAGAAGTGGCGTTAGGTAAACATCAAAGGAAACTAGTTACTCGAGAAAAACATGGACCCGAATTGCCTAAAATTAAGGCAAAAACTCCAGCTTCGGATGTTTCCACCATTGAAACCTCTAACATATTGCGGGTTCCTTGCTTGCCGTCGGGATCGTTGCTGGCATGCTTGACCGGCCTCACGCTCGTCGGAGGGAGTATTAACTTGATCCCTGTCAGAACCGCGCAGGCAAAACTCATGCCAGGCTTTGCCTCGAGGTGTTGTGACGCACGAGAAGTTTGTAGGGAAAATATTTTGACAGTTCTAAAATCAGTGTGACTACACCCCAAATTTTTTTTTGGACATGTGATCCTCGCCTAAAGCGACAGTATTTACATCTCATGTCTTCTCTACTCACTAGATGGCGTTTAACCAGTATTACTGATCTTTAAATTCACACTTAGACAATTTCGGGGTTGGAATAATTCCCGTTTTCAGAGAATTTCCTTGTCATATTTGTTCCCTTTTTCGCAAATGTTCCTGACAAAATAATTTCCTTCACGGATCATTTTGAATCAACTTGTCAGTTTGCTGATAGAGTAAAATCCTGTGTTTGACCTTTTTCGAAAAGTTACCCGACGAATTTTATGTCCAAATTAGATACTCGCTCCATAAACGTCAGTGTGCTGGAGTGGAGATTTTGGTTCTGTTTCATGTGTCAGTGTTAGTGTGCTATTCACCAGGCCGATTTGGTGGTGAATACGAATGGTATAACACTTAACCCATGGTAGATATCATTTCGGTGGTGAAATTCCACATGGCAAGATTCCATTCGTAGGTTGTGGAAACCTCAAATGAATGTAATACCCACCATACAGTCTTTTTTGCAACGACACGAAATGACCAAGTCAAGTTGTTATGAGTAAGTAATGGTATGTCAAGTACTATAAATCATGGGATTTATCTTCTGTCTCTGTGTCCACAACATCTCTTTTACGTGATGGAAATGTTGACACATGACGTATTGATAATTGTAAACTATCCTCCACTACTTTTGTTAGTCATCCAAGTTCCTTGACGGTGGTGACATCTATGTACGAACCACATTGGTTGTAGTAAGAAATTATCCTACGCTACGAACAGGCCTATGGCCATAGAGAAATTTCCCTACTACTGCTGTATGTAAACGCATCCAACTTCACGTGTCTAGACATAGAGATATGAACGACCATCCCTCCGTCCATTTTACTTGTAGCCAGCCAATTGAACAGACCTAGAAATAAAAAGTAGTTTTCGTGTGCAAATCGCAGATAACATTTGTTTTCAAGTGGATATATTCTCAAATAAAGGTATGTAAATTATATAATAATAGGAATATGTACATTGAATATATTCAGTGATCATATTCCATGTTATTTTATAATAATTTTTCGGTAGTAACTCGTGCCTTGTATGCTTCTTTCAGCACTTTTAATTTGCACCAATTTCGGGGCAAAAATTTCTTTACCTACCTATAGCGTCGGTGGCACCACATGGTGGTTGGCTACGACGCGGCATTATATTTGCAAAGCGTACAACGCCCTGTACATGATTCCAATTAGAGATCGCTTAAGTTGAGAAATTATATTCAATTATTTTTGTAAGTCTTCAAAGTTTTGTCAGTTTCGTCAAGATATGATATTGGCGAGCTTTTCAACCCATATAGTAAAACGGCCGAGCACATGTTAATTGCGTTGCAATTCCTTGCTGCCATCGACGCCCACGTGTACGATTGGGATCTCTTATTGAACTTACATCCTTCATCCCCGATTTGAGTTGTTGAGTTTCCTGCGCGGATTCAGCTTGTAAACCTGGAAATAAAGACTCATCGATTTAATAAAAGATACAGAAGGATACATTGTGTGTGAATTTTGTGATTTTTGAGTGACACTGGATCTGGTATCCTCCATACGATCGACGTGCGATTCATGTCTGAAGCCACGTGCCGCAAACGATATCCCGCACATATCTTCATCTACGTGATTCAACATCCAATAAATTAGCGAGGAAGCTGAGCGTGTAGATTCATATCTCACCTCACCCTTCCGGATTTTGTGATTTTCTACGACGTTGGATCAAGATTTTTTTTGGAAATTGCTCCGTCCTGACGCCACGGTAGCAGTCATCATCGTTTCCTATGACGAACGTTTGTGTATGCTAATTCCGAAGCACCACCTGCGGTGCCAGGATAGCCCACCTGCGGTGCCAGGATAGCCCACCTGCGGGCACATACTACTCATATATCGTTCAAATCTGCAGACAGGAGATCTAATAGATCCATCCAACAGTATATCATCTAGTTGGACTTTGTTTCACCGAGTGGATATCCACTTGGATACGTACTTATAGACACCATGCGCGGTGTAATCACCAGCGCCCCAGCTCTGTTGCGGATCAGCTTTGGATCCGGACATATTGTTCCGATTAGGCGAACCGTTAGCATCCCTACATCTGCAGCCACGCTGATGGTCATCATCATCAAGTCATCAAGATATTAGTTCGAGTTGATCTGTATGAGAATTACTTAATATCATCAAGGATATAAAGGAGTTACCTGTGTTTAACTACAACCATCTCGACAAAATCAAACAATCACTTAAGTGCTACTTTTATATTTTGCTTATATGTTATATTATCTTTACGGTAGACGTTATAGTTATATATATAAATATATCTTCGTTTGAATTGAGCTAAAATAATCCACGAAATAACTTTGAAAAGAAGCGGTTTTGAAATATTTAAAAAAAAAACAACATATCATCGCCCTTAATTTTACTTTCATTGGCTACGATAACGTTAATTACAACGAGATTTGATATAGAATCCAAAAGAAGCATTGGAATTTGAATTTTTAAGAGTTTACAGTCGCGAAAATTTTTGCTACGAGAAAGAAATAATAATTTTTGGCAGATTTTGAAATTTATTGCTAACCTTTTTAAAGAAACAATAACAGATAGTCTGGAAACCATCTATCATTTGTCTTCGTCCTTTAGTGTAGTATGTTATGTGAAATTGTGTTTTCTATACTTTAGTGTGTCCAAGTTTTCAATTGGCAACCAACTCCAGAGCCACTAAGACTCCTCACGCCAATCGTCGAATATCTTGCTAGGGATATAAACTCCCTACCCCGCTGTATAGCTGGTAAATTGCATCTTGCTAATTCGTGATATCAAGTTGCAAATAATTTTGAATATACAGAGAAACTTTTGAAAATACAATATTAGATTGGAGCAGTGCACTTCTTCGTCTAGGTATTTAAAATTTTTAAACTATATTGATTTTTGAAACATATTTAACTATATTGCATTATTGATATCATATACGAACTGTATATGCATTTATGTCCAACTTTAACTTTTCAGCGACCCTCCCTGATATTGGCCTGAATTTTGTTCCTTCAGTTTTGATATAGTCTCTACTACTATTAATCATTTATCCTTATCATCCTTCGTGGTATCTCAAGAAACGTGTTGTTTCAAGTACCAATATTAAGTGTATATGCTTCCTCATTTGTTTTTCTGAATTGTTTGCAATTCACTCCACACATTGGGTTTGCTTCCATTGTGGTTTCACTTTACATTATACTTCGAATATAATTGTACTATTTGCCATCTTGTCATGGTTTTGTTTGTGTGGTATACCTTCCTGATGCCAACAAATCTCCTTTTAGGATGTTAATAATTGTGAACCTTATTGGTTACAGTAAACTCTTTACAGGTATTCTTACCCGAGACGTTTTTCCCATCAGCCCATCGTCGGCTTTGGTTTATTTGACTTTACGTTATATGGTGTTAACTTACTACCTTTTGTTTTGATAAAGTGTCAGTTATCCTCGAACAATCCTAATTAGGAACTCATTGTTGGGATATCTTTTGTCAGGATAGTTATAATAAACATTTATTAGTAATCTTTGTTGTGTTTGTTGTGGGATTAGGTCAGACGGAAGTGACGGTTTATGACTCCGCCCTTCACGCCTATTTTAGGTAATTACGTTACTTACCTGAGAAATTTTGCATTGTTTTGACTACGATTTAGTTGCAGTCGCGTATTTCATTGGAAATTTTCATTGATTTTGGTATACGTTCTATAAATTCTTTTTCGGATTTAGTTTACTTAAAGACATTACAATTTTAACAGCATTAACAAGCCGCTGTGGCCTAATTGTATTACTTTGTTTTGATATTGAGTGTTTCATTGTCGTGATCTACTTTTTGTACGCGTGATTAACGATAGTAATAATAATTTTTTCTTGAATTTTATAAGATTTTCGACCATCTTAATTTAATAAGATTTACTTAATCATATTACCCTTCTGGTATAGAATTTCGATATTATCAAGATAGATTCTTGAATAACGACAGCTTAATAGATAGAATTACTTTTGTAATTTATTTTTGTTAACGGTTGAAATATCGGTCGAGTAAAAATATTTTAAATTTTGATTTAAATATATTTTCTTTTATAGTATAAGTATTTAGGAAATAATTATTCTGTTAGTATTAAGATTATATCTAATAAAAATTTTTTATGATTATAATATTTGAAACTTTCTGCAGTCTTCACTTATTTAGTTGGTTTTATGCAGAATTTCTTTCAGCTTTTTATGAGTAATAGGAATTTATTCATTATGGAATAGGTTGGTTAGGTCCGATGGGGGTTGAATAGAACTCTCTCTCCCTCACATTATCATGAATGGTGGAACATTTCGTATATGTGGTTTGGGTTCGTTTAGTTTAGGGGTTTAGTAATGTAGGTCAGGCTTGACCTACATTCATGTTAAGGGGCTTCTTCATAATATTACTTGTCTGTCTTCAAGAAGCCATGGTTCGAAGAGGGAGTTGATCCTCTTTGAAAAGGGTGGGTTATGAGACAGGGGTTGTCGTTTACACCTTAGACAACCCGACACCAGGTCAGACACTTCGCTCCTACACTCTACAGGAAATTAGAGCATGGTAGAGATAAGGGTATAGTCAGCTCTAGATATCTTCCAACATCTAAAGGTATCCTTTTTTAAGAAACTATTCAGTGTGGTCATGGATATTTGTGGTTAAAGAAATATTTCTACGTTAGAACTCCTTAGGAAGTGCAGGACTAATTTTCTTCTCAAGTTAATCAGAATAAAAATACTCATTTAGTGGGTGTCTCAGACTGAGATGGTCTGGGAGAGAGACAAGTGAATCGTAGTGAACATAAGTATTAGAGCCTCGGCCCTCAGTCTTTTAGATAGAAAGGGATATATCAATATCCATATCCAGATATGCAGGGTAAAAACTTGTAGCACCGTCGCGATCCAACAGCAAGGATCCACCTCCCTTCGGCTCTTGAGCGGAGCGGGGCAATGCTGCATATCGACGCGGCGGTCGATCGGCGACAACCTCAATTTGCCTCTCGGGTCAATGCCCTCCAGTACGTGTAGTGGACTGAAGAGTAGTACGGGGTAGGGGAATTGAGGAATAGAAATACGACTTACTATTTTTTTTTCTATACCAACCGAGTTCTTGGAGGATGAGGGATTCTACATTAGTCATTTTCCCATGACGCATGGAGGCAGTAGGCCTTTGTGGCTGGCGAGGACTTGGGATTCCAGAATCATTCTCTCTTCCATGAACACTGCAATGATTGGGTCGGCTTCGGATCTTTTTGAGTGTAGTAGTGATCTCGTGGGGACTATTGTCTGTTTCCACGGTGATCTTCGGTATGATTCTTCTTGGAAGTTTAGTATGGTTCTCTGGTGAGTTAAGTTTTGAGCATGTGTTAGTTTGATTTAGGTATTGCAGGACATCGAAGCTACCAATTATAAAAATAATAATAAATTATCCACCCGCAATCTGGTTTGCTCTTGTTGATACTAATTATACCTGAGGTGATCGGCATGGTAAGTTATATGATCTAAGGGATGTAGGTTATAATTTGTGTTTGGACCTATCTCTTACTCATCGTGTCTATGGTATATGGATGTGTGAGTATACGTTTACATTCATGATGGAACATATCAATGTGCGTATACGAAGGTACATGTATGCATCGCTATACCAACGTAGTCCTTTCATTCAGCTAGAGAGATTTGAAAGGACCGGATTGCTTGGGTGGATAAGTTTGTGTATGGGAAAGAGAAAAGAAGGCCGAGAATTTGTATGGTGAGAATATTTATGATAAAGACATTGTGCCTCCATTAAACACGAGTGTAGGTGCATGGTGCTTTACTATTACCTCCGGGAATTATTGTGGTTGGGTGTAAAGACTGTGAAGGAGGGGATCTTCCTATGGGGACTACATGTAGGTTGGACTTTGTTGGATGCCCTCTATCGGTTGAACATGCCAACTATATAATATCATCACCATGCTTAGTTAAATTCTCGGCATTACAAAACTCTCTATGTTACAGAAGATTGTTCCCATATTGGTGGTGAGGGCATAATTTCTATATACCTCGTGGGTTCGTTTTTCTGTGCATTTGGGTTTTGTAATGCTTTTTCATTTTTAACGTTACAAGTTTGTCTTTACCCACCCTGCCATGGTTGCCGTACTCGTCTGAGCAACCCCTTAACTCTCCATCTTTCGTCTCTATCACTTCATCTCAAAATCTTTCCATATCAGTTCACCTCATCCATTGTCCTTTCAAAAACTAATAATCCATTTTTCTTCTATTTACAGATTCAACTAAGGACTTTCCCTTCATATCTAACCATTCTCACTCCCAAACAACAAAAGCAACAACAAAAAATTTTTTAGAACGTTATAAAAATTAATATATTTGACAGTAAATAAAACAAAAAGTAAAGATTAAAAGTATAAATTAATAATAAATTGTAACTAAATAAGAAAATTAAGATTTAGATTTAGAATATAGGTATGTCCTAAGATAATTTATGGTCGGTGCTTGGTGTTTAAAGTATAAACTTGTAACGTTTCTTTCTTCAAATTAGGTATGTTTTTATGCTTGTTACCATATATGTTGTGGCGATAAGAGTTTAATGTTTCTTTTCTTATATTTTGTCGATGTTCTTTTTATCTCTTTTATTATACTGTAAGTTGTCTTTTAAAAATTGCAAGTATGTGGCACTGTGCTAAATTATATATTTTACGTTACATGAACATGTAATGCAGATATGTGTACAAAAAACTTGCAATGCACTAAATATAAGACTCTTCAACATTAGTCCCCACCCCAGAGAACTGGGGTGGAATCACGTAAAGTGATAGTTGATTGTCGCTCTGGTGATAGTCGATTTTGATTATCACCTATACTTGGTATCATGTAAGGTGATCGCCAAATTTTGGTGGGTTATTGGCAGCACTTCCAATTTTGACATTTTGATTTATGTACTGTCATTGTATTACTTTTAGGTCAGTTCAGGAAAAAAAAAGGTCTCAGTACTTCACTTTGGCAGATACTGAAACTGAGATCTCGGAAAACGGCCCTAAACCTAAGTAAAAGAGTACTAAATTAAGACAATTTGTGGGTTTTCACTCTATTGTGGTGGGTTTGACTAGCTTTGGTGACAAATTATTTACAGCGAAAGCATCCATTTTCGTTTATGTGTATGTATATACGCACGCGAAGACGTAAAGTTATTTTAATTAATGTTTTAAGTGATCATTTATGAACATTTATTTGATATGTTGTGTGGGTTATGTCTTGTCTTTTTCAATCAATAGCTTTTTCTAAGCCTAAAAGCTATTGAACTTAGTAATTTTCTTTCCTTTTGTAGCAATTTAATACGTCTAAAACAAAGTATTACTGACCAAGCCAACAGCATAGTTGAGAGTCTCTGATCTGAAAGTGATCAGAGGATAAAAGACGTCAGAGGCTTACATTTTCTGAACATACTTAACCTTTATATGTTGACATATGCACTTATAAGTATATGAACATACTTACGGGTGGTTCAGTCTTCATCAGTAAATTTGTTTGTTGTTTAAATTTGTGTTTATTTAATTTTCTTGTGAACAAAAACAATGTGATAGTGAATACTTTTGAAGTTGATTTTTTATTATTTTTGAATTAATTTGCAAATAAATCATTTCTTATCCTGTGCATTTAAACTGTGCCTTGCTTTTTGATTTTATTTTCGGTAGAAGAGAGCTCCAATGAGCAATGAGTTAACAAAGCGCTTCACTTTTCTCTCTTTATTTGAATATATTTTAATTTGAAATCATATAAAATGTATGGGTGTGACACCTACATAGGTGTCACTCGATTTTCATCGCAAAAAGGCGACAGTCACGGTGATTATCACCTTACATGATACCAAATTCGCGATGGTGACTATCAACTATCAACTATCACCTTACAAAATTCCACCCCTGTATACCAATATATATATACTTGAAAATTGAATAAAAGGATCAAAGACTCACCCTTAAACTTGCATTAATTCCAGCTGATGATGATGTGGCCACAGCATTTCCGGCTGGTAGTGTAGGATGTACCTGCTGCTTTTGCTCATTAAAATATATATTAAATTGGTATGACCAGTTGTTCCTCTTTAAAATTACACCCGTAATTGCTTTTTTGGCAAAATTGCAAGAACCACCATATATATGTATACGCACATATAAATATTCTATATATATTACGCACTTCGTTTCTTTAATAGCTTATTTCCACTTATTTAAAAGAATTGTTCAAGAAACTCGACAAAAATACAAGAAAACACCAACTCCTCCTGGAACACCTTAGTAAGTAAAATCAAGATCTGTATCTGCCTTTCCAGTCCACAAATGAACAGCCACCAGTTTGTGGAGACCGTGTTATTAAAATCGGGTAAAGATTCCTTTCCTATATAAACAAGATTTTATAATATAACTCCCACATAAAAGAAAAAATCTTATTTCTTTTACCTTTTCTAACAATTCTTTATTCTTATTTGTTCTTTGATGTTCCTGGTTTTGTGTAACTTTAATTTTGTCTTCAATTTTCCACCACTATCAATTCAACAAACAAAAAAATTATTTTTTACACAACTGTGCTCAAAGCACCGATTGACCTTTTTGTTCTTGAAAATTCTTAATTCCGTTCAAAGTATTTTTTTTTTGTACTCTACTGTACGGTAAATTGTATTTTTACTTAGATTCATCACTACTACTACCCTAATAGGTTCCACTTTATTTGGTGACAGTGGAACTTAAATCCGTTGACCACCATTATTTTAGGGTGCATTCAGCGAGGAAGCTGTCGATGAAGAGTTTACACAGGACAGTATAATAACTTCTTCCCGTTTTCCACTAATTGCAACCAAAATTCAACGGATGCTGACATTTGAGAAATTTCGTTATTGGACAAACATAAGAAGCAAAAGCAAATCGCTATTCCATGGTGTGATATCCGCATTACTACTTTGTTTTGTTAATTTAAAGGAACAAAGCTTAGGTAACAAACAAAGAAATCGAGTTGGACAGAAATCAAAAGAGACCAGTTTTAAGCGGAAAACGTGCCTTCGAATTGCCTAAATCTTAGTCAAAAGGTCCAGCTGTAGATGTCGTGCACCTAATTTCCAACATAGAACGATCTGAAACAGAAATGGAGATGTCCCAAAAATATTTGCCACCAAGTTCCAATGTGGCTTCGCAACAAGTTTAATAAATTCCACACCCTTCTTCAATCAACACTTTATACCTAATCCTGCGAGAAAATGCTTGATTACTTTGATAAAGAGAAAACCTATAGAATATGGAAAAATAGCGCCCAAAGCTCGAACCAAATCAGCCATAACACTGCAGGTCCAATCAACTATTCAATTTATCGATCCTCCATCTAAAACCTCATCCAATCGTCCGACTACTCATCCGAAACTCAAGTTCCAGAAGAAGATACACTGACATTCGCACAAGAAACTTCCAAGACTAGTTCTAGAAGATAAATCAAAAATTCTCGTATATTGTCCCACAAATCTTGAATCTCACAAAGAACATTTAAACGGTAATTGCTTCCACTTGACGCGGGAGTATTTCTTTGAGAAGGTCGGCAAGAAAAACTCGGAGATTCATCAGATTGCATTCGACCGCGAATCGACTATTTACTTTAAAATACCAGAGGAATCAGAAGAGAGCTCATCTAGCGATGAAGAAGTCTTATATATGTTTGGACGGAAAGGTAAACTCATTGTGGAGCCGGCGGGCTCCTGTTAAACAGTATTTACTATATATTTTTTATTTTATTTATTTAATAAAATGTTAATTTTTTTGATACAATATGAGATCAGTTATTCCTGCTCCCGCTGTTGTGGGTGTTAATATTGTAATTGCGATAAAGGAGAAGCTATCTCAAGAATTCTACTTTCTCTAGTTAAAAAAAAAACATACAGAACCAAGACGTAGATTTCTATTATTCGATATTTGAGGCTAAACACTCCTGAATTATCCTTGTGGTTTTGATATTGCTCGACGACTCAGCATACCAGAGTGTATCCAATACCTATTTGGTTGTGTCTTGATTAACCAAAAAAGTGTACTTTGTTCTGACACATTTTCCATAGTTCTTAACTTGCATAACCTTCGGCAGGATGGTTTAATCGAAATGATCCTCTAGGGTGGCTTGAGCAAAGTCATGTTTGAAAACATCGTTCTCTTCGTCCAGCTAGAAAGCACTAAGATATATATAAATATATAATCCTTTTTCCGTTTTTCCACATAAAATTCACACAATGCTAAAAAAAAAAACCAAACAAAATTTGACGCTTGAGAAATGTCAAATTATTGAAGTGTGTATGCAAATGTGTGTTAAATCCACTGATCTCTATATTACACTGGATAGCGTATTCATACAAAAAAGTTGTGCCGATTTGAAGATTGTTATACTATGACAAATCCCACTTCATTATAACAGTATTACAGTATAACCATGACTCAATTGCCAAAATGGCGGCTTGTTTTGTTTTCGTTTTTAGACAAATGTCCAGAGTCAGAAGACAATTTTTTCAATTTCCTCTATTAAGCGTGAAAAATATAAAATTTCGTATTTTTACGTTTTGAATAATACTTAAATAATCAAAAATGTCATCAGAAGATTAGTTAAGTCCTAAATTTCGACGTCGCAAAGATGTAATTACCTGCAAAAACCTTTTAAATTAGCAAATTAATTCTAACAAAAATTATTTTTCTTTCAGCAATGAAATTCTCTCCGAACATCTTGAAAACGATAATGGAATTCATTTGGGAAAACTGAAAGCAAAGTTTAGAATGGACCAATATCACCAATATCAATATCAATAATCACTACGACTGGCTCCAAATGATCCCAAAGCTCTGTTCCGTCGTCTTCAAGCGTATGAAGGGTTGCAGAAGTTCGAAGAGGCCTACAAAGATGCAACAGATCTTTTCAAAGCTGATCCTGGCAATAAAACAGTGCAGCCCGCTTTGGCCAGATTGCATGTTATAGTCCAGGAACGGGCACAGAAAAATGCCAAAACATCGACAAAAGTAAAACAAATGTGTGAGTTAATGTTCGACATTGCTACTCCGCTGGACAAACGACGAAGCGCAGTGAATAATCTTTTAGTTCTGGCAAAGGAAGAAGTCGGGGCCGATTTGATAACAAAAGAGGGAGTGATACAGAAGATTGCCAGCTTAGCAAAAACTGAAAAGGATCAAGAAATCTACGTAAATATAATAAGAGTGATTGCAGAGCTCTGTAACAAGAGTGTTGATAGAACAAAGATAGTTGTTACCGAATTGGGAGTTCCATGGTTCTTGCAAGTTCTGGACAGCACCAAAGAGGAGCGAGTGTCGGCCGCCCAATACTGCTTGCAAACAATTTTGAACTCGCTCTCAGGAATGGAGAATAAAGTGGACAGCAAACCGGACAAGGAACTTTGCAAAAAGTATGAAAAGGAGATCGATACATTGTTGACCTGTTTGGTATACACCATCACAGATCGGACAATCTCTGGACAAGCGAGAGATGCTGTAATAGAACTTCTTACGCGCAACATTCATTACACAGCCTTGTCATGGGCTGAACGATTGGTTGAAATTCGAGGATTGCACCGATTGCTAGAAGTTTGTTCAGAGCTGGAGGAGTATAAGTATGAGAGTGCAATGGCTATAACACCATCTTCAAGGACAGTAGCATCAGTGTGTTTAGTGAGAATTTACGACAATATGTACTATGACGATTTGAAAGCGAAGTTTTCAGCTCAGATTGACGAGTATGTAAAGGATAAATTGCTGGCTCCTGATTTGGAGTCGAAAGTTAGAGTTACAGTAGCTATAACTTCTTTGCTAACAGGACCTTTGGATGTTGGAAACGCTATCATTGGACGAGAGGGTAAGCTTTAATATTTTTCGAATGCATTTTTCTATTGCAAAATTACTTAAATTCATTTCTTTCCCCTGTAGGTATCCTTCAGATGATCCTTGTTATGGCCACCACCGATGACATTCTACAACAAAAGGTTGCATGTGAGTGCATTGTAGCCGCTTCATCGAAGAAGGATAAAGCCAAAGCACTTTGTACTCAAGGTGTTGACATTCTTAAAAAGCTATATCATTCAAAAGACGATGGAATTCGAGTCCGTGCTTTAGTAGGCCTTTGCAAGCTTGGCAGCTATGGTGCCCAAGATGCTAGTATACGTCCTTTTGCTGATGGAGCAACAAAAAAACTCGCTGAAGCTTGTCGTCGTTTCCTGGTCAAACCCGGTAAAGATAAGGATATTCGCAAATGGGCTGCTGATGGTCTCGCTTACTTAACTCTGGACGCCGAAGTTAAGGAGAAACTTATAGAAGATCAAGCTGCTATTCAGGCTTTGATTGAAATAGCAAGAGCAGGAGATCAGTCGTGTCTGTATGGAGTAGTTACGACTTTTGTGAATTTGTGTAACGCCTATGATAAACAAGAGCTGCTTCCCGAGATGGTTGAATTGGCAAAGTTTGCCAAGCATCATATCCCCGAAGAACATGAGCTAGATGATCCGGACTTTATAAACAAACGTATTACAACACTGGCCAATCAGGGAATAACGATTGCTCTGTGTGCCTTAGCAAAGACTGAGAGTCACAATTATTGCAAGGGTCTTGAATTCTCTTTGCGGTCTGCAAGATGTTCGCGGTAAAGTCGTTCAGGATGGAAGAGTAAAAACATTACTTAAATTATCTCTAGAGGGAACCGAAAAAGGCAAGAGGCAAGCAAGTCAAGCGCTTGCTCGTATCGGAATCACAATAAATCCCGAAGTAGCGTTTGCTGGTCAACGTTCTCATGATGTCATCCGTCCTTTACTGAACCTGCTACATCAAGATTTTACCGCTCTAGAGAACTTCGAAGCTCTTATGGCGTTAACAAATTTAGCTGCTATGAATGAGAGCGTTCGACAGAGAATCATCAAAGAGCAGGGTCTTTCCAAGATTGAATTCTATCTCATGTCCTGTATGCAAAAAGAGTGAGTAACAAACATTCATAAAACATAAGTAAATAATTTATTAAACAATTTGTTTTCCTTTTCAGTATTCGTATATCTTTCTTACCTGAAAAAACACTTGCAAAGTCACAGCAGCGAAAGACCCTTCAGTTGTTCAACTTGTGACAAGAATTTCAAATATAAAGTGAGCTTGAAACATCACAATGCGATAACTCATGCAAAATACAAGCCTTACACATGTGATAAGTGCCTTCAAGATTTCGTAAGCGAATACAATTATAGAGTGCATCGGAATTCACACAATAAAAAGGCCGCGGCCGTTAAGAAAACCAAGGCTAAGCGTCGTCTTGCTATTCCAAAACCCAATGATGCTGACACTGTTGATAAAAGAAAATATGATGTTGGTATAAAAAATGAATACTCAACCTGTTCAATATGTTCGAGTTCAATTCAATCGGTAAAGCTAACAGAACACATGCAACAGTATCATAGTACACCCATATCAACAAGTGCAGTTTTTGATCCTACTAATAAACCTAATCAGACAGAAACTTTAAGTACAGATCCAATCAATCAGCTTAAATGTCCTCAATGCGGCAAAGGTATATTAGCTATAATAGATAACTAAAAAAAAAATTTCTAATTATTTATACATTTTGTTTTTCAGTGTTTTTGTTCGCTTCGTATCTCAAAAAGCACATGAGATGTCACAACGACGAAAGACCACACGTCTGTTCAAATTGTGGCAAAGCTTTTAAAGATCATTGGAGGCTTAGATCTCACATCAAGGAAAAACATACTTCGACTTCCAAAAAATATAGCCAGAAAAAAAAGAAAATGAATCATAGCCGCGAGAAACCATTAGGCACAACTATTGACCAGGCAGATGAACTAGAATCACAATGCAAAATTTGAAGAATCGAATAAAATCTTGAATTATTCACAAGAACATTGCAATAAAAAGGATAAATTGCAAGAGACCAAATGTGCTGAAATAAACATTGAGACATCAGATCAATCAAATTCACAAATCAAATCGATAGCGAAGCAGGAAGAAAAGCCAAGCGTTAGCACTGCTCCAAAACATCAGTGTAGCCTATGTAAAAAAGGTGAGATATAAAACTTTTGTTTATTAACATATATTTCCTTATTTTTATGATGATGGTTAAAAAAAAAAAGAGTTTAAAGGAGAGTTTAAACATATCACATATCATATTATCATATCATATTAAGTTAATTTAAAAAAGTATAGTAAAAGGTACCTACTCCAAGTTTAGATATTAAGTTTTCAATTTTATTTTCAATGGATGTGGATGTAGTTTTTGGTTGCTAACCTAGAGTTGTGGGTATGAGCACCTGTCTGGACAGCAATTTATCTTTGTTCCGCGAGTTTCAACTAGATGCCGTCCGTGGAATTTTCGTGATATAAATATCACCTCCAATCTAAATTCACTTAACCACCGAAAACTCTTTCCTATCTCTGGTTTCCTTCTCTCCTAAACGTTAGTTCATTAGTTAGTTATAAGCTCTACGCTTCTGCTCCGTACGGGAATGATAATAGTCTTTTCATAGTGTCTCCCTGATCGTCAAGACTAATTATTCGATTGGTCTCTTCACTGATATTATTTTGAGAGGTTATAGTGGAACCCAAATAGACAAAGTCCTTGTAAACTTCAAAAACCAAATTTGTTTTGCATTGTAATTTATTTTTATTTTGAAAGTTAAATAAAAATAGATTATAAAAAATATCAGAAGTAGATATACAAACAGTTAGTAAAGGATTAACTTAACAACATGAATTTTATAGTAAATGAGTTTTCAAAAACCGAAAAAATCGAATTTTAAATATAATTATCACAGAATAGCTACATTATTAAAATTGGCACTTAAAAAAAAATATTAGGAGCTATATTGCCACAAAGCCTTTTTATAGTAAAATAATTGTAAAACAAAACGAAAAAATAAAACTTAAAACATAATAATCACAGAACAAATGGATACAATTAAAAATGTCAAATTTGTTAAACAAATGTATTAAAAACTATATTGCCACAAAGCAATTTTAAGATAAAAGAACCAATCGAAAATATGCAGTTAGTGTTACCAAAAATAATCTGTACATAATTTAAATCAGACATTTTGACAATGTATTAAAAAATAAATAAAATGAAAATAATAACATGCAAGTGAAGAGTGTTTACATAAACATTAGTGATTAGAAGAAGGAGGCGATGACGATAATATGTGCTTGAATTGGAAGAGTAAAATGCTAAGCAGTACAAACTTTTTAAATCAATATTCAAAATATCCTGGTTTTAGATTTTGCGGGTGGCAATGGTACAATGGATATAGTGGTTGGTTGCTATCCTTAGAGTTGTAGGTTCCAGCCTCAGCCTGGGCAGCAACTTTTATTTATTTCCCCAGCTTCAACTGGACGCCACCCGTGGGATTTTCATGAGATAAATATCACCTTATACTCAATCCATTGTACCAACAAAAATTCTTTCCTATCTTTCTATTCCTTCTAACTAATGCCATGCAACTTGCATTTAAAAGACCTTAGGTCACAGGCGTATAGTAAAAATTATTATTATTATTATTATTATTATTATTATTATTATTTTTAGAAAATTCTTATATTACGGTGCATCCCATAGAACCGTTATTCAAAAGTCCGATTTTCACGTTAACAGCTTAATAATTTATTTTTGTTTTAAGTTTATTTGCTGCTGTTTAAAGTGTACAGTTTTTAAATTGAATATTTAAATAATAAAAAAAGAGAATATTATGTATTTTTTCATATTATTTATTATATTCTGCATCATTCCGCATATCTGCTATTGACTATACTACATATGAAGCTAACTACGAATATAAATGAAATTTCTTTTAAAAAGCAAAATTCGCAAGCTTACATTCCATTGCCTCTATCTTGAAACAAAATAAATAGGCTTATGGGCTTTGAATTTTCAACACTACAATACAAAATCAATGTTGATCATATTTATTATTTATGTATGTTTTCCAAAGATATTACTTATTTTGTATTTATTAAAACAATTGTTTCTTATTTTTATTTCTTAAACTATTTCAAATAAGATGAATCCATATTTCTTAAGCTTAAAATTTATCTTATTAAATAAAAAAAAACATTTGAAATGTTTATGAAAAAACTAGTGCAACGATTATAAGAACATTTTTTCATATACAAATCTTTATTATTTAATGTGATAGCTTTTTAAGAAAACTTTCGATATGATAATTGTACAACTTAACAAAAATAAACAAGCTTATTGTTCGAATCTGTTTTATATTTTTTAAAATCTGTAGTCCCTGGAAAACTATCTTGCTCAAGAGCAAGTTCATACGAGTCAGAATTGTGGTTGCATGCAAGTAAATAAATTGGTTTAAACCAAATCAAATGAAAAAGATACTGAAAAAAGTTACCTGACTCAAACAAAGTTGCAGCATCAGAACTGGGTCTTCTTTTTGTAGTTGTAGGCACATTCACAACTATAACAAAGAAAAAAGTTTTAAAGTAGGTGTGCCTATATTAGCGAATAAAATGAATATGAAGATATATTAAAGGTAAACGAAAAAGGCAAGCTAAATTTCAAAAACTAAGATGCTAATTGCTTAACTAACATAGGGAAAATATTTTAAAAAACCTAACACAATTTTACCATTTTCATTATCAACAAAATTGGAAATGCCAGTTTCTTGGTTTTGGTCAAGCTGATGTGTTCTGTTATCTATGATGACTTCTTGTAAATCTAAGGGTAAATGAAAAATTGTTTAAAATTAAGGAATAAAGTTAGATGATCAGTTTACCTGTCTCATCAACATTACAAAACTCGGGGTCGATGCAATCACTTGTGTCATTGTCTTCTTTAGGGTTTCCTATAGTGACGAGTAGAATGAGTAGATATTTAGATATAATTTAAACTAATGAAATAGGAAAGCTTTGCACATATCTAGAAATAGCAGTTAAGGTATAGGAGCTTGATTAATAAATAACGAATGTACCTTTCTCCCTCACGAAAATGGATGGGACCGCGTTTGCCCTCAAATTCCAATAATGTCTACCCTTTATTTCCTGGAAGCACGTCTTCTCGAAATGGGCACTGCAAATCAAGGTGTCTTTTTGGGGTACAGAATGCTTGATGTTAATGGCAAGTAACCATTTTTGCAGAATCTCAAGCTTGTCTAGGGGAAATCTGCAATATTATGTTGTATTATTTAATATGATAAGCTTATTAAAAATATGCGAGCACCATACTTGCGGAGGGAAACACCTGTTTTGGAGTCCCGTGCTGTGTTACAAAAAAAGCAAGTTTCCTTCTGCATTTTAAACAATGTAGGGATACTCCCGGCAACTAAAACTCTGCGTTTCTGAGTTCCTTCAAAACATTCTGCGCTAAAATGGTCTGAACATATTTTGCTGTTTTTTGTTGGTACAAAAGATGGCCCAAAATTAAGTGTTTTCCGCCAGATTTCCAATAAAATTGGATCTTTTAGTGGGAATCTGCAAACGCATCGAGTTTGAGGTTTCGTATATAATATTTTCTAGTAGAAGAAGTATCTTACCCATGAAATGTTCTACCATGTAATGTGGCTTCATTCCCACCTTGTTTTTTGCAAAGTTTGCAATACTGCACCATATTACCTATGTGTAGTTTTTAATTATTTTAAATTATTGATTAATTTAAGTTTTTGTATTTCAGGTTGATTTTTAAATCCACTTCAGCTGTAAACGATTTGTAAAAGAAGACCTCATTACCTCATTAACTAAACCACAATACACTCAATCTTAGAACGAAACAAACACACTACTAGAAACCTGAATATGCGACCAGTAAGTGCAACTTTTTAAGTTTTTATAAAAAAAAAACAACAAGAAAACTAATAAAATAAAATGTTAACTTTCTACCATAACTTCAGTTTCGAGATGTTTATCGTCCCAAGCTAGAAGAGCTTCTCGAGGAAAATACACAATTGCAATGCATATATCAAAAATTTAAATACAAGAAAAGTTTTTACACTTGGGACGTTAAAATTGGATATTTCGTTGCTCGGTTTGGATTCAAACCTAATTTTTTGGTGAGAAAGACAAGAAGTTCTGATACAAGAATCAATCAAATATATATATTTTTTTTATTTTAGATTCGAGCTTTTAAAGAAAATACGCTGGTGAAGAGTAAAGGGAGCAGAATGAGCTGAAAAAAATTTCATATATAAATTACATATTACGTTATATTAAATAATAAATTTATTCGAACATAACTTATATATATGTAAGTAGTCAATTCCAATGAAGTTATAAGACATTTGTTTATGCACAATTTCCTCCAATTTAATTCTTGTTTTAATTGTAATATTAAAAACAATCATTAAAGATCAACATCAACATCAAAAGTGTCACTGATTTTTTTCTAAGTTGTGATTGATTGACTCAGTCAAGAACACGGTGGGTGAGGATAAGACTTGGGATCCAATCGGACTTATATCATAGATTAAGTAAATTGGACTTTGTAGCTGACACCTGTTTTCGAACAAACGATAACGGAATCAAATGCACGCCAAAAAGAAAATAAAGTGCACGACTGGGTCGCACGAACTTGGTCCAATGTGTGACAGTGGTCTTGGGGCTTGAGATTTTGAAAACAAGTTAGCAAGAGAAAATATCACTTGAAATTTCATTTATCGCTTTAAAATCATTAATTTTTTTTTTTTTTTTTTTTTTGAAAACATGAAGTATTGATTACTTTTCTTTTTGAAATTTAAGGGAACAAATTTTCAAAATCGATCCACCAGTTTATTCAAAAAAACAAAACGTGTTTTTTAAAGTTTCCCAAAACGTATTGTAAATGTTATGACTTTTCCTGAAAAGTCTTTTCGAACCAAAACATAAAGTTTACACAAAAAAACGGCACTCAGAAAGTTTTATTAAAAATCGTATCACAGGTACCGTCAGTTTTAGAGCTTGAATGCTAATTCCTAAAGCCATTTTTCTACCAATGAAAGGGTTTCAGAGGCTTTTAGATTAGGTTTGCTATGCGTCCTGTTTTTGGAAGACATGTCTTCCTTTTAACCCCAGCGCGGAACGTCCTCCAACGTTTTAATAAATTGTCCTCTTTTTTCCCAATACAAATTACACAGACATATAGATATGAGTGAAAATTATTTATTTTTAGTTCACTCTTTATTGTCTGTTTTTCACAATATACAATGATAATATTCTGAAAATTGAAAAGCAAGAATTTCAAAATTTCAATTATTGGAACAAGGTTTATATTACAAGATATAGTGAACAATTTAAAGGAAAGAATATCAAATAACTTAACGCTGAAAATACGAACAATCTTTAAGAACCTTGCTGAGGATAGTCTTGCAGACGGTCTAAAGTTTTAATTCAGAAAGGAAAATAACTTTATAGTGTGATTCTTGCATACATTGAATCAGGGTTAATTCCTTTCGGAGTTTAAGATTTTTTCTTGGATGTAATTCAATTATAACTATTACTTCGGATTCTGTAGTAACTCTTTATTTATTAAAAAGAGTAGGTACATGTTGATGATATTAAGTTATCTGTTTTGTACTCTCAAAAGATTCATGGATTCTACATCGAACAGGGAACAAATATCAACACTAGTGGGTGGCAATAGCAATGATAATGTCTTGAAAAAAATTCAATCTGAAGACAGATATAAACTGACTTAAAAGAATTAAAAACATTCTGTTTCTTATTTAATCAATGAACAGGATTGCCTCAGATATTTTCTCTAGTTTTCCTTAATTAAGTCATCGACGAATGATACAAGCTGTTTGTAGATTAGAAGTCTTAAGGTCAATTCTTGTTTTTGAAAGACTGGAAACTGAGTTTTATGCTCAATGGAGACGCTATGTAAAGGGACAATAGGGGTAGATATTAAATAATTCTTACCAGTTGTCTTTCAATATATCCACACAAATAGCTCCGATCACTGAATTGGGATGCCAAATTCTTGTAATAAATTGATCCTAAAACCACGTTTAGTTAAAAAAAAAACATTGGAATGAACGAAAAAATACGAGCAAGTCTTTAATTACCTTGGCGGATTAAATTGATAAGGCGAAGTCTCTTGTTCCTGCTTTAATTTCAAGAAAAATTTTCCACTTTTCTAAAGTGTGTCTTGTGGTCCTGCGATCTATCTTTTCGTCTGTTTCCAACTACTGTCTTGAATTAATTCAATTTTTCTTGAGCACTGCACTATATGTGAAATTTTGTTTTTTAAAATAAGTTAAATTTATAATAAAATCAAACAAAAACAAAAACAAATTGCAATTAATAAATAATTTAAAATGCTCACGACTCACCTTCTAATAATCACTTTTTCTAGTAATAAGAAGTGTCAAATAGGTTTGACGTCTATGAGAAACCCCACTTTGCTTATAAAATGTCATGTTCAAATGGGAACACAAAAACTGTTATACCTTATATGGGATACGCTATCCAGTGTAATATAGAGATCAGTGTGGATAGCGTATTCCCTAGAAAGTATAACAGTTTTTGTGTGGCAAATTGAAGATGACAATTCCTCTGTATTTGGAGGTTGTTTACCAGTTTGACAGCTGCTTTCAAAAAAAAAAAAAAGAAATTAAATCAAAGTAAAATTTGTGGCAAGATATTGTAATAGGTAATTTATAATTCAAAATATTGGAATTATTATTAATTTAAAATAAATAACAGTCACCGACTAACCTCTGAACAGTTCGCATCGTTCTTAGTCTACTGTGTGCCTTTGCTTTCTTGTGCTTCAAAGCGCAAAAACCGGTATTTACCGTTATAACCACTCTCTCTAAAAAAAAAAATTTTTTTTTTTTTGATTGAATTTTTCTCTTTTCACTTTACTATTAATAAGTATCTTCTATCAAAAGTGAAAATGCCCCTCGGGGAAGGGGGGTCACGTTTCAGGCATTTACCGCTTGACGTGGACTCCGTGTCAATAACTCAACCAAAGAAAAAACACAAAACAAATCCGCCCCCCTTATGCCTTTACCCAGACCTTCCCACAACATCAACCAGTGCTAAAAATCCTAAATTCATTGTTATTTCCCCTAAACTCGCCGATAAACCCATTACATCACTCAATCCATTCCTTCTTAAAAAAACCATTGACAATATTAGTAAAGAATACGAACAGATCTCACAATTACGAGATGGAAATCTTCTCATCTTGGTTAAATCAAAAAAAATCGCAGACCTCTTTCTTAAAGTTAATAACCTTGCAAACACGTGCCCCGTTATAGTGAAACTGCACGAAAAATTAAATGAATCAAAAGGTATTAGACACGGGGCTAATAAACATGGAAGAATCTGAAATCATAACAGAAATGCAATCCCAAGAAGTCACAAATATTTACAAATTTACAAAAGCTGTAGAGGTACTTATGCTTTTCACTTTTGACTTATATTATACTCCCAAAACGGTTGATATTGGTTTTTATAAAGCCAAGGTCACCGAATATATACCTAACCCAATGCGCTGCAAAACATGCCAACTTCTTGGTCATACAAGTAAACGATGCAATGGTAACGCTAAGTGCGAATCATGTAGTCTGCCCCCACATACTCCCGTTCCCACTCTTCCTCCTCTAAAACATGCCCTGCCTATAAACAAGCCAAAGATATTTTGATTATTAAACTCAAAAAAAATGCACAATGGCGGAAGCTAAAAAAATTCATAAAGAACAAAACACCTTACCTCCGCTCTTCTCATCTTCCTCAGAATCATTCGCTGAAAGAATAAAACAAACCACGAATACTCTTGAGAAATGAAAAAAACGTGTGTCCACTCTTGTATCTTTGACAGAAGTAAGTATTTATTCCAGAAAAATAAGAAAGAGAAAATATGATATGTACAATAGAAAAAGACAATTGTTTATGTGACAGGTGGCAGCATAAGGCTAAGTTCACAACACCCTCACTTGTTGAATATTTAAGTAGTATTATTTCAATTTAATTACAAAAATTATTTAAGTAATGCATTATTATCTTTACAAACTTTAAAGAAAAATTATTTTATAATATTGCTTTATATTGAACGTACAAATTAAATTCATTGGAAATAAAAGTTAAAATAAAAAAAATTCAACATAATCCCATATTGCTGGTACAAAATTTGTTTTTTTCATTAGTAACAGCCTTAGTTAGGCTATCAGCTACCATTTGATCAGTTGGCACGAAACCAAGTTTGACTACACCATTTTCAATGTGTTCCCGGATTGCATGATATCTTATATCAATATGTTTTGTCCTCGGTCGAAATCCATCTGATTGCGCAAGTTTGATAGCTCCTTGATTATCACATAAGAGTTCGATAGTTGAAAATTTGTTTGCATTTAGTTCATTTGATAATTGTTGCAACCAAATTGCTTCTTGAATGGCGGATGACATTGCCATGTATTCAGCTTCGGTAGTCGATAAAGCAATTGTTGGTTGTCTTCTGCTTGCCCATGATACTGCTGCATTTGACATTTTGAATAAGTATCCAGTACATGAGCGCCTTTTATCCAAATCCGATGCCCAATCCGCATCACTATAACCATGTAAATCTGTTTTATTATCGACGGAATATTTTAGTTTCAGGTCCATAGTTCCCTTTAAGTAACGCATGATGCGTTTAACAGCCTTCCAATGAGCCATGCCATAAGTTGTGTTGAAGCGACTTACGTCATTAACAGCAAATGCGATGTCTGGTCTTGTACACTGCGCCAAGTATAAAAGACTACCTACAGCTGCTTGATATGGTATTTTTGATAATTCATCTTCACGATCTTCATCCGTTAGTAAATTAGCCGATAATTTTTGATTAATATCACTTGGAGTAGAAACCGGTTTACAATCGGCCATACAAAATCTCATCAAAATTTCTTTAATGTATTTTGTTTGATCTAATTCAACACCCTTTTCTTTTTGATTTATTCGAATCCCGATGCAACTCTTAACTGGCCCCAAGTCCTTCATTTTGAATGATTTACTAAGTGATTCTTTAATATTCTTTAAGATTTTTGTGTCTTTCCAGAAAATCAGTATATCATCGACGTAAATTGCCAATATCAACGATAAATCTTTATTGAAATAAACACACGGATCTAATTTTGACTTCTGCAAACCAAACGACATCAGTGCTGATTCCAACTTGAGACTCCACTGCCGACCTGCTTGTTTCAAACCATACATTGCACGATTTAATTTGCACACCTTTCCAGATCCGTCCGTAAAACCTTCTGGCTGTTCGATATATATTTGTTCGTGCAATTCACCTTGTAAAAATGCAGTCACGGCGTCCATTTGATCAATCATCATTCCCTTTTTTACCGCCAGTGCTACCAAAAAACGAATGGTCTGATGACGTACTACAGGTGAAAATGTCTCATTATAGTCCATTCCAAAAACTTGGTTGCAGCCCTTTGCTACTAAGCGGGCTTTGTGTCGAACAATGTTACCATCCATATCTCTCTTAGTAGTAAAGACCCATTTTGTTTTTAAGGCTTTGTAATTATTCGGTAAGTCCACCAAACACCATGTTTTGTTTTCATCCAAGGATTCCATTTCGCTTTCCATAGCCTTCTTCCAAGCCTCATGATCGGTCCGATGCATAGCTTCCTTGACAGTACCTGGATCAATTTCCTCATTCCCTTCGTTTGTGTAATAAGTTACATAGTCTTGAAATTGGCGAGGTTTTGGAGGACGTTCTGATCTTCTTGGCGTAGACAAAGTGTTAACCATGATAGTTTTGTCAGGTTGATACAACGACGACGTATCACTTTCTAAAGCATCATCAAACACTTCTGACGCTGAACTTTCATTAGCATCATCTGACTTCATCTCGCATTCTAATATTTTGGGAGGTTCCCTCACTTGCTCAGGACTTGTTTCAGCTTCATTCACAACAACGCTTATAACTGATGGTTCGATTTTCTCATGAAAAATGACGTCTCTGCTCACGACCAATTTCTTTGTGCATAAATCGATGCAACGATACCCTTTCTTATCACCGTCGTAGCCAACAAAAATCATTTTTTTGGATTTCTTATCCAATTTCTTCCTATGTTCCTTTGGAACATGCACCATGACAGGAGAACCAAATATTCGCAAATGTGAGACATCAATTTTCTTACCTGTCCATACTTCTTCCGGTGTTTTGTCCTTTAACGAAGCACACACTGAGCGATTTATTACATGAGATGCCATGTATACTGCTTCTGCCCAGAACTCATAATTCAAATTCGCATCGAATAACATACACTTGGCGCGTTCGATGATGGTACGGTTCATCCGTTCTGCTGTGCCGTTTTGTTGTGGTGTGTAAATTGTTGTTCTTTGATGCTGAATGCCATTCTTCCGGCAAAATTTATCGAATTGACGTGAACAGTATTCGGTTCCATTGTCCGTGCGGAAAACCTTGATATATTTGCCTGTTTGTTTTTCGACAAAAACTTTGAAATCGATGAATGTACTGAGGACTTCCGATTTCTCCTTTAAAAAGTAAACAAATATTTTTTTTGAAAAATCGTCGATAAATGTTAATAGGTATCTAGCTCCTCCAATAGATTTCGATTGCATGGGTCCTACCAAGTCGGAATGAATAATTTCCAATAAATTATTGCTATGGTTTTCACTTGAATTGAACACTTCACGTGTTTGTTTACCTTCAGCACAAACCGTACAATTTTTTAAGCCAATTTCTTCGTCTTTGAAATCCATCCCAGTTACTACGCCATCTCGCATTTTTCGTAGACTCCCATAGCTCAGGTGACCAAATCTTCTATGCCATGTAGTCACATTTGTCTTCGCGGTCCTTGACAACAAACATGAGCTGTTTTCAGATTTTAGTTTATAGACACCATTTTCAGGCTTACAGCATACAATTTTTACATCATTTTTATCAAAAATAGAACAACCATGTTTGTCAAAAAGAAGTTTATTTCCAGCTTGAACTACATTATAAACTGATAATAAATTTACCGACACATCTGGTACGTGTAAGACATTTGACACCATAATTTCTTCACCATTCAAAGTGAGGTTAGATTTCCCAGCACATTTAACCATCATTTTATTGTTGTTTGCAGTTAAAATTTCTCGAACACTCGAAGTTGTATGTGTAGAAAGCAATTCTTCATTTGGAGTCATATGATTTGAGGCACCACTGTCAATAATCCACTCGTTTGGCTCAATTTTCGTAGACATCAAGGCTGTAAAACCACGTTTTCCTTCATTGAAACTGTTGCCGCTGCTCTTCTTTGGATCCTTGTCTTTATCTCGCTTTTTGCATTCAGAACTAATATGGTTTCTGCCCCCGCATGAATAACACTTGATTCCACGACGATAAGATTTCATATTATTTGTACCTGTCTTAGCCATTTTCTTGCCATAGAATGCACCCCCTTTTGATTCATCTCCACATTGCGTATCCAATAATTTGAGCTTAATTTCATCTGCATTCAATTTGGCTGTACTTGCTTCAAAACTCATTATAAGAGGCTTATATTCGTCTGTTAGACCAGCCAACAAAATGGCTGCCAGCCATTCATCATCAATATTAAAATTGATACTCACCAATTTACTTGCAGTTGTAGTAATTTGATCGATGTACGTTTGCATATTCTCACATGATTCCAACCGAATTGAAATTAACGTACGCAGCAACCCAATCTTCCGCATTAACCCTCGATCCTCGTACATAGCATGTAATTTTGTCCAAATTTCAAGGGCACTTGTACATGGTCTGATGTGAACAAATAAATCAGATTCCACACTTAAAGCCAAATATGCTTTTGCAGAGGTCAACTTGTCCACATCTACTTCAATTGCCTTTTCTGGATCATCTTTTTGTGGTTTAACGCAATAAGTCAACTTTTTTAGCTCCAAGAAACTTCCAATTGCAAAAGACCAGTTGTAAAAATTTTCACTGCCTTTCAGCTTTTCAATTCCAAACTCGGATTTAGTCGAACAAGCCATTTCGATTTTTAATTTTACTAACAAAAAATTAAGCAACAAATGCAAAAAACCGAACCTTCAATAATCAACTCTAAAAAAATGCAAAAACTTTGATTTAATTAATTTTTCCGATATCTGGGCCCATAACCTCTTGAGAAATGAAAAAAACGTGTGTCCACTCTTGTATCTTTGACAGAAGTAAGTATTTATTCCAGAAAAATAAGAAAGAGAAAATATGATATGTACAATAGAAAAAGACAATTGTTTATGTGACAGGTGGCAGCATAAGGCTAAGTTCACAACAAATACTCTACCTGTTCAAAATACAAATGTACAAGATACACCAATTCCCAAACCAATTGAAAACTTAACACTTTCAACCTCAAAAACAGTTAATTACACAACCACAAATAATAGCAACACCAACACCTCAGACTCTTCCAAACAAACAATTCCAAAAAACACACCTCGATCATCAGAACCAAAATCAAATCTGACAAACGAACAAACAACATCAAATATCTCAGTTAACTCACAATTGCATTCAAGCCAAACTAAACCCAATTCCTCCGTAAACACCAATTCCACAACCGCCGAAAAACAAACGAATTCTCCTCTATCACAGTTAACTCAAGATTTACTTAAAAAAAATACTTACTTTGTAATAAATAACGACCATCAGGATGTCGAAATGGACTTATAATAAAAACACCACATTGCTCGACTCCGCTGATCGGGAGTTGAATCATCCGGGCTCTTTACGGAGCCCGAGTGATCCAACACTCGATCAGCGGAGTCAAAGCTCCTCTGGGGTGGAATCACGTAAAGTGATAGGTGACTATCACTCTGGTGATAGTCGATTTTGATTATCACCTATACTTGGTATCATGTAAGGTGATCGCCAAATTTTGGTGGGTTATTGGCAGCACTTACAATTTTGACATTTTGATTTATGTACTGTCATTGTATTACTTTTAGGTTAGTTCAGGAAAAGAAGGTCTCAGTACTTCACTTTGGCTGATACTGAAACTGAGATCTCGGAAAACAGGCCTAAACCTAAATAAAAGAGTACTAGATTAAGACAATTTGAGGTTTTTCACTGTATTGTGGTGGGTTTGACTAACTTTAGTGACATATTTGTTCAAGGGAAAGCATCCATTTTCGTTAATTTGTATGTATATACGCACTCGAATGCGTAAAGTTATTTGAATTTATGTTTTAAGTGATAATTTATGAACATTTATTTGATATGTTGGTGGGGTATGTATGTACGACTTTTCTTTGTCTTTTTTAATCAATAGCTTTTTCTAAGCCTAAAAGCTATTGAACTTAGTAATTTTCTTTCCTTTTGTAGCAATTTAATACGTCTAAAACAAAGTATTACTGACCAAGCCAACAGCATAGTTGAGAATCTCTGCTCTGAAAGTGATCAGAGGATAAAAGACGTCAGAGGCTTACATTTTCTGAACATACTTAACCTTTATATGTTGACATATGCACTTATAAGTATATGAACATACTTACGGGTGGTTAGTCTTCATCAGTAAATTTGTTTGTTGTTTATATTTGTGTTTGTTTAATTTTCTTGTGAACAAAAACAATGTGATAGTGAATACTTTTGAAGACACAACATTTGTTTATAAAGCAACTTTTGTTTTGTTTAAAACAACATTAAAGAAAAAATTTCTTTTCTTTCAAGCAGTGGACGGGTTTCAAAGGCAGGAATAGGCAGTTTTTTTAATTATGTTATAATGTTGATTTTTTATTATTTTTGAATTAATTTGCAAATAAATCATTTCTTATCCTGTGCATTTAAACTGTGCCTTGCTTTTTGATTATATTTTCGGTAGAAGAGAGCTCCAATGAGCAATAAGTTAACAAAGCGCTTCACTTTTCTCTCTTTATTTGAATATATTTTAATTTGAAATCATATAACACTACAGCAATATTTTCAATTTTAACTTTTGTATTCTTTGCCGTCAAATTACTTCTCAAAAATCAAAAATGTATGGGTGTGACACCTAAATAGGTGTCACTCGATTTTCATCGCAAAAAGGTGACAATCACGGTGATTATCACCTTACATGATACCAAATTCGCGATGGTGACTATCAACTATCAACTATCACCTTACGTGATTCCACCCCTGATCACCCCTATCTCGACAACTCTATTTTCTCACAAACAAATCAACCTTATACAACGAACTTATCAAAATATTCCATTAAAATCCTTCAATGGAACATGAAGGGTTTTATTAACAACTATAACGAATTAAGTATTCTTATTAAGGCCCACTCGCCAAGTATTATTTCTCTTCAAGAAACACACTGTTCTTTTAATTTTAAGCCAAATATCCCCAAAATCTATACAGGATTTTTTCACAATTTAAATCAAAACACTACATCTAAACAAGGTATCGCGGTTTTAATTAAAAAAGGTATCCCACACAAACGAATTTCCATTAACTCACCCATCCTTACACTTTCAATCGAAATACAGCTCGCGATTAAATTCACCATAGTGTCCGTATATATACATCCTAAACAAATTTTTTCCATCAATGATCTGGAAAATATAATCGATCAGATAAACACTCCAATCATCTTAGCTGGTGACGTTAACTCCTGGAGTGTTTTATGGGGTTCTCCTGTGACTTATGCTAGAGGTGCGATCTTAGAAAGGTTTTTATCGAACTCTAACCTCATAATTCTTAACGATGGCTCCCCTACCCATTTTTCTACGCATCAAAGCTTCACACACATAGACATTACTACCTGTTCTCCCGAATTGTACCCAAAGATCTCATGGACTGTTCTTGAAGATCTTCACAACAGTGATCATTTTCCTTTAATAACTACACTTACAACTAATCAAAACATCCAAAGATATGGTGCGACTCCTAAGTTTAAAACTGATCTAGCAAACTGGAACACATTTCAAGATCACATCACAAGAAATCTAACATCTCCACATATCTATTCAAATATTAATCAAGAGGCTGCTCGAATTTCCAAAGCCATCCGATTGGCGGCAAACCATTCGATACCCCAAGGCTCTCCAATAGCTCCAAATCGTACAGTATCATGGTGGAATTCAGAACTACAACGGTTGCATAAAGAAAAAAACAAAGCATGGAAATTATTCAAGAAGTACCCTAACCAGAAAAACCTACTTTTTTTCAAAAAATCAAACGCTAAATTTCGTAGGGAAGTGAAAATTTCTAAACAAAAAAAATTCAATGAAATCACATCCGCTATTAATCCCACTTCCTCTCCATCGAAAATATGGCAAAAAATCCGTTGTCTCTCAGGTACCTACACACCTCACTCTATCATGTGCATTGCTGAACAAAATCAAGAAATAACTTCTCCTTCCGAAATAAGTAACCTCTTCGCCAAAACATGGTCAAGTCTTTCTAAAGATGAAAACTTCTCTGCTGCTTTCAAAATCAATAAAACAACAGCTCTTAACTTGCCTTCCCACAATGAATATTTATCCCCTCTATCCAATCATATAGAAAAGGCTATCTCAAAAATTGAATTTGAAAGTTGTCTTTCCATGTTAAAAGGGAAAACACCTAGTAGGGATCGTATTTCATACCCTATGTTTAAAAACCTTCCAACAATAGCCAAATGCAAGCTTCTACAACTTTACAACAATATTCTTGACACTGGTATCATCCCACAAAGCTGGAAACTTGTAACTATACTGCCTTTGGCCAAACCAAACAAATTAATTAACAATATTAACGGATATCGGCCAATATCTCTGATTCCATGTGCCTCGAAAATATTGGAAAAAATCGTTGCCAAAAGGCTGCTCTGGTTTTTGGAGTCCAGAAACCTGATAAGCACTAATCAAGTCGCTTTCAAAGCCAATAAAGGCTGTGACGATGCCCTCCTACATCTTGATTGGTATATAACAAAAGCTCTATCAGCCCGTAACCATGTTACAATATTGTCATTAGACTTCGAAAAGGCGTTTGATAGAATAGGCGTACATCAAATCCTGGACAAAATTAGATCTTGGGGTATTGGCCCCAAAATATTTAATTATATTAAATCTTTTTTGACTAACAGAAAAATTTGCGTAAGAACAAACAACTGTTTTTCAAACTATTACCCTCTCCACAATGGAATCCCCCAAGGTTCTCCATTGTCAGTTGTATTATTCTTGATAGCCTTTGACGATGTTAGTAGAATAATATCAAAACACCCACAACTTGATCACTGCATTTATGCGGATGATGTTTACATCTTATGCAGGCATAACAGCCTAGTTGAACAACAAAATCTTTTTTCAAATGCCATTACAGATATTTTAACATGGTGTACCAGATCCGGTGCCAAACTTTCAGTAGACAAATGCAAAACTCTACACGTTTGTCGTAAAACATCTTGCACTAAATTCAATTTTAAATTTAATAATGTTAACATAGACAATGTAAATAATTTAAATATTTTAGGCATTAACTTTAGTGATAGATATAACTTTAAAAACCATTGTATTGTACTAAAAAAAAGCCTAGCTGCGAGGGCCAACATTGTAAACTATTTATCATGCAAAAAATCTAATGCTCATTTAAACACTCTATGTAACGTAACTAGATCTCTATTACTAAGTAAAATTGACTACGGCCTTTTAATCTACGGCAACTCCCCGAAATCAACTATAAACATCATCAAGGCCCCATATCATCAATCAGTGCGGAGAAGTCTAAACGCTTTTCCTACGAGCCCGATACGCAACATAATGGCAGAAGCTGGACTTCCTTCAGTAGAAGAACGCATCCTCGAAAGTAGAGCCAAACTTTACGTAAAAATCGCCTTTATACAAGGTTCAATCATTAACGACGACGTTAAGTCGTTATTGCAAGCTAAAATCTCAAAACGAATTCCATCAGCCTTATCAATCGCAATAACAACCAAAAACTTAATGGATCTTCCGACAGTAAAAAACTCCAAATACTACCCCTTATTTCCACCTTGGGACATTTTAAAATCATCCTTTATTATGGATTTGGAAGATAATTTAAAAAGCAATACATCCAACAGCATATATCGAGCATTATACCGGGACATCACAAACCGTTTTAAGTCAAACGGTTGGAATTTTGTATTCACCGATGGTTCAAAAACCCAACTAAGCACCTCTTTTGCATCAACCCACGAAGACGGATCACTAATAACCATAGGTCTATTGGACAATGTAGCATCAATATTTACCGCCGAGGCAACAGCGATCTTAGAAACCGTAACAATAACCGCAAAGCTACCTGGTAGCTTTGTTATTTGTTCCGATAGTCAGTCAGTTCTTAACGCCATTCAAAATCCAAAAAACACCACGATTATTATTAACAAAATAAGAGATCACCTCATAATGCATTCCAACAAATTAAAACTTATGTATATAGTATTATACTTATGTATACCTGGACACGTTGGGATAATCGGCAACGAACATGCTGACAAAGCGGCAAATGATGCTCATGATTCACCAACCATATTGAATGCTAGTCTAACTAAGCGTGACCTACTTCGGGAAGTTAAAAACAAACTTCGACAACAACAACAAAACGACTGGCAAAATAACTACCAACACTTTTACAAATCCACCAACCCCGATAAAAACAAACCTATCTATCCTATCACTACCTCCAAACAGATGAATACAGTCATGGTCAGACTAAGAATAGGACATACAGCAATCACCCATCAACACCTTCTAAATAAGACAAATCCGCCATCCTGCACTCACTGCCAAACAACAATAGACATAAAACATATTCTTGGAACAGGGGCCTGCAAATCGCTGACCTCCAATACCAGCGTTTACAACTCACCTTTACAAACGGAGGAAATCCTTAGAAACCTAGATTCAGAAAATATAAAAACTATCTACAATTTCATTAAATTACACAATATTCAAATATAAACTTTCCACTACAAAATATATATTAAATTTAATTACTAAATTATACTTATACCTATTATCATTTTTTCTCAACCTAAGAGTCAGAAGCCTTAAGCAGCTAGCGCTCATATATTTAACATGTAAATTTTTAATTTTATGTTAATAAATTATAATAATAATAATAAAATAAATAAAGTATTTTTTTTTTATTTTTATATATACACTTTCTATATACTTCTTATACTTTCTAGGGAATAAGAAAAAAGTCATAGAAGACGAGGAGTTAATCATTACATAACCCATATGGACCAGAAATCTAGATGATATTACCCAGGAGAAATATGAAAAGCTTTACATTTTATAAATGCTGTTGTTAGCAAATCAAGGCAATATTAGCATCAATGTGCAGAACAAAAATACCAATGAACCTAGTGAATTGCATGACATTCGGCTCAAGCTGGTGAGTCGGAAGAGGAACATTGTGTCCTTAGAAGACAATATTGGACTTGCAGCAAATCAAACCACTTCAACTCGAATTGTCGAAGTCCAAGCGCAATCAATTACAAAGGTACGGACGCTTAAACGATTCCCGGAGATTCCGAAGTCAGACGACCGGGACTCTGGCATAGCAATGTCGGAAGAGTCTGTTGCTTAAAATAATTATAGACCTTGGCCTTTGTTCTCCATGTACCTGAGTAAGCGAGTAAGCTCTAAAAAAAATGCATAACCATCATGACTTCGATTGCTCTAGTGACCATAGCAACTCGTTCTTCATAATTTTCAGACATGATTATAGATTTCTCAAACCATCGCGTTACATTTGTTGTGTATTTCATTATTTTTAATAAATTTGGGCTTTTGGCTTCTTTGTCTTTCTTTGTCCATGGAGATGCCACTAGTTCGGATGGTTTAACATTTTTGTACAATTCAAACTCGAGGAGAGTAAGTTGTCGTGCTAGTTCCAATGGATGAAGTGTTAGCAAATTTATCTCAGAGTCCGGTACTTGAAGATGATGTTCAATAGGTGGAGGACTGTTGCCATAAGCAAATGTTATTTGCTTTTGACTCTTTTCTTGTTAATTTTTCTGTAAAGTGGTTGTTCAATAAATTATAAAAAAAAATGGTGTGTTTGTAACAAATAACAATAAATTACCTTTCTTTGAACAATTTTTAAAACTGAATCAACCCATTTCTTCATAGATTTGCCATTGACGTTCTCTAAGAAATGCAGAAGAGTCTCCAGTAAGACTGGATCCTTTTCAAAATCATAAAAATGATGATCAACCCAATGCCGAAGCACATTCAACACACGAAACTGTACAGGTTGGACATATTCCTTGCGGAAACACTTCCAATCTTCACGTTGAGAATTTTTATGTAATTTCTCCGAATCGGGATTGTTTTCTCTTTCGCTTGACGGCACTTCTTGATATACCAAACTTGGATCTGGTATATTAAACCGTTCAATCAAAAGCTGAAGTAGACTTTGTGGTGAACAGAAATAACGAACCTGACGAACATTGGATCTGCATAAATGTGATACGTCAAACGTTCAATCAGTTTACACAGTGTAGCCCTATGAAAAAAATACAAAAATATTTATTTGCAAAAGTTCAACAAAGAAAAAACTATTATTATCAACCTTTGTAAGAGGAACTCCAGCGCTCTCACGTTCTTCTAAAACAATATTATTTACATTGTCAGGAATGGCAAACTTGTATATCTCGGGACTAGGTAGACGTAGGGGATGCTTTTTTTCCATATCCAACAATATGCTGTCCAAAATACGATCTAACATAGATTTCGTATTCACCATTATAAGATCGGCCATCCAATCACTTTTTTGTTGAGAATTTTTCGCTGCAAGCAAACAAACAAACAAAAAAAAGTTATATTTTGATGTTCTTCGAAGTAACAACAATTATTAGATTACCAATTAAAATAACAGCTGGTTCTACTCTTGGTGATATTTCGAACGCATATTTTAAATCTTCAGTATCACTTCGATCGATTATTTCAACTCGTCGCATAAAGAATTTTTCTTTTAGTCTAAAATCGTAGTTTGCAGCTCCGGTGGAAACAGTGTTTTTTGGCAATAGATTTGCATAAAACTATTAGCCCGTCGAATAAATAAACTTTTCTTTCGGTTATCCTTTTTCCCGAACCAAGTTTACTTAGTGTGTCCTCTGTGAAAATGGGATTTTGTGTAAGTATTTTAAAATATAGTGTTTTAAAAATTTAGATTAGAGTTATTGGAGGGGAAACTTAAACCTTGCAAATAATGTGTCTAAAAAAGTCAGAGAACTGTAGGCGAGTTGTACGGTACAATTGGTTTTGAAGGGAATCCAACAAGCTAATTGGTAAAAAATGAATCTTTAAATCTTGACGTCTACCAAATGCAATATTTTACTCATTTAGAGCCTGGCCAGACGTGAGCTTTTGGCGGGATGTTCGCCTGGCAAATTAAGCCGGATGGAAAGGGGAAAAGAATAGCAAGCATCTCCTGGCTACAAAAGCTAAATAGTATGCTAACCGAGGATGGAAACCATTTCATAGATAATACCATTACAGATGGTTCAAGTTCAGTTTTGGTGGGATGATGAAATGGCACCTTAATCTGGTCTAGTTTAATGAACTGTGGATATAAGGCGGAATTGAACCATTCTAAGTTCTGAATAATTTTCAGGAGACACCGAAGTGGCACTTTAGGGGCATCGCCGGACAATTATCCTTCGATGATCGTTTATCTTGTGAGGACGAAGATGCAACATCGACAGTGAAAGTGATGTGAGACCTCTTTCGCCTCTTCATTTTGCTTTTTATCGGGCTTGAGTGATTTTAAGGGAGCTTAGGTTGACTCATTTTTTAGTTAATTTTCTTGTAGAATAAGTATTGAGGTGTCGGTTTGACTCGGCTAAAAAATCACTTACTTCGTTGCCGTTTATATCTCGGTGTTTTGAAATCCATCAAAGGTTAACTGGTACTTCGTAAAAATGTTTACTGACTTGGTCAGGTGTTGAATGATGAATGAATGAATTCATTTTTTGGGCAATAACTTCCCTCAAATGCACGGTTTTTTATCATCTTTTCCAAATGTATTTCCTAATTCAAAATGACACACAAAAATTATAAAAATTGACAAAATATAAAAATGAATTTCGTAGACAATAAAACATGTAACTGTTCGGTTTCTTTGATGCCAGTACCACCCATGGACAGTGGTATGATGGTTTAGATAAAGTTGATAATTTCCCATTTTGCAAAACTGTCTAGACCAAAATTTAACTAGCTTATCCTAAGCAGCCGTTGTAGTTCAGCATCCGAAGAACAGGGTTCTAAATCTGAAAACGAATATGATAAGCTGAGGGTATTGTCGTCAGCAACATAATTTATATTAGAAGTCTTAGACAAGTCTTACAAACTAAGAAGATAGTCGATAGAGAACGGTGACACCAGTAAAACTGTCCAAGTCATTTCAAAAGTGTTATCAACATTGTGAGACCCAATTTTGGCTAGCCAAAACCGTTGCATGTGAGGTAAACCGTAAACGTTGTAGCTGGACTTAAACAAAGATCTGAATTTGATCTAGGGAATCACAAAAGAGTGCTATTTTCGAAGTTTGAAGTCTTTCTAGGAAGCATGCAGGTACGCGCATTAGGACGACTTGTATTTTGGGTTGTTGCTTGAATATTTGTCTCGTAGGATACATTATTTGAAGTTCCAGCAGCCTCCAGTTGCTTGTTGTCAGCCTCTTCTTCTAAATTTACAACTTGATCACTAGTTTCTTCGTTGCTTGCTTTTTCGCGTAGAGTCTTATTCTCTGCGATAAGTTCTTTTTGCATTTTCAATAACTTACCCGACTGCTTGAATGTGTGTCCCGAATGAGTGCCACCCCATAATGCACACTGATAACAAATGCAACACTTGCATGTCCAACAGTAGACGCTCAATTTTTCCTGATGACTTGGACACAAGTCCTGTTCTTTTAACTGAATCAGGCGATTTGATGTCCGAATATTCGAACAAATTGACTGAAGATTCTCAATTTGCTGAGGAACATCTTCCAGCCATCGACAATTGAGTAAATCTTTAACATGGAAAGAAGCTCTGCAATGCGGAAATTGACGACGCTGCTCAGTCAACCAACGCGATATACATAAATAGCGGCATAGTTTTGAGCAATGTGGACACAAATGTGAATCTTGCAACTATGCAATTGATTTCGTCGAAGTAATTCTATGGACTTGCAGCATAATCGGGTTCATCTTGTGATGGTCTGCTGGCAGCAGTCTTTTGCTTTCTACTTAGAACAATTCCATTAACAAAACTTAGTAATTCAACTATCGTCATTTTTATTAGTTTGAACAAAAATTCAATAAATAATAATAATGTCCAAATTATAAAAATTGATGTTTGCTATTGCAATGGTTCGGTGTCGGCTGTTGAATTAATGAAGTTCACTTCCACAGTAATGAGAGCATCTGCTGAAATAATGCAATGGGTGCAACCCACTGATCTTAAGAAACAATTTTTGTGTTATTGATTATAAAACTAATACATTTAATTTAATTAAAGTTAATCAAATATAAATAATTATTACACGAACTCTCATTAACCTTTCTACGAAAAGTAAACAAACCCCCATTTCGACATTTGAGACACTGTTATACTGGTATACTAATAAACAAACGAAAATGGTTTGTTTACCAGTATAACAACTCTTCAAATTGCCACACCATTTTGAATTGATACGCTATCCAGTGTTTATAGAGATCAGTGGTTGACATATGCACTTATAAGTATATGAACATACTTACGGGTGGTTCAGTCTTCATCAGTAAATTTGTTTGTTGTTTATATTTGTGTTTATTTAATTTTCTTGTGAACAAAAACAATGTGATAGTGAATACTTTCGAAGACACAACATTTGTTTATAAAGCAACTTTTTGTTTTGTTTAAAACAACACCAAAGAAAAAATTTCTTTTCTTTTCTTTCAAGCAGTGGACGGGTTTCAAAGGCAGGAATAGGCAGTTTTTTTTAATTATGTTATAATGTTGATTTTTTATTATTTTTGAATTAATTTGCAAATAAATCATTTCTTATCCTGTGCATTTAAACTGGGCCTTGCTTTTTGATTATATTTTCGGTAGAAGAGAGCTCCAATGAGCAATGAGTTAACAAAGCGCTTCACTTTTCTCTCTTTATTTGAATATATTTTAATTTGAAATCATATAACACTACAGCAATATTTTCAATTTTAACTTTTGTATTCTTTGCCGTCAAATTACTTCTCAAAAATCAAAAATATATGGGTGTGACACCTAAACAGGTGTCACTCGATTTTCATCGCAAAAAGGCGACAGTCTCGGTGATTATCACCTTACATGATACCAAATTCGCGATGGTGACTATCAACTATCAACTATCACCTTACAAAATTCCACCCCAGACAATATGTTCCTTGTAGATTTCTGTAGCCGATTAAAGATGATTTACAGTTGCTACTACAGAATTCGTTGTTCGCATTCGCCTAGTTTGCGGTGGATGTTAAATCCGAAAGCTTACCGCTCAGCCTGTTACTTTAACTGTACAATCTCCCCAAAGTTACAGTTAATAACCGTGAAGTGACTTCTAGCGGTGCTGAAGGTTGCGGGACTTTCGGATGACCAGTTGCTGGTCACTGTTTGAGTCCTGGTTGCCCCTCGGTAGACCGATGAATTTTGTAAAATCAAATCCACTCCGTTACTGTTTTATTCACGATAAAAAAAAGGTGATTTGCAGCTGTTGCTACAGAAAACGTTGTTCGACCTCGCCACCAAGATTGCGGTGGATGTTAAATCCGAAAGCTTACCGCTCAGCCTGTTAATTTAACTGTACACTCTCCCCAAAGTTACAGTTAATAACCGTGAAGTGACTTCTAGCGGTGCTGAAGGTTGCGGGACTTTCGGATGACGAGTTGCTGGTCACTGTTTGAGTCCTGGTTGCCCCTCGGTAGACCGATGAATTTTGTAAAATCAAATCCACTCCGTTACTGTTTTATTCACGATAAAAAAAAGGTGATTTGCAGCTGTTGCTACAGAATACGTTGTTCGACCTCGCCACCAAGATTGCGGTGGATGTTAAATCCGAAAGCTTACCGCTCAGCCTGTTTTTTTAACTGTACACTCTCCCCAAAGCTACAGTTAATAACCGTGAAGTGACTTTTAGCGGTGCTGAAGGTTGCGGGACTTTCGGATGACGAGTTGCTGGGCACTATTTGTGCCTTGGTTGTTTTCGGTAGACCGAAGAATTTTTTAAGTTAAATCCACTCTGTTACTTTTTTATTCACTTTTTTTGCTTTAGATTAATGGACGGCAGTGCTTGGCCATCACAACCGTCCTCTATCACGACATCCACATCTCTCCGGCCCAATTTACAACGAAAACAATGTTTTGACAGCTCACCTTCCAGTGGAAAGCGAAAACAATTGGATTGAAACAGCAAAGACTATTTGTTCCATTTTGGTGGAATTTTCAATCAGCTGTGCGAAAAACCAAATTTGACCATAAAAAAGAATAAATACATTTTTGACAAAAAATATTAGTTCAATTGAAATTTTTATTAGCCAAAAAAAAATTCTCTGAGTTATTTAGCATCGATCAGTGTAGCATTTGTGTTTAAAATCGATTTATAACATACAAAATTTTCCATCTGAAAATTTTTCCGGTTTGGGTTTCCGTATCGCTATAACTGGCCCCTTAGAACTCATATAGACTATATTGTCTGTAGAGCAAATTCACTGATTAGCTTCATAAAATGGAATTGCGTTGATTTTTGTGACCCTTAAGCGGGGTTCACATGGGACAATGCAGAGGCCAAGACAATGAGACAAGACAATCATTGTTTAATGTGAACAACTGTTTCTAGGACAGGACAATTGTCTTCCGAGCTAGCCTGCCGACCTATCTCTGAGGACAATATCGAGACGTCGACTGGCTGGCATTGTCTTGTCCAACCCCGTTCAAGAAGCTTGGACAAGACAATTGAGTATTGTCGCATTGTCTTGTCTGCGTGTGAACGCTGCTTTATGCTTTGTTATCTTTTTAAGCGGCATATACACGCGTGAAAATCTCATCAAGCATGTGAGAGTGTGTTTGTAAATTCTTTTTCGCGTTGAATATACATAGGTACACACATCAAGCATGAGTCATCAAGCATCATTTTTTCGTAAATTTTGGATGTGAATGGATGTGCGGATTCTTTGTTAGGAAAATATGAGTGACACGGACGATCGTTGCATAGCTCTGGGACTAGCGCTGGCGTTAAAAATGAAGAGGAAACATTTGCGGAAAAAACGGATCTGCACATTTAAAATGCACGACTGGGTCGCACGAACTTACTCGAATGTGTGACAGTGGTTTAGGGGCTTGAGATTTTGATAAAAATAAAATTTTCAAAATTCTTAAATAAATACTTTAACTAATTTGAGCTGAAAAAAGTACGCCATTTTATTTCTTGGATAAATTTGAATTTATGAGAATAAATTTATAAAAATCTGTGAAGCGGTTTTTCAGAAAAAGTTTTTTTTGAAAAACTTTTTGAAAATTTAAAAAAAAAATTAAAAAACGCCATTTTATAGGTATTCAGCAAATACATTTATTTAAATTTTTTAGAAAAGAATTTAATAAGCAGTTTTCAAAATATTAATTTTTAAAATTTTTTTTAAAAAAATGCTTTTAAAAATACATATTTTTTTCAAAAATATTGGTATGCAATACAAATTGAGCTACCTACAGCTATATGTGTGTGAAATTTCGAAAGAATCGGTTGAGTCGTTTTCGAGTTAGTCAAAATAAAAAAAAAACGGTCCTATGGAAAGTACCGTTCTTAGCCATTTTTTAAAACTTTTTTTCAGCCATATGATTGGTCGTACCTAAAAAGCAACACTGATTTTTTTAAATAGAAATCGTTAGAGCCGTTTTTGAGAAAAATAAGCTTTAACGTAACGGTTGTATGGCAGGTACCGTTATTTTTTGAGCTAAAAAAAATTTCAATTTCCCCTCTGTACAATACCTAAAAAAGTCTACACACCAAGTTTGAAGCAATTCGGCCCAGCCGTTTGGGCTGTAGGTCTCTATACATACAGAGAGACAGACACACAGTTCGCTTTAAACAGCAATTTTTTTTCAAAATTGAAGTCTGACGTTTAGCAAACCATCAAAAGAGAAAACCTTTCTACTGTTGCAGCAATGTAAGGGGTTTATTATTATTCAAAAATGCTTCGACATCATCTGTAAGTTTGCGTTAACATAATTTTACTGATCGCTATAACGACCATCAGTAAAAAAAACTAATTCATTTGTTTTCAATTTATACTGATGCGTTTTACTGATCGCTATAACTAACGCCTAACTGACGCTTTACCTGATGCAGAGAAATCGGGAGCTACTTCAGTTTGTGCTAGTGTCTTTGATTTCAGCTTTGATCTTATCTCTGAATAAAGATCTTTCTCAAAGATTAAAGCTTCTTTAAAATCTTGAGTGCTGCAACCCCGCACACAACCCACTTCAATTTCGGAAGCGAAAATAGCATCATGTAGTCCGACCACAGTTTGTCGAAGGCCTTCCCAAACGAAGGCGACTTAAATTGGATGAACTTTAGCAACTTAAACACCACCAACGAGAACATGGATGAAGCCAATATTTTTCTATTGTCTAGCTAGAATTGAAAAGAGCACTGATGTATTGGCCGGGAAGGACTTAAAACTTTTCTACAAGAGGCACTGAAGCATCATCAACTAGCAACAAAGTGGGATATGATAATCAACGTTTGTGCAATTTACTTGGGACAAACCTAACAGTTTTAACTTTGATATCGGCACTTCTTCACAAGTCACATAACGTGTTTCAAGTCTTTGCAATGCATTTGTTATTGAATTGTACGTTTAGCCTTTGTGATAATTTGAAAGGACCAAGGAAAGCGCTGGATGCTCAAATGATTTTATTATATAAAGTTGTTGTAACTATTTATGTTTCGACAATCGATCTCAACCCTGGGTTTATTGGAGTAACCCACTACAATCCATTGTTTATAGGAATTATGGTTACGGCAAATACATACTTTGTTTAAATATTTGGTTTCTTTCATTTGCAAAAACAGGATGAAATCTCAATTTCGAAAGAATAGAACGAATTCGCCAACAATGTTTCAAAACGAAATAATTAAAATCTAGTCACAACATTGATGGCAACAATCAAATTACTTACCACAAGTGTGTATTTGATCTTGGTGATAGCATTTCGACATCATCTATTTATATTTACAATCTTTTCACCAAAAGTATTGTATCAGTGTTTTGCAATATTGTTATTTTATTTGAATATTACTATGACCAATGTGTACTTGGATTTGTTAAACAAAATCTTTTAAATATACTATGTTATAAATATAACATCGTTTTATTAATTTTTTACTTTTTTTTAGAATAATTGATTTGCACATAAAAAAGCTTAACTTAATTGCGCGTCTACACTCGTATGAAAGTTCAGTTTTTTCTTTTTGGTGTCAATAAAAATATCGTCCATACTAACATTGAGTAGGATTTTTTGAAAAATGTCAGCTCTCGAGTGTTCACAGATAATCAGTCTTTCAGCTCCAAACTTATGTGGATTTTTGTTGGGAAAAGGAAATTTGATCAAAAATTTGATCAAATTTGCTGTCCAATAACTGCTGGAACACAATGGAGCCGGAGCCGGAACCGCAGCCGCAGCCGTATCGCATGTCAAAATATTGAATACACACGAATTCAATGTTGTGAACACAACGAGACGGATCCGCAACCGCAGCCGCAAACCGCGACGGACGAGTTGGCCAACTTTTAATAAATACGTGCGTATTTTTGACATTCCATACAAAAAAAAAAAAAAAAGAGCAACGTGCTAATAAAATCCTTTTAGAAATTAGGTCAGGTAATTAAAAATTTATTGAAAAGACTATACATGATGCGATATATGTTTTATCATCTTTTATATTCATATATATGTATGTTTCTCAGTGGAAATTGTAAAAAAACGTGGAGTACGTACGACTCCATTGTGGGCACTTCTAATTAGGTACGTACGGCATGCGGTACGGTTGCGGCTGCGGTTCCGGCTGCGTTTTTCTATTGTGTTCCAGCAGTAAAACGGCAGATAGCTAAGATAAGTTTTTGTTATTGTGTGTGTGTTTCTTTTGACGTTCTTAATTTGAGGCGTGTTTAACCATACGACAATGTCTAACGAGATTGATTTTTCTGTCATGTTATCTTCGTTGGAATAATCTTTAAGCAATTTTTTTTTAAGATTTTCGTGTAATATATTTCGACATTAATATAATAATGTAGCTGCAATTAATTATTTCATAAGTTAAAATGTACTTCAATGTCTTTTTAATGTTTTGTAAGTCGGAAAGTTTTGTTCGCAGTTGAGTCATAATTTAATATTGATTAAATAAAGTTCACCGGCTGAACACACCCAACCAAGCAAATGTCAGATTTTTACACACAAGCACGAGGGAATGCAAACAATTTGTAAACGGAATTTCGATTCGGGTGGACATTATTTAATTTTAGTTCTGCCGCAAAGTAGATAGTTTATTTAAATGGCCTCCCACACCCTTAAATATGTCTACATATATATAAAATAACAACTACCTAGGATTCGTTAAAGGATGCATTAAAATCACTTCGTCATGAACATTGTCAGAGTAATAAACAAAAGTTTACAAATGACTCGTTGTATGGGAGAAGTGTTCCCGGAAAAAATGAAAAGCCATCGAATAGAAAGCAATAAAAAACTATACCTAACAAATCTTTAGTGAATTCGACACAACCGTTGCCAACTTATGGAACAGCTATGTTATGAAGTAGGAATAAAATCCGGGCTCAATCACTGCATCCTTTTCAAAGCGATTCAATTCATTATACACTCTGTTCATTTTAATTTTGCAAGTTCATACCTATTTATTTTTAAATTGTCAATTAATTTTCACTTCAACCGTTTGTATTTATTTGTTATTATTTTAAAACTTTGATCACTTATCAAAAAGAATTCTTTTTCCACAATGAAATTCACAGAATGCTAAAAAAATAAACAAAAAAATTTGACGTTTGAGAAATGTCAAATTATTGTAGTGTGCGTGCAAATGTGTGTTAAATCTCAATTTAAAATGAGATTTCATTTGGGAGGTGTGATTTGATCAAACACCACAAAAAGATATGATCATTGCCCAAAAGAAAAACACTTTTTGATGTTTGATCATATTTCACACGAAAAAGATTTGATCAAGCGACCCAAAAAAAAATCACATATATTACACACCTGTTTACAGAGATGTTACATGTTTATAGAGATCAGTGGTTGCTGCACGTTCATTATGAAAGCATTCAGTTAGGGAAAAGTTCTTAAGTATAAAATAATAAGTATAACAGTATTATTATAACTAAATAGATAAATTTGTAATGAATTTAAACAAAAAGGATTAGTTTAATTTAAATTTTTATTTTTAAATTCTCTAAGTTGGTTGCCATCGATCAATGTTTCATTCCTGTTTTAAATCGATTCATTATATACAAAATTCTCCATTTGAAACTGTGTTTTAATTGGTTTTTCTGATCGCTGTAACTTAAAATGTTCTTATAATTTTGTCTGTCATAATTATAACAGAAAAATAATTGAATTGGAGACGGTTTTGTTGTAAGTAGCACTGCAAGTTGATTTGGCGTTCCTCCAAGTTTTGGAGTCTAAGTCCCTTACTATCAATTATATATATGAATATACTACACTGATCGTCAGGAACTAACTCAAAGAATTTATTTTGCAAATAAATATTTGAATTTAAATTGGATTTTTGTTAAAAATGTATTTATTTATTTTTCTGTTATACTTATAAAACAAAAATAAAAAATTAAATTTTTATCAAAAGGTATTAGTTCAATTAAAAAATGTAAAAGCAAAAAAAAATTTCTGAGTTACATGCCATAGATCAGTGTAGCATTTGTGTTTTGAATCTAACCATAACACACTAAATTTTCTATTTGAAAATTTTTTCGGTTTGGTTTTCCGTATCGCTATAAACTGGCCTCTTAGGGGCCAGTTATAGCGATACGGAAACCCAAACCGAAAAAATTTTCAAATGGAAAATTTGGTATGTTCTGATTCGATTTTTAAGACAAATGCTACACTGATCGATGGCAAACAATGCAGATAATGTTTTTTGTTCATAATAATTTTAATTGAACAAATACTTTTTGTTAAAAATGTATTTTTTTATTTTTCTTTTATACGTATAACAGAAAAATGAATAAATACATTTTTAACAAAAAGTACAAGTTCAATTCAAATTTTTATTTGCAAAATAAATTCTCTGAGTTAGTTGCCATCGATCAGTGTACCATTTGTGTTTTAAATCTGATTATATTGTACCAAATTTTAAATTTTAAAATTTTTTCGGTTTAGTTTTCCGTATCGCTATAACTGGCCCCTAAGGGGCCGAAAAAATTTTCAAATGGAAAATTTGGTATAGTATAATCAGATTTAAAACACAAATGCTACACTGATCGATGGCAACCAACTCAGAGAATTTATTTTGCAAATACAAATTTGAATTGAACTTGCGCTTTTTGTTAAAAATGTATTTCATCGTTTTTCTGTAATACGTATAAAAAAAAAAATAAAAAAATACATTTTTAACAAAAAGTATTTGTTCAATTGAAATTATTATTTTATTTTAATTTTAATTTTAATTTTTCGTTCATGTAAACGACAAGCCCCCCAGAAGAAAGATAATTTAAAAAGCAACATTTCCTCATCATTAAGTAAAAAATGCAATTTTTTGACTTATCGCTCTTTTGACCTGAAGGTGCGATATGTCTTTCTATTTGCTTCCAAACACATTTTCCACTCACACAGACAAACTTCCAGTATGTCTGACTTGCTTGTCAGTTGATGGCATTTGTGGCGTCAGGGTAAGACCTGCATAGATAGTAAGTACAATTTTTACGTAAAATCTTAACCATAAACACACAAGTGTAAATGTCCATAAAATTTTAACTGTATATTAATTTTGACCTTTTGCCAAAGCGTGCAATATACGCGGTATCTCAGTGTGACTAGCGCAAGTTACTGGCAAGCAAGTTGAAACACACTCATTTCCCATTGTTGTCTACCAATTAAGGCAAGAACGTACTATCAAAAAATGCATGAACGTATACTATCAAAAAATGTTGTTCTCACGGGACCAATAAAAATCGCCATTATTATATACTCGTTATATTTCTGCGTATTTACGCTTGAAATTTTGACATAGGGTGTGTTTCTTTATTCATTCCGTATATTCGGAATATATGGAAAAATAAAGAAACACACTCATAGAGTGAGTGTGAGTTTGTTTCTTTATTTTTTCCGGATAAGGAATAGAAAAGACAGAAAAGATCAAATATCTATCCAGAATATCCAGAATAGAGTAAATAAAGAAACAGAACTAGAATTAAAAGAATAAACAATAGCTGACAGTGAACTGCATCAGTCAAACTAGGGAATATTCTTTGTATATAAAATCTAGTGTCTATATACAAAGGAATATTCCATTTAAACCACCTCTTCACTTGGAATGAAAAGAATGCGTTCCAAATATTCCAGATTGAATAAAGAAACAAGGAAATAGTTTATCCGGAATATTCCATTGAATAAAGAAACGCAAAAAGTGCGTTCCATATATTCCGAATATACGGAATGAATAAAAAAACACACCCATAATGATTTATATACCTGGCCACCTGTTGAGCATTCAAGACTTTGAAAGCATCCAGTTAGTTACGTTGCAATTGCAACGTGCAGCAACGCATTCGATTCGAAGGTGCAGGTTCCCGTTCCCGCCGTTCAGACCAGAAAAAGAAAACAGTTATGTCTAGATTTTTTACGTTGCGAAGTAGAAGCTTAAGCTCAATCTTCTTTTAATAATTAATTACTAAATTCTGTAACAACATCGCCGTGCTAAAGCAAGAATGGCTTGTGCTTACAAAAAGTGATTAGTGTTCGTTGCAAGAAGAAATGTAAACTTTCGGTACATGGTCGCGTAAAGAAAAAAAAAATCTGATTGTGTCCGGTCCCAATCAATCTATTTAATAAGAAATCATTGTGTCCGTTTCCAACATGAATGTGTTCTCGATTAATCAAAATTTCTAAAGCTTGCATGTTACATTGTGCATGTTGCTGCAAAATTGTCATTCGATTTATTAAGAACTTAAATTCCGATTGAAAGAAAGTATGTCTTCTTAACATTAAAACCGACTCACGACGTCCATTTCAAAACTCCATACTGTGTTGAGCAAATTTTGAATGCATGAAATAAGGGCTCCATCTTGTGACTTAGAAATAATTAATTCTAGCCAAAGTCCTAAACATTGAGGTGAGTTAATTTATTTGTTTTATTCTTTCCAAAATCCTGTGCCATAAAAGTACGAATATGAGAGATTGCACTCTTATTCTATGCTCGTTTCAGTTCCAATATTTTGATCCCTAATTTTCTTTTTCGGCCGATCTTATCTTTAATCATGGTATCCGCAATCTGGTTGTAGGGCTGCGATTTTGATCCTCAATTATGATTGAAAAAGAAGTTTTCTTCTCTTAATGCGATATCGTAATGTTACAAAACAACAATGTTTTCTTGGAAAACCCAATCTTTGACCACATTGGCATTTGGCAGCTTCTTTTAAGTCAGTTTCATTTTAGATCTTTTGTCCATATGAGAGTGGATGTAAGAGATAAGCGCATTCTTAGGAGTTATTGTGACCTCCACCTAAGCAAGCCATTTCCCCCAAAATTCTCTATTTGTTGAAATGGTCCTTCTATGTATGTGAGCTGCAAAAAACCTAGAATCCTTTTAATTAGATTTAAAGATATCACTGTTGCTCACTAGTCTAACAAAAAACATTTTGCATTAATAACTAACTTGTCAGATAATCCTTGGACAAAGGCCTGATATATACGAGTACCTAGTTCAAAGGCCAGTCCCAATTCCTTGTTTTTCTCTTTGTTATTTGTCCAATTAAGTTTTTGGAATCGGTGTCAGTGAAGGATTCTTTGGTATTTTCAGGATTATGTTAGGTTTGCTGGCTGATGGAAATAAACCAGTTCCACTCCACCACACTTAGTTCTATATAGACCTTTTTTATACCAATCTGAGGGTTTACCGATTCCTTATCTTACCATATTCGTTTTAGCGTTTCTTATAGAGTTTCCAGTCATCCGGTCGCCCTTCTAAGCCTTTATACAGATCAGTTGTTTCTAAGGCAACTCTTCGATGTTCTCGAAATAGTGTGCCGAGAGTTTGTTTTTTAAATTTAAATGCTTTCGCGGGCGGTGACAGAGGAAATGGGTTATCTTCTCATGTTCATGTGTATATCCTCTTCATTGCAGTCTCTGCAGAGGTCTTCGCAACAGCTTCTCACAATAAGTTGCTTTTATTGCTGCCTGGCTATCAACACAAAATACAAATGATAAAGCAGTCTCGCAGTACTTTCAACATCGACTTCTTAAGGTTTCCGACTAGAACCCAACTCCAATTCGAATGTCCATTTTTGATCCATCTATACAAAAATGGATTTAGATGGAATTTTTGAAACATTGTTCTTATCCCAGTGATCCCTGCTTGCGAAGACATACAATGTAGTTCATTTATTCACTTTTGGGGATATTCTTTTATAAAAATATGTTAATCTCAACTGGAATGGTATTTTTGTATTTATTACATTCGTACAAGTTTGCAGACGTTATTTCATCACAACGCTTATAACCAAAATCTGTCAAACTTGTTTAATCAGTTAAAATTGTGGGTCTTTAGCGTGAATAACAAATATCGAACCAATGCGATATTTCTAAATCTACAAATTTTATGAATATCATTCCAAATGATAGAAGACATAGACTAATTCTAATAATAACTAAAATAATAGAATACTAAAATTTGCCATTTTAATAGTCAAAGTAGAGCTACCATTGGACGGTCCTTGTAATGGTCCTTGCAAGGACAGTCTGACGTCATTATGACGTATTTATCTGTCCTAAAATCGACATGTCGTGTAATGGACATTGTAAAATGCTGTCCTTGCAAGGACAACCACAATGTCCACAACAATTTCACGAATTCTTGTGTCCTTGCAAAGACAAATTACAAGGACCGTGTAATGGTCCTTCCATTGTGGATGGGACACAAGGACACATCTTTTTGACATCTGGTCCTTGCAAAGACCATGTCCCAACATTGCAACAGCACGAACTTCTGCCGGGACATTGTTGCTTGGAATGTCCACTTTTCAAGGTGGTTTTGTTGTTGTTAAATTTCAATGAAGTGACATCAGATTTTGACAACCTTGCGTGCATTTGCTCTGTTCCCACTCTGAACTTTCTGTGATGCGCTACTTATTTTAACATTAGTAAAGAAACAAAGATAAAACAAAAAGAGCAGAGAAGAACAAAGTAAATTATTTATTTTGTCAATGAATTTGTTTTTCATGGGTGGATTAATAATGATTACGAAACAAAATTCCATTTTATAAATACTGGAATAATCAAAAAATATTTTTATGTGACGTATAGTTTAAAAAGGTATTTTTCGAATAATGTGCAGAAAAAAAAATTATTTTTATTTTTATTAGGATTTTGTTCAGCATTGAAACTCGTTTTTAAATTCTTTAATCCACCGAAATCGGTTCGTTAACCCTTGAACCACCGCCTTAACATTATGTCTGTTCGCGTACCTTTTGTGCCAAAAAATGAAAACTGTAAAAATTTCTCAAATGAGAGAAAAATCTCTCTCACTTACCGAAAAGTACACGAACACTTTTTGTGTAAAAACTTGAAAAACGTCAAATTCGAATTTTTTGATTGGCTAGCTCTTCGCGGTAAGGGTCATCTGCAACAACAAATATTTACGTCATTCGATTTTGACAGAGTTCAAGTTTTTACCAGATGAAATTTCAGTGCAAATAAATGAACGAAAGAATAAAACAGCTGTTATTTTCTTTCGTTCATCTTTCGTTCATCTCTCAGTACGCGAATGCTTTTTGAGTTAATGTAAACGTATGAAATCGAATGCAAACTGTTTCATTTGGGTACGCGAACAGAGGTATTAATAATGCAAACATGACAGGTAAATCGTTTTTAAATTTTGATCCAAGGATGAACCACGATTGTACAACTGGCCCTAATTGTATGTCTGTGTGAGTGAAAAATGTGAGTGTATTACAACTATCTTGCCAGTAGCTGGCACGTGTCGCGTCCGTGTAACAAACAGCTTATTGAATTCCGACATAGTTTCACTAAATTGCTTGTTGCTGTGCACAGATGACGTCACGAGACGGTCAAAATTGCAACAATCAACCGAAATTTAACATTTACTTTCACTTATACTTTTACTTACACGATTACTGAGGCTAGTGTATTTATGTGTAAGCTCGCCTTATAGAAAAGTTTCAACAAACATTCTCCGGATGGTCAACGATAAAAGTATCGCGGGAGATTCGCGGAGTAAGCTCTGGTGTATCGTTAATGTTATTGAAATCAATGAATGAAAGATATTGTAATCAGTATTAAACGTTTAATGTTATTTTTTCCTACATTATCTTACTACTTTGTTGTTTCGTGTAATTTTGTAGATTCTGGTATTACTTTTAGAATCTTGAAATCTTGATTCACTAGACATAATTATCCAATAAAAAATAATTCATGGATGGTAAGATGAGAGTTGTGATGAGAAGTTTAACATCGCCATGTTCTGTGAAGACGGTGATTATTTACAGAAAATCACAGTATGGGAATGTGCCTATTGAAACGTCAAATTTACTTTCAACAAGGACCAATTTATAAATGTCGTGTAATGGTCATTGCAAAAAATTGCATTCTTCAGCGCGGTTTCATTCACTACCAATTGTCAAAATGGTCATGTCGTGTAATGGACATTGTTATGCTTGTCCTTGCAAGGACACCGAATTGCAAAAGTAACAATGTCCTCTTTGGTGGACTATTCTTGGTTTTGATTTCTTGCAAAAAAAGAGGATACAGCAATCATAAAAATCATACTGTTTGATAGAGTGGGAGATAGAAATGCAGAAAAGATACAGGAAAGAAGGGAAATAAAGTTAATGAATATGGTGAAAACGAACATGCTGATTATAGGGTATTCTTCTGCACTTCGATGTTCCTATAGTTTCTATACAGCTGGCCTGTTTTTCTCGTTTTTACAAAAAATATTCGATTTTTCAAAATTGAAATTTTGGCCTCTGAATGCTCATCACCTGAATGCAATGCAACAAAGTCCACAACTACCTACTGTCAATTTTTGTTTCTTTCTCCGAGCTAAAACAAATAATGTTGTGTATTCTTTCACTCTCCTGTATAATGACGTATACCTCTCCCACCTTACTTTTCTTGAAATTTGCAGAACAATGTAAATCCACTAGCCAGTTAGAGCCACAGACCATACACAGACCGCCAACTCGTACTCCCCTTGCCTGAAACACCCACGAAATATTTTTTTCTGTCTGTGAATACGTGTACACGTGGCAACTATACCTGCGTATGCCATTTATTTTTTAGATGTGTTTGCTAAATGGGTTTTAAAAGCAAGAGAGAGCGTCACACTCTCAAAATAAATGGCATATCAGCTGATTTTTAGCTTGTTGGCAAAAAGAGAGACCATATGGTGAGTTGGCGGTCTGTATCTTCTTGGTCCGTGGTTAGAGCAATCAGAAAAACCAAACCAAAAATTTTTAAAATGGAAAATTTTGTATTTTGTATGATCGCTATAGCTAGCTCCTAAAGAGCGATCAGAAAAACCAAACCGAAAAAATTTTCAAATTTAAAATTGAGTAGGTATTTTATTACTCGATTTAACACAAATGCTGTACTGATAGATAGTGTTTATAGAGATCAGTGATAATATCCCAAAGGTTTATATAGCAAAGGTCTAGAAATTGAAATGAAACTTGATGCGTTCTTTTTCTAACTATAGTCAACTATTATTAACAATATTCTACTAAAAGGCGTTCCTTTAATTCAAATTAGTTACGATTTGTAAATATATGACATCATTCCAGCGTTGCTAAACTTACGTTGAAGTGTCAAATAGTTGCGATTTGTTATTAGATTGCAGATCTGGCAAATTGAACGTTTTGTTTAAATCAAATCAAAGTCCATATTAAAAACCAAACCAAAAAATTACAAATTCTCAAATTGAGCAGCCACAACGTAGGTACTTATTTTCTTTGAGTGGACAAAAAAGAATAAAGTGGATTTTTCTCCAATTTTGAGTGATGAAGGAGGATAATTTAATTAGTTCCTCAATATACAAACAAATGTTAAGAGTGGTCGTTTGACAGTTTACAAAATTTAACAACATATATTTCCTAAATGGTTTGTTAAAAGCATCACAAATCCTTACAATGACACTTCAAAAAGCAACAATTGCTCACTTTGGTTAGGTTAAGAACGCACCAATGAGAATGATATTGTTTGATTGCGATTTCGGATGATTTTTTGTATGATTAATGGTAATGGCTTACGAGTAAGTTGGTATGAAAATATCTTAAACATTATTTATTTACCTACCATTTTCATCTTTATAAGCGGTCTCCATTGGCAAGAAAACTGTCGTACCTTCTGTTCTGTATGATAAACTGTTCAATGGAGACCACCCCATTGCAGACAGAAAATCTGTTGGAACAGAACTATCTGTCTTCTCCGTGGACAGAAACTCAGGCAGATTTTGACATTTCGTTTGTCAAAGTTGGGTGACAACTAAAAATAATAAAAACAAAAATTAAATTATTTTGTTATTTGTTCTACTGCGTGATGTCTCGAAAAGAAAAAATCGAGTTAGTGGATTGTTATGAAAAATATAAGTGTTTGTGGAACAACAAAAGTAGTTCTTATAAGAGGACTGACTGGAAAAAAGCAGCATAGGCTGCCCATCAAAAGATGGGCAGGATGTGAAAACAAAATAAAAGCATTAAATTCATCTTATGTGGTAAAAAAGAAAAAAGTGAATGCCTAAAATAAATCAGGCTCCAGTGGCGATGATTTTTGTAAGTTTACATTACTAAACTTATTGTTTATTTAAAAGGAACTTTAATAAATAATAAATATTGATATTTATAATGCAATTAATGTCTATTTATTTGTATTTTATTTCACAGCAAATCACTCTTATAGATATTCACTTGTGCTGAACAGATAGGAAGTGGTTGGTAGGAATCGTCCATGGTGTTATGTATGTATGTATGTATATTTATTGAGTCTTTTTTTTATCTTTTTCTTTTATACATAGAATCTTACTGACTATTACATGTTATTTGACAACCGGAGGCTGTAATGTATGGCCTTCCTTTTCTGTTTTGTTGTGTTGAATGCCAACATGGCTTACATTTTTCTTTTCTTTTTTTATAAAAGTGTTAAGCTCTTGCTCTCGGAGCTGTATATCTGTTGCGCGTAACGTGTTGTTACTTTTGAAAATTTACATATGTACAAATAAATACTTAAACTAACCTACGATAAACCTAAAATAAATAACCAGAAAATAACTATATAGACTATATAGATTTGTTTCGTTTGAGTGGAATTTTAAGAGCGAATACGCTCTATATCTTGTTGTATGTAAAAAGAAATCACATTGAAAATACATGAAATAAAAGAATTATCAAGTTAACAGAAAGTATTTTTTTAGAGCAGGAGCACTCTATTAAGTTACGGGAATTGAATAAATCACATGAAATAGTAACATGAAATCACGAAAAACGTTCACATAAAATCTTTTCTTTTAGACGATTACTTTACTATATAAATTAACAATCACTGGTTAGATTAAAAAGAAAATTTGCAATGGATTTCTATGTGAATAGAATATTTTATAAACCAAGTTGCTGCATAATGACGTTGCTGCTGTTTGCGGTTGTGGTGCTTGTCGCTCACACCAATGTTAAATGTAGTGCCTTTTTTCCAGTTGATGGGTTTTGGTTAAGACTCCAGACAATATGTTCCTTGTGGAATTCAAGTTGCTACATAATGACGTTGCTGCTGTTTGCGGTTGTGGTGCTTGTTGCTCTCACACCAATGTTAACTGTAGTGCTTTTTTTTTTTTTTTTTCATTTGTGGGCTTTGGTTAAAACTCCAGACAATGTTCCTTGTGGAATTCTGTAGCCGATTAGAGATGAATTTACAGTTGCTGCTACAGAATCCGTTGTTTGAATTCGCCGCTAGTTTGCGGTGGATGAAAATTCCGAAAGTTTACCGCTCAGCCTGTTGCTTTAACTGTACACTCTCCCCAAAGTTACAGTTAATAACCGTGAAGAAACTTCTAGCGGTGCTGAAGGATACGGGACTTTCGGATGACGAGTTGCTGGGCACTATTTGTGCCCTGGTTGTTTATCGGTAGACCGATGAATTTTTTTTTTTTTTTTTTTAATTTAAATTAAATTTACTCGGTTACTTTTTTTAACTCCCGATAAAAATTGAAAAAAATTGCCAATAAAACGTTTACTTTTTTTTTTTTTATTAGATTAATGGACGGCAGTGCTTGGCACAGCACAACCGTCCTCTATCACGACCTCGACATCCCATGGTGTTATGTGGGAAATATACTTTAGAATGTATCTTGTGGATTGTATCTTGTTGTAGATGGTCTGTTCGAGTATGCTGAGGTATACTCTCAATTTTGAGCCTAATTTATTTTACTTTAATGATTTGATTCATTATACGGTCATACAAAAAGATGTATTTTTTTTTTTAATTTTGAAATTTATTTGGCTCAAAGGCCATTATTTGTTACAAAGCAATATTTACATTTCAAGGTATTTTTACATTCAAATAATTTATCTTCAGGAATTTTTAGTTAATAAAAGATTTTGCATATACACAAATTTGGGATTTAAATTGATTTAAGACATTAATATTTCTTATGTTGGAAGGTAGATTGTTGCATGCTTGAAGTCCCATATAGAGTATACTAGCTTGGGCTCTAGATGTTCTGGTCCTAATTATGTTGAACTCTTCGATGTTCCGTAAGTTGTATTGTACCACTACCACTCTTCTTTCAGGGATACTGGATTGGAGATATTCTGGGCACAAGTTGTGTTTTATTTTAAAAACGAAAATCATTGCCATCACAAAAAGTCTTTGGCTTATGTTCAACCATTTAAGGGATTCGAGCATAGATGCAATTGACGTATACCGACTGCACTTAAGGATAATGCGCATAGATTTGTTTTGTAGCTTCAGTCTGTTTTTTTGGGAAATATTACACAGATATAATAGACTCGCACAGTATTCAAAATGGGGTTTGACAGTTACATTATACACTTTTATTGCACTATTTCTAGAAATGTTTCTACGAGTTCTTCTAAGAACTCCCAATTTTTTAGACACTTTTTTACAAATATAGTCTATATGTTCATTAAATGATAGTTTATTATCTAAGATTATGCCAAGATATTTAATTTTTGTTACTTGTTCTATCAGTACATTATCAATGGATAAGTTTATTTGTTGTAATGGGGAAAGATTATTTATTACCATAAATTTAGTTTTATTCGTATTGAGTAAAAGTTTATTCATATTCAACCATTTATATATTGCACTTAAGCCACTTTGAATATTATCTCTTATTGTTTTTATGTCCTTACCTGTCCTTATATAAAGCAGGGCATCATCAGCAAACAGAACTAATTTAGAATGCTGTATAATTTTCTCCATGTCATTAATATATAGTAGAAAAAGGACTACACCTAAAATAGTTCCTTGTGGAACTCCAGTCGAAAGTAGTGCCGCGTTCGAGGTATCGTTGTTCACTGCTGTTTTTTGCGTTCTATTACATATGAAATGTTAAATAATACACTTTATTATTTAATAATATTCAAAATCAATTTTATTAATTCTTTAATATTGTCTGTTTAATACGCTTTATAGCAGACTAATTATAACTTAACACATCTTTACTTCACTGATCACCTTTTAATAATGGCTGCTTGCTTCTTCTAATAGCGAGTTTCATTCAAACTTGGAAGAATTGTTCTCAAAATCGAGAATTGCCCTTTTGAATGAAACTTGTTTTGGGTATCCATGTCAATTTGAAGTATACTTTTTGTCATTTCATTTTTGTCTTTTGTCATTGGAAAAAGTAATCATCAGATAATTGATAATTAAGTGGATAATTAAAGTACATATTAAGTTTTTCGTTCATTATTTGTTTATTTTTGTTATATTTATCACAGACTGGCACAATTTCACAACAAACAACAAAAAATAACAAATTATTTCTCATCTGACGTTTGACAGAAAAGTATTCAGATCGATTCTCCCAACCCATGAGAGATGCATTCTTTCGTGTTGAGAATCGTTCTAGAATTGCACTTTTTGAATGAATGAAACTCTCAAAAGTGAAAAAGGTCAATTCTTTTGACAGAAAGAGCAATTCTTTTCGTGAATGAAACTCGCTATAAGTATATATCTTTTATCTTAGGTGTGTTCGATGACAGATCCTTTCTTTTACTATTAGGTCTGTTCGTATACATTCACATCCTTCTTTTTTTATAAAATAAGTTCTTATAAATAACAAAAGTAATATAATGTACAATGATGTACATGAGTATTGTTAAAGATTAATAATTGTAATATAACAAGAATTAAAATATAAAAGTATGTTTATATTTTTGTTTTTATTTTTAAAATAATTTCAATATACATTTATTTGTATTGAATGTTTTGTTTCAATGATAGGTTATTTTACATTAATTCTTCAGTAATATAATCTTTTAAGTAATGTGGTTTTGAAGTTTTTCTATTAGAAGTTCTTCTATAACTACTGTTAACATTATCATTTTCTTTTGAACTTTGTACGTTATTATTTTCATTTTGACATAAGTTTTGGTTTATGTTTTCATTTTGAAATAAGTTTTTGTATATGTTTTCTTTTGTATTTACATTTTCAGTTGAATCTTTTTCTTTTGTTTGATTAAGCAAGTCATTTTCTTGAATAATATTGGGTGCCACATTAAATTTTGAAAACCTATTTGATTCTCTTCTAAGATGAATTCTGTTTCTATCTACTATTTTATTGTTTTCTTTTAGTACTTTGTATGATCTTGGTTTTTCATTTTTATCTAACACAATAGCCGACTCCCACTGTTTATTCTGGTTTTGTACTCTAACTCTATCTCCTTTATCAAATTCAGGTAAAATTCTAGATTGCTTGTCATAGTAATGTTTTTATTTTTCTTGTCTTTCTTTAAGGTTTTCATAATAGGATTTTACAGGTTCTATATTGTGTGGAAATAATCCACGAGTTTCTCTACCAAAGAGTAATTTGTTTGGCGACGGTATAGCGTTAGATATTGGCATGTTTCTGTATTCAAGTAGTGCTAAATATGGGTCTTTTTTATCATAACTTGATTTCTTAAGTAATCTCTTTAAAGTTTGTATATGTCTTTCTACCATCCCGTTGCTTTTTGGATAGTGTGGACTTGACATTATGTGTTTAAAACAATAAGAATCTGCAAATTTTTTAAAATTTAAGCAATTGTACTGGGGTCCTCCGCCACTTCTCATGACCAATGGTATACCGTGTCTGGCAAAGATAGATTTAAGAATGTTTATTGTTGTTTGACTTGACATGTCTGGGAGTATTGCCATCTCAATGTATTTAGGATAGTAATCGACTGCGATTAAGTAATTATTTCCTTCGAAATAAAATAAATCCGTTCCTATTATTTGCCATGGGCCTTTTGGAATTTCCTGTTCGAGCATTGTTTCTTTTTGATTATTCTTTTGAAATCGCAAGCATGTGGGACAATTAATTATGATTTCTTCAATTTGCTTCGACATACCCGGCCAAAATATTATTTCCCTAGCCCTATTTTTTGTTTTTTCTATTCCCATGTGGTTATAATGAAGTCTTTTTATCATTTCCGGTCTTAGCTTTTTTGGAATAATAATGCAGTCATTTTTAAAAATTAAACCCCCTGCTTCATAAATTTCATTTTCAAAAGTTTTATATATTTTTAGAAAATCTGGTATTTTTTTTGTATCTTTCGGTCAACCTTCAAGTATATATGTATGAATAGCTTGTAATTCTTCATCTTTTGACGTTTCTAATCTTAATTCCTGTAATCTCTGATCTGATATATTTTCCTTACATGATAGCCATAAAATCGATAAATCATTCATCTCACAGTTTTCTTCTGTTTCTATACTATGTGCTCTCGATAATGTATCTGCTATAATTAATTCTTTACCTGGTTTATGTTTCACTTCTATGTCATATGGTTGTAACCTCATTCTCATTTTTTGTAATCTAATCGGAATTTTATTTAAAGGCTTTTTGAATATGGGTATCAATGGCTTGTGATCACTTTCTACAACTGTTTTTCTCCTTGCTATATACTGATGGAATCTTTCGCATCCGAAAACAATTGCATTCATTTCTTTTTCTATCTGTGCCCAATTTTTCTGTGCACCAGTGAAAGCTTTGGATGCATATGCAATAGGTTTTCCTTTTTGCATTATAACTGCTCCTACACCTGTTTCACTAGCATCAACACTTAAAGTACACTCCAAGTTAGTATCATAATATGCGAGCACTGCATTTCTTACTAAACTTTCTATTAATTTGTCATAAGCTTCCTGTTGGTCTTTTTCCCACTTAAATTCACTGTCTTTCCTTATTAGTTTCCTTAATGGTTCTGTTAGCACTGATACCTTAGGAATGAACTTTCCGCTGTATGTAATCATACCTAAAAATCTTTCGACCGCTTTTTTATTTTTCGGTATACCCATTTCGCGAATTGCTTTAATTTTATTTTCATCTACCTTGATACCATTTTCATCAAAAATGTGACCTAAGAATTTTATTGAGGACTGTGCTATTTTACATTTTGATTTATTGAATTTAATATTGTGTAATTTTGCTCTTTCAAAAACTTCTTTTAATGTATTCCTATGTTGTTTTTCATTTTCTGACCAAATAATAATCTCATCTATGTAAATATCGATATTTTGTATTCCCTCAAAGTTGTTTTTGAATTTTTTATGGTATATTTCTGAAGCTGTCTTTATACCGTAGGGCATTCTTTGGAAACAGTACCTTCCATACGGAGTAATAAAAGTAGTCATTAATGAACTTTTCTCTGACAGTTTTATTTGATAAAAAGCCTTACTACAGTCCAGAGTACTAAAAATTTTTGCTTTGCTTAAACGAGAAGTTATTTCTTCAAAAGTAGGCATTTTAGTGTGCTCTCGTCTCAAACATGAGTTAAGATTTTGTGGATCTAAACAAATTCTGAGGGACCCATCGTCTTTCATTATTACTACAACTTGACTCACGAAATCTGTTGGCTGATCTACTTTTCTAATAATATTCTGCGCTTCCATTTTATCTATCTCATTTTTTACCTTGTCACTTATAGGAAAAGGAATCTTTAGTGACTGTTCAATGATTGGTTCATAGTTTTCTTTTAGTGAAAAATCATATTCAAAATCAGGTATTACTCCTAACCCCTCAAAAGAATCTTTATAAGTGTCCCATATATCGTTAAAGTTTGAGAGTAAATCAATTCTTCTTAGCAAATTTGTTGCTATAATTGTTGGAAGTCCTAATACTGGCATCGATTTCCACTTTGTAATATAATATTTTACTTTATATTCTGTGCCTTTTATTTTGGAACTCAGTGTAACATACCCTATCATATCTAATATTGAACCATCATATGTGCTTAGCTTTGTGTCGCTTTTTTCAATTTTAATATTTAACCCTTTTATAAAATCTACAGACAAAACATTACAGTCGGCTCCTGTGTCTATTTTAAAATTAATTTCCAAATTGAGATCACTGAAATATATACTTTCGCACCAAGAAACATAATCCACTTTAACATTATTTAATACACCCAAAAATTTATTTTCATATTCAATATTGTCTTTATTATATTCTATTTGGTTGATATTTTTTCTAAATTTATTTTCTTTATAATAATTATTTCTTTTCTTACTATATCTACACATTATTTTGAAATGTCCTACCTTATTACAATTATGACATATCTTTGTATATGCCGGACAATTTCCTGGTTTGTGTTTTAAGCCGCATCTGCCGCATCCTCTATTTTGGACTGCTTGATTGTTGTCTCTTTCTCTCCTGTATTCGTTGTTCCATTTACTTGATGTTGGCGTCATGTCTGGTTTTTTCTGATGTCCCGTATTCCTTGATTGTTTGACGAAATCAATTTTGTCGCCATCTTTTAATGTTTTTAACTGTTCTTCCGCCAATTCTGCTGCTTTACATAAACGTATGCATTTATCGAGGTCCAATTTTTCCTCCCGTAGCAATCTGTCTTTTAAATTTGTATTTGTTATTCCACTGATAATCCTGTCTTTTATTAAACTCTCTTTCAATGTTCCAAAATCACATTTCAAGCTTAATCTTTTCAATTCGGTTATGAATTGATCCATATTTTCGCCTTCCTTCTGTGCTCTCAAAAAGAAAACATGTCTGTTGATACTTTCATTTTTCTGTTTGGGCACACAATAATTTTCAAAGGCCTCCAATACATCCTTGTATTTTTTGCTTTGTTCATCAGTTAACCCAAATGTCTCGAATTTTTCAAGGGCATCCTCTCCAATGGCGTTTAACAAAATCGCAACTTTTATTTCCTCTGCTTTTTTGGATGCTTCAGACGCCGCGCCGTCATGAAAATTTCAAATCTTTTTTTCCATTTTTGGAAATTTTCAGCCATATTCCCTTCAAATGATAATGGTGGTGGTGGGTTTATATTTACATGAACTTGTGGTTCCACCGGCTGCGCCGTGTTAAATAATACACTTTATTATTTAATAATATTCAAAATCAATTTTATTAATTCTTTAATATTGTCTGTTTAATACACTTTATAGCAGACTAATTATAACTTAACACATCTTTACTTCACTGATCACCTTTTAATAATGGCTGCTTGCTTCTTCTAAGTATATATCTTTTATCTTAGGTGTGTTCGATGACAGATCATTTCTTTTACTATTAGGTCTGTTCGTATACATTCACATCCTTCTTTTTTTATAAAATAAGTTCTTATAAATAACAAAAGTAATATAATGTACAATGATGTACATGAGTATTGTTAAAGATTAATAATTGTAATATAAGAAGAATTAAAATATAAAAGTATGTTTATATTTTTGTTTTTATTTTTAAAATAATTTCAATATACATTTATTTGTATTGAATGTTTTGTTTCAATGATAGGTTATTTTACATTAATTCTTCAGTAATATAATCTTTTAAGTAATGTGGTTTTGAAGTTTTTCTATTCGAAGTTCTTCTATAACTACTGTTAACATTATCATTTTCTTTTGAACTTTGTACGTTATTATTTTCATTTTGACATAAGTTTTGGTTTATAATGTTTTCATTTTGAAATAAGTTTTGGTATATGTTTTCTTTTGTATTTACATTTTCAGTTGAATCTTTTTCTTTTGTTTGATTAAGCAAGTCATTTTCTTGAATAATATTGGGTGCCACATTAAATCGATGACAGATCCTTTCTATTACTATTAGGTCTGTTCGTATACATTCACATGAAAGACTTAAACGACTTAAGTTGAGTTCCTTTAATACCATACTTTTCTAATTTATTAAGTAAAATTATATGATTAACAGTCTCAAAAGCACGTTTAAGGTCAAGGAAAACAGCTATAACACAATTTTTATTGTCAATTTCCTTTTTCCAATCACTGACCACATAATTAACACAAGTTTCACAAGAGTGATTTGAGCGGAAGCCTGACTGGTGTGTACTTATTATATTGTTATTATTAAGATGGTTTTGAAGCTGGAGCGTTGCAATTTTTTCCATTATTTTTTCATACAGTGGAAGCATGTTTATTGGTCGGATGTCAATACATTTAACTGAACTTTGAACTTTCTTTTTGGGAATGATAAGAGATCCTTTCCAGGATTTAGGGAAAACACCAGAACTAAATGAACAATTAATTATACGTGTGAGAACAGGACCAACAATGTGTCATTCGTCTGTCATAACAGAATAAGGTGCCCATCCTAAAAATGCGGACAGATTTTTGACGGAAAAATTGTATGGGAGGGGTCTCTTCCCCGCCGTTCGGTGGGAGGGAAATTTTTTTAAAAAGAATTTACTTAGGTACATTGAAAACAAAAACATTAAAAAATAACAGCATAACTCCTGCAATGCCATGCCATGCCCTTTTGTATAGTCAGAAATGTCTTCTTTTATTGTATTTTTAAATAAAGTTATTATAGTGAACCGTTCTTAAACAAATTTTGAAACTAATTTTTTCAACATTTTACGAAATATCTTTTGTTGTCAAAATTAAAGGCTCTCATTTAAAAATGAAAAGTACTTTTCCAAGGAAAAACGTTTTTCGATTTTGCCAAGTCTGGTCAAAGGCTGTAAATGACTTCTTCACCGTTGTCTCTGTCGTCGGTTTCGTCTTGCATGTCTGGTGAGCTGCATTTTTGGCATTTTTTTGTGGGATTTTTTTTTTAATGACCCAGTTTTCGAAACGCCATATCGTAATAACGAATTGACATTCAAAAGTGATTGTTAAGTTGAAATTGTAGAAAGCTAAACGTTCTACAAAAAGTTTTCCTCCGCTGCTCTTTTTCCACTGGCTCGAGTTCAAAAACTTTGTTAAATGATAACTAATTATGGCTACCAACACTACTTAAAAATACCTACCGCCGCCAGGGCCAAAAGCAAAGCAAAAAATTAAAATTATGGCGGGATGGCAATAAAATAGGATATGACCTCATACACCTGTTGGGCAAGCGGAGATCTGTAGAGGAGTGTCGAAGGTTGATGAATTTAGTGAGGATTTTCTGGAATGTCAGAAGTAAGGTGAAATTCTGCATTTTATGGCATTTCTTAGCGAATTTTGAAAAATGTCTGGTTTTTCGAAGCGCCATATCTCGGTTACGAGTTCACAGCACACAATTTGTATGTAGTCAAATTTTGGATAGCATTTTTGCCAAAGGACAGGACGTCAAACCGGAGTAAGGTCGAAAAATTTGCAGTTTTCTTCGTCCTCTTTGTCTACAGGGCCCTTGAGTTCAAAAACTTAAGTTAAATGTTAATTAACTGTCTCTGAACGACATCCCGAAGTTTCCTTAACTTCCGACATTTTTCCATCTAAAAATAACTGGACTGGATTAAATACCGCCATCAAGAATTTAAAAAAAAACCAACCTGAATCAAAACAAACAGGACCTATAACAACACGCTTCCCTGCTTTTCACCCCAGATAAAACATATACTCATTAAAAAAAATTTCACAAATTGATCATGTTTGCTGTAGCGGCATTGCGTCAACACAACGGTATATGAATACGCTCATGAGCAAAAGCAGTCGAACTATATTTTGACAGTCATCCTAGAGGCATTCCATTAAAGCAACCCCAAAGCAGGCAATTCATTATAGCCGCAGTATAAACTTAGTTACCTACTCGTATAAGAAAATACCATTGTAGGAATAAATTATAGAATTCAATTTAATTCAATTCGTGTTTGTAACATTCTCGTATCCCGTTTGATTTTGCTAAGCGAAAACCTCAAAGGATTTTATTTTCATTCCTTGCAAACAGTGGTTTAAGAAATGGAATATGGAATAGCAACGACTAAATCCAAAAATAAAAATATTTGAGCTACTTATAACAACCACTGGCACCCGCACCATAAGTCTCTGAGGTGCGTTCGTTTTCTCCACATTGTTGTTATGTCAAAAATAAGTGTTGAAGTGTCATGTTACTGCTGGAACACAATAGAGCCGGAGTCGGATCCGCGAACGCAGCCGTATAGCATGTCAAAATATTGAATACACACGAATTCAATGTTGTGAACACAACGAGACGGATCCGCAAACGCAGCCGCAAACGGCGACGGACGAGTTGGCCAACTTTTAATAAATACGTGCGTATTTTTGACATTCCATACAAAAAAAAGAGCAACGTGCTAATAAAATCCTTTTAGAAATTAGGTCAGGGTACAAATGTATAAAAAAGACTATACATGATGCGATATATGTTTTATCATCTATTATATGCATATATATGTATGTTTTTCAGTGGAAATTGTAAAAAAAAGGTGGAGTACGTACGACTCCATTGTGGGCACTTCTAATTAGGTACGTACGGCATGCGATACGGTTGCGGCTGCGGTTCCGGTTGCGTTTTTCTATTGTGTTCCAGCAGTTAGAGATTGTTACAATTTCATTTAAGAACGACTTCTGTTGTTCTGTCAAATGAAATTTAATAATAAAAAAAGCAAGGGGAGTCATGTCGAGGTCGTGAATCGTGATAGAGGACGGTTGTGCTGTGCCAAGCACTACCGTCCATTTATCTATTAAAGCAAAAAAGTAAACGTTTTATTGGCAACTATTTTCATTTTTATCGTGAATAAAAAAGCAACGGAGTAAATTTAATTTACAAAAGTCATCGGTTTACCGAAAAACAACAAGGACACAAAAAGTGCCCAGCAACTCGTGATCCGAAAGTCCCGCAACCTTCAGCACCGCTAGAAGTCACTTCACGGTTATTAACTGTAACTTTTGAGGGAGAGTGTACAGTTAAAGTAACAGGCTGAGCGGTAAGCTTTCGGATTTAACTTCCACCGCAATCTTGGTGGCGAATACGAACAACGTATTCTGTAGCAGCAACTATAAATCATCTTTAATCGGCTACAAAAATCTAAAAGGAACATATTGTCTGGAGTTAACCAAAGCCCACCAACTGTAAGAAAAAAGAGGCACTACATTTAACATCGGTGTGAGAGCAACGAGCACCACAACCGCAAACAGCAGCAACGTCATTATGCAGCAACCTGGTGTTTAAAATATTCTATTCACATAGAAAATGTTTGTAAATTTTCTTTATACTCTAACCGGTAATTGTTAATTTATAAAGTAAAGTAATCGTCTTAAAGGAAATATTTTATGTGAACGTAATCCATGATTTCATTTTACAAATGTGATTTATCCAATTCCCGTAACTCAATAGAGTGCTCCTGCTCTAAAAAATACTTTTTGTTAACTTGATAATTCTTTTATTTCATGTACTTTCTATGTGATTTCTTTTTACATACAACAAGATATAGACCGTACTCGCTCTTAAAATTCCACTCAAACGAAACAAATCTATATAGTCTATATAGTTTATATTATCTGGTTATTTATTTTAGTTTGTAAGTTAGTATAGGTACCGATTGTATATAAATATGAAAATCGTCTCAAGCGACTCTCACAATGCTCATGAGCAAAAGCAGTCTAACTATATAATACCTAGTATATACAAATTTTCCGCCATGAGGCTCACCTTTAAAAATAACAGAGAAAGAAGGCCATACATTATAGCCACTTTTGTACAATATCATTAACGCTAGAATAAGACAAATATTGTATTGTAAAAATAAAAAAAGCAAAACATCTCACATCTCACTTGAGTTCGGCCAAAATCATATGGAGCTCACGTTTTTCGAGATGTTTTCATTTATTAATTTTGTGAAATAGTTTTCAACAAGAAAGTTGTCTTGATCTCAAACAATTATTAGCTAATAAACCACATTTTACTTTAATTAACAAAATGTTCAAAAAGATAAAGTGCCTCAAGTTTTGATTTTGTAACTTATGCAACAAAAATTTTCGAAGCACGCCTCCTGTCTGCTATCACACTGAAGAAAGTCCTTGATGCCATCAAGGATCTCATTAATGAAGGAACTTTCGAATGCACTGATTCTGGAATTCAAGTAAGTTCATGACTTCCTTTAATTGTGTTTTTAATAAAATCTTTTCCACCATTTCAGCTGCAAGCGATGGACAACTCCCACGTCTCCTTCGTGTCTCTTAGTCTTCGCTCAGATGGTTTTGACAAATATCGCTGTGACCGAAACATCTCAAAGGGAATGAATCTCGGCAGCATGGCTAAAATCCTTAAATGTGGAAACAATGAGGACAACGTAATGGTTAAGGCTTAGAACAACGCCGACACAGTCACTTTTATGTTCGAATCACAGAATCAAGAAAAAGTTTCCGACTATGAGATGAAACTGATGAATCTAGATCAGGAGCAGTTAGGAATTCCAGAAACTGAATACAGTTGTGTGGTGCGAATGCCTTCAATGGAATTTGCTCGCATTTGCAGAGATTTGGCGCAATTCGTTGAATCTGTGGTCATCTGCTGCACCAAAGAAGGTGTCAAATTCTCAGCTTCAGGTGATGTTGGATCGGCTAACGTCAAGTTGGCACCAACATCAAATGTTGACAAGGAAGAAGATGCCGTCACAATTGAAATGCAGGAACCAGTAACGCTTACATTTGCTTGCCGCTACCTGAACGCATTCACAAAGGCGACTCCTTTGTCAAACCAAGTGTAGCTGTCGATGTCAGCAGATGTTCCCCTTGTAGTTGAATATCGTATTCCCGATTTGGGACACATCCGCTACTACCTGGCGCCAAAGATGGAAGACGATGAGAGCTTAGTCGAGGGGACGCTATCTTCTGTTATCTAGATATACAAAATTTTTTCTTTTATGAATCCTCTTTATTTTTGATATCTTAACTGTATGCAATGTAAATCCGTAAGAAATAAAAAAAGAAAAAACAATACTTTGTAGTGAGTTATAGAACACAAACGAAGCCATCTTTTATTTAATTTAACACTATTCTTGAATCGATCTATATCAGGCTTCCAAGTCATTACACCAGGTGAGCAGCTCGATGATTCCCTCCGTTATGAGGCGGCACATGTCGCCATTGGCTGTAGATTGCTTCTGTGATATGGTAGCGTTAAGATAGAATGTTGCTATTGCTATTTGAAGATTGGCGCTGCCCGACTTAATTCCTTTGACAATTTCAATTGTTATTGGCTCCAGACATGACTCCACTTGCTGACGGCCACTATGGTGATTCATCTATACAAACTAATACTACGAATAGGAAGTTATTACTGTTGCAATCAGTGGGTACTAGGCGCAGCTGCTATCTTCAGTTTGTATTGTATTTAGTTGAAAGAAAGGAAGTGTTGGGGCACTCGCACTAGAGGGCGACACAGTTAAACGTAATCTCCAATTCCGCTTAGGAGCTCTATTTCTGTCTTATCACAGAACAGGTCGAGGTATTGATGTAACAATAAAAGCAAGCTGTCCAATGATAATAGCTGCTGCTGTGGCTTGTTCAATCTTACCACTATCCTTCTTCTCCTTCTGCCTCTTCGTCATTTCAACTTTCTGCGCTTTGGCCAGTTCCTCGTAGAAACTTTCCTGACCCCATTGCAAGGGTTCATACATTTCTGGCGGATATTTCGTTCCGAATTCATTGATAACGAAATGAGTTTCTCATAAATGCTAGGATTTCGAAAGTCTTTCCGCTCTTGGATTATCCGATTCATGTCCATGTTACTTGTTTCCATTGTATCGTACAGATGTTGTATCTTATCAACCAATTCTACGGTTGGTTTGCCTTTAGGCTCCGGAGGCAATGAGAAACCATAGTGAGCGTATTTATCGTCTTTGGATTCCTTTTTTTTGGAGATTTTCCAACGCTGAACTCTTCGGTATCAGTATCCATTTTTTTCACTTCATTGGCTGGAGTTGTTTTCTTATCATTAGTGTCTTTTGGCAAGTTAGCTTCGGCAACGTTTTCCTCTTCGCTTTCGGTCTCGTCATCGTCTGAGACGATTGAGGGGTTGCAACTGGAGTTGGTGGTTTGGGAGGAGGAATTACCTGAAAGTTCGTAGCAATGATATGCAAATAAAGCTGGAAAATAATTTTTATTATTATTTACTTACAACTTGAGATGAGATTGAATTTTGTGAATCCGAACTCCCATCTTCCTGGTTGTCGTCCTCGTTCTCAGAATCTTTTGTGGATCACACTTCTTGTCAAATGTAAAATTTCTTTTTTTTTTCTGGCTTGACAGATCAACATTCTCAACTCATGTCTTGGAGATGAGTTGTATATTGTTACAGAATGTAACTTTATTGTGCATAAACGAACGACGCGGATGTTACATTTTGTCACAATTTCGGAATTTACGAACGTTACACAAATCCATTAAACGAACGTACTACTGTAGTACGTTCGTTTAATGGATTTGTGTAACAATTGTCAACAATATTTTACTTTGTTGACGTTCGTAAATTCCGAAATTGTGACAAAGTGTAACATCCGCGTCGTTCGTTTATGCACAATAAAGTTACATTCTGTAACAATATCCAACTCATCTCCAAGACATGAGTTGAGAATGTTGATCTGTCAAAAGCGAGAAATAAAAGAAAAAAAAAAGAAATTTTACATTTGACAAGAAGTGTGATCCACAAAAGATACTGAGAACGAGGACGACAACCAGGACGATGGGAGTTCGGATACACAAAATTCAACCTCATCTCAAGTTGTAAGTAAATAATAATAACAATTATTTTCCAGCTTTATTTTCATATCATTGCTACGAACTTTCAGGTAATTCCTCCTCCCAAACCACCAACTCCAGTTGCAACCCCTCAATCGTCTCAGACGATGACGAGACCGAAAGCGAAGAGGAAAACGTTGCCGAAGCTAACTTGCCAAAAGACACTAATGATAAGAAAACAACTCCAGCCAATGAAGTGAAAAAAATGGATACTGATACCGAAGAGTTCAGCGTTGGAAAATCTCCAAAAAAATTAATCCAAAGGCGATAAATACGCTCACTATGGTTTCTCATTGCCTCCGGAGCCTAAAGGCAAACCAACCGTAGAATTTATGAGAAACTCATTTCGTTCTGCGACATCAATGAATTCGGAACGAACTATCCGCCAGAAATGTATGATCCCTTGCAATGGGTCAGGAAAGTTTCTACGAGGAACTGGCCAAAGCGCCGAAAGTTGAAATGACGAAGAAGCAGAAGGAGAAGAAGGATAGTGATAAGATTGAACAAGCCACAGCAGCAGCGAGGAAAGTCGAGGAGGAAGCTAAGAAGAGGTGAGTTTGTTTTTTGTCCCATTGTTTAGTAAAGTTGGTGCTATTTTCTGTTTATTTTGCTTAGAAAATCAAAATGGGATCAACCGGCTCCAGTCAAAACAGCACCACCAGCTTTAACAACTACAGTTACCGGAACTAAGGGAACGGTCATATCTGCGTTCAGGTCGCTTCCCAAGAAAGCTAATGTGTAGATCAGGAAAAATAAAAAAACAACTTACTTTAGACTAGTATTTGTTTGGAAATTGGGTTGCCAGATTAATCATTGGACAGCTTGCTTTGATTGTTACATCAATACCTCGACCTGTTCTGTGATAAGACAGAAATAGATCTCCTAAGCGGAATTGGAGATTACGTTTAACTGTGTCGCCCTCTAGTGCGAGTGCCCCAACACTTCCTTTCTTTCAACTAAATACAATACAAACTGAAGATAGCAGCTGCGCCTAGTACCCACTGATTGCAACAGTAATAACTTCCTATTCGTAGTACTAGTTTGTATAGATGAATCACCATAGTGGCCGTCAGCAAGTAGAGTCATGTCTGGAGCCAACAATTGAAATTGTCAAAGGAATTAAGTCGGGCAGCGCCAATCTTCAAATAGCAATAGCAACATTCTATCTTAACGCTACCATATCACAGAAGCAATCTACAGCCAATGGCGACATGTGCCGCCTCATAACGGAGGGAATCATCGAGCTGCTCACCTGGTCTAATGACTTGGAAGCCTGCTATAGATCGATTCAAGCAATTGGCAATCTAACAACGACATCGCATGCTCAACTGACAAGCGCTCAAGTTATATCAGTTGACTTGGTCATGGATCCTACACCCAAATCAAGGCAGGAAATTTGTTCTAAAATGGAGCAGGAATATGAAGTAGCCCGACAAGTCACATACATTATGCGGGGGGTTGGACTTCGTTTTGGCTCCCAATTGAGGCAGTATTAGATAATAAGTTGTTAAAAATCAATAATGTAAAGAATAAACCTATAATAGTGTTAAATTAAATAAAAAATGACTTCGTTTGTGTTCTTTAACTCACAAATACAAAGTATTGTTTTTTCTTTTTTTTATTCTTACGGATTTACATTACATACAGTTAAGATATCAAAAATAGAGGATTTGTAGAAAAAAAAATTGTATAAATCTAGATAAACATGAATTATAACAGAAGATAGTGTCCCCTCGACTAAGCTCTCATCGCTTTAGATCTTTGGCGCCAGGTAGTAGCGGATGTGTCCCAAATTGGGAATACGATATTCAACTACAAGGGGAACATCTGCTGACATCGACATCTACACTTGGTTTGACAAAGGAGTCGCCTTTGTGAATGCGTTCAGGTAGCGGCAAGCATTTTCTGCATTTCAATTGTGAAGGCATCTTCTTCCTTGTCAATATTTGATGTTTGTGCCAACTTGACGTTATCCGATCCAACAGCGCCTGAAGCTGAGAATTTGACACCTTTGGTGCAGCAGATGACCACAGATTCACCGAATTGCGCCAAATCTCCCCAAATGCGAGCAAATTCCATTGAAGGCATTCGCACCACACAACTGTATTCAGTTTCTGGAATTCCTAACTGCTCCTGATCTAGATTCATCAGTTTCATCTCATAGTCGGAAACTTTTTCTTGATTCTGTGACTGTGTCGGCGTTGTCCTGAGCCTTAACCGTTACGTTGTCCTCATTGTTTGCACATTTAAGGATTTCAGCCATGCTGCCGAGATTCATTACCATTGAGATGTTTCGGTCATAGCGATATTTGTCAAAACCATCTGAGCGAAGACTAAGAGACACTAAGGAGACGTGGGAGTTGTCCATCGCTTGCAGCTGAAATGGTGGAAAACATTTTATTAAAAACACAATTAAAGGAAGTCATGAACTTACTTAAATTCCAGAATCAGTGCATTCGAAAGTTCCTTCATTAAGGAGATCCTTGATGGCATCAAGGACTTTCTTCAGTCTGATAGCAGAAAGGAGGCGTGCTTCGAATATTTTTGTTGCATAAAGTTACAAAATCAAAACTTGAGGACAGATATAAATAAAGGCACTTTATCTTTTTGAACATTTTGTTAAAAGTAAAATGTGGTTTATTAGCTAATTATTGTTTGAGATCAAGACAACTTTCTTGTTGAAAACTATTTCACAAAATTAATAAATGAAAACATCTCGAAAAACGTGTGCTCCATGTGATTTTGGTCGAACTCAAGTGAGATGTTTTGCTTTTTTTATTATTAAATTTCATTTGACAGAACAACAGAAGTCGTTCTTAAATGAACGCACCACTGCTGTTGCTTGGCTGCGACATGTTAAACGCTGCTCATCAGAATGCTGCGCAAAGAGGATATATACCAAAGAGGATATATACATAGAGTCCAATCTTGTGCCTTGTTTTGATTTTGCCTACAAGCTACAGCTGTCATATTGTTCTTTTTGTTAAACATGTGTGTGTGCTACAGCTGTCATATTGTTCTTTTTGTTAAACATGTGTGCGTTCACACCTTACTACTTACCTCATCGTTTCTTGTTGTTGTTTCACACGGACAATGAATACAATAGGAAAGAGACCACGAAAATTTTAGCAGAGGAGGATGGAACGTAGGAAAGATTGGACTCTATGTACATATCCTCTTTGCTCAGTACTGTATACATTTTTGAAACATTCTAGTGGCCTCAGAGAAGTAAATACTGGATTGGTAATTTTCCCCACCATTTATTCGACGTACGTACACATCAAAGAGGATATATACCAAAGAGGATATGTACATAGAGTCCAATACGTTCCATCCTCCTCTGCTAAAATTTTCGTGGTCTCTTTCCTATTGTATTCATTGTCCGTGTGAAACAACAACAAGAAACGATGAGGTAAGTAGTAAGGTGTGAACGCACACATGTTTAACAAAAAGAACAATATGACAGTTGTAGCACACACACATGTTTAACAAAAAGAACAATATGACAGCTGTAGCTTGTAGGCAAAATCAAAACAAGGCACAAGATTGGACTCTATGTATATATCCTCTTTGATATATACATAGAGTCCAATCTTTCCTAGGTTTGGCATAGATACAGCACAAGTGGTGAAATGGTAACTGGATTTAAAAGTGTCGAAATCTTTAACATCGATTATTAAAAAAAAAATCTGTTGAGGATCGTAATTGCCATCTAAAAACAGTCTACAGTATTCGGTTTTCAAGGAAATTTTTTTTTTAAACAGAAGTTGGTAAGCTTTCGGAATACTCTTAGCCACCTAAGAGATCTCTTTCGTGTCGCGTAGCAGTCACAATAAAAACAATCTCCATTTGTTTTTTTTTGTTCCTTATGTTCCTTTGTCTATTAACCGGGTATTTTCTTACTCTACTTTTGATGGGATTTCAAAACTCATAAAATATGCTTCGTTAGCCGGCTTAATTTCTAATTTCTCTCTTTATCTGCACTCCAAGTACTCATAGATCTTCTTTTACTCGCTCAATCGAAAATTATGTCTACCATGGCGTATTGCGATCTGGGACGTTGATATCCATTCGCTCTACATGGCCCAGCCATCTTAGCCGTTGAATACGTTTTTACTTACGAGGTGTATGTCGCTCTACAGCAGTTATAGTTATTAGTTGTATCTCCTTCACCAGATGTTTTATTCTTCTCTCAAACCTTTTCTCTTGAATACTGCCAAGGAAATTTCATCCTACTGGAAGAGGGTATATGCATCTGCACCATATAGAAGAACCAGGATGTTGAGTGTTTTGCTTCATTCCTCGATTGCTAACTTAGCCCAAAGAAACATTTAGCAGAAGTTAAGATAGGTTAAGCAGGTCCAGGTCCAGGTCCAGATAGGCGAATTCAATAACTACCTCGAAGTCATATCTCCAATGGTCAAGTTCTGACCAAGTCTGTTATGTGATGAGACCTTTTTTGATAAAAGCATATATTTCATCTTGGTCTCATTTATAATCAGTCTCATTCTGCTTTTCTGCTGACTCCATATTTTGTTTGATCTATTTAACATAATATCTGATATAATGGCGTTGGTGTTGTAGGTATATTACTTTTTTCAATTATAATGTGAACAAAGCTGCATGTGATGTGTTTCAACAATGCATAGCTCTGGTAGTGCCGAAAATTTCAGAATAATCACTACAAATTTTGATTAAGCAGCGAGCATTCTGCAACATCATCCTGATATAGCAAAGAGCAAATATTTCTAAATCTGCTTATCGCACGATTTATTTCTTTCTAATTAACATCGTTGTAAGCTGTTTTCAAATCGATAAACAGACGATTGGTGTGATGTTAATTGCTTAGATTTTCTACAGGATCTTTCGTAACCTGAAGATCTAATCAATTGTAGAATTTTTACGTCTGAAGGCACTAATAGATTGTACATGTACATCTTTTCTCCTAAAGCATATATGCATCTCCTCGACTTTGCTCCTTTTAGCGATACGGAAAACCAAACCGAAAAAAATTTCAGATGGAAAATTTAATATGTTCGATTTAAAACAAAATAAATTCTCTGAGTTGGTTGCCATCAATCCGTGAAGCATTTGTATTTTAAATCGAACCATGGCATTCAAGATTTTCCATATGAGAATTGAATGCTATTTTGTTTTTCTGATCCCTATAACTAGCCGCTTAGGGGCCAGTTATAGCGTTACGGAAAACCAAACCGAAAACATTTTCAAAAGGAAAATTAAGTTGGTTATGGTTCGATTTAGAACACAAATGTTACACTGATCGATGGCAACCAATTCAGAGAATTTATTTTGCAAATACAAATTGGAATTGAACATGTACTTTTTGTTAAAAATGTAGTTTTTTATTTTTCTTTTATACGTATTACAGAAAAATAAATAAATACATTTTAAACAAAAAGTGCGAGTTCAATTAAATTTTTTATTTGCAAAATAAATTCTCTGAGTTGGTTGACATCGATCAGTGTAACATTTGTGTTCTAAATCGAACCATAACATACAAAATTTTACTTTTGAAAATTTTTTCGGTTTGGTTTTCCGTATCGCTATAACTAGCCACTTAGAGACAACTACTTCGATGTATACAAACAAACTTCCACTTGGTCTTCCTTTCTAAATTTGCCTTGTTGGTGGTATCTATAGAAGATTGGAGTTTTTAAATGGGTTCCTAATAAGTCGACGATAGAACTCTCCGGATTCGCATTTCTAGTTTCTACAAAAGTCACAAGTGCTTAACATAGTCCCCTGAATGGAAGCCAACAATTTTTTCTTTGCACACTCTTTCAAATGAATGCTGAGTTAAATCATGAAGTTAAGGTCTTCAAGGAGCTTTTAATTTACCCTCGTAACAAGTACATAGGTCAGAGTTGCGACCCATATTCGAAAAAAAACAAAAAAAAAAGAAGTTAGACTTGATGGTATGTCTGCGTCCTGCTTTGTCCGGTTATAAGTTAAGCAGAGCTTCAACTTCTCATGTAGAATAGGGTAGCAACAAAATCAGTCCACCTGTCGCGCTTCGCCGCAACTCTCCTTAGCTGTGGCCATGGTTGTACTTATTCATTATTATTGAGCTTTACCACTAATGACCTTTTTGGTATTGCGACGCGTCGTCTCTTATCCCGAGGATTCCATTTGAAACATTGTTTCGCTTTATTGTCGTCGTGTTTCCTCAGTGTATTGTCTCCAAATCCACTTCCGTTGCACGATGTCTGCATTGTACGTTCGATATGGTTTGCGGCCACTGTTAACGAATGCTTGCAGTTTTCTTGAGATGTTTTAAAGTGATTAAAAGTTTTTCAACTTGGTATGTGTTGCGGTGAGTACCAAACAGGAGAAAGGATTCCATTGTTTATTCCATTGTTCTATTGTTGACACTCATGTCCTTTTCGCCATGGAGTGCTTTTTAACTGTCCAGACAATTAAATTGTGTAACTTTCATTGCTCCCTGTCTTAGAATGGTCTGTTGTGTGCCATAGCTCGTGTTCTTTATTTTGGTCTGCATAGCGTTGATTTAATTCAGCCACTTCTTAATTCAGTTGCAGTGACTGACATATTTGATTTAAACAAGCCGTGTTGTTTGCCATGAAATATATCTTTATGATAATCAATGTGACTTAGTTTGTCAAATGGTTTCGAATGGATACCATGCCATTTATTTGTAACCAACCTTGCAGTAATCACATCGTCAATCGCTAGCAAGAACAGAATTGGTGTCTCACTCCTTGACGCACATCAAAGGAATGGGAAAGTCAATAACAGCGACATTTTTCGTCGTCGTTCAGCAGTGGACTAAATTGCTCCTGCCATCTTTGCAGCTGATCTTTTATCGACACTAGAAGATTGCCATTCAAATTTAAGACAAGACGGTTAGTGTTAGTGCTATTCTGCTAATTGATCTTATACAGCTACCAAGTGTCCCTTCTTCCTGCGGCATGTCCCGCACTCCAATTTTGCTTAACCTTACCCTATCATGCCTCACACACCGCTCCACGATCTGATGACATGCTCTGTACTCGTTCCGTGGAATCAATTAACTCTGAGCATCAGTTTTTGAATTGTTCCTTACTATAAGTAATAATAATAAATAGTGTATATATTTTAGACTATGTCGGTTAGGTTTTTTTGAAATTGAATACATTTTGTTGCAGGATAAGAGATGATTCATATTGAGAGTAAAGTCTTGGTTGCACAAAAATGACATAGTGCAGTGGTTTCCTTATTATAAAGATGTTTATGGATGATGTAGGAGTGTCCCAGTCTTAATCTTATGTAGGTTTTAAGGCGTTTGTTTTGAAGTTTATATAAATGTGGTTGTAATTTAAGCAATCAATTTTCCTTTTGTATTTCCAGTTGTCGAGGATAAGGGATTTCGTGTATTTTTTGTTGTGGTAGAAGCATATCAATGGTTCACTCATTGCTGATTTAGCTGAAAAAATAACATTTTTTCTGCCGTGTGAACATTGTATGTCTTTGAATATAGCGAAAGCTTCGGCAGTAAATATCGAAGCATAATTTCTCAGAAGACCTTTAGAGAGAACGGAACCATTTTCATCAACTACTGCAAAAGATGCTAGGTTTTCTTTTTGCGAAGCGTCGGTAAAAAGAAAATTCCATCTAAAAGTTTTGTGTTTCTCAGCAATGTTGAGGAATAGAGTTTTTAGATGTCGTTATTGGTAATGGATTTAGTATAGGCACTAAGTTCTGTGTTGATTGAGCATTTGGAATTTTACATAAAGTTGATTGAAGTCTTTTTTTAAATAAGTGGCTATTTAAGGGTGTGAGAGGGCAGGAGGCACCATGTGGGATCTAGTAGACATCATTATTATTTCATTCAGTTGAGTTGAGTATTTTATTAGCAACAATAGGTGCAATTATCGTCCCATATGGAGATCGGTATCGCAAACATACACTTTTCTCAGCATCTTTCCATCCGATGTTGAAGATTTTGGTGTTTCCTGAATCTGCTAAATGCCCCGCTACTTTCTGCATCCCCCATTTACCCATATTTTCGAAGTTGCCTCTCTATTAGTTTCTTCTCTCTGGTATGGGCTATACAGCGGTTTCTTCTCTTTGATTAAACACGCTAGACACGCCACGCTACCAGTTTTTTGTTCTGCTTTGTTAAAAGCTAAAGCCATGCTTTTAATTTTAAGCCTCACCACTTCTAAAGACTTATGAGTAAAGCCAGCCAGGTGAACCTTCAGCTTAGGAATACCATGACCTCAAAGTGCTTGGTGCAGGTAAGTTCTTTTTGAACAGCGATCTTATATAACCATATGCACGAGGACTGTAAAATGCAAAGTTAATGCAAAGGATCTTAGTTCAACGGGGTATTTTCCAACTACTTTGTTTCCGGATCCGGACAAAGTTTTAAACAGGCCACTGTCATATGTCTATAAAAATAAAAACAACGTTTGTGAGAAAATGCTCATGAACTATAAAGTTGAGTGTCGACAAACGCTTGAATTTAAAGAATCCCAAAAAACTCAAGCGGGCAGTGAACTTGGCTATATTCAACAAGCCAGTGAATTCTCAGGGATTCAATTTAATGTCTTTTTGCTTTCATTGGTTTTGCCATAATTACAAACACAATTCACCAATTGCACCAGATAAATTTTTCCCTTGTTTTTCGGGGTTATAACACGTATCCTTAATAAAAAAAAGTTCCCGTAACCGGGAGAAGCAGCAACAGCTACAACAACTACAACGGGTTCGTGTGGAGAACATTGTATGTGGTAGATTTTGTCTCTTCTTTAGAAGTTGATATGGCAAATTAAATACAACTGGTATCAATCCCACTTGAAGTTCCCATTGACTTAGCACAAGAAATTTTAAAAATCCTAAAAAATCACTGAAAATGAGTTCTGATTAGAATTTTCTGTGGCAAGCAAAGAGCTCTTTGTTTTCAAATTTGTTTAATGGATAAAAAAGTTATTTTGAGTAGAATTACTTATAGAAACAATATGTTTTGCTAAAAGAAATTCAAACACATTTTAAATAGTGTTTTTTACATATAAACATTTTCATATTCTTTCTCAAATTCAAGTGTATCGTGAAAGAGTTCAAAAGGTTCCTAAGTTTGCAGTGATACAACTATATTTTTAAACGACTATCCAAAAAAAACCATATTTGCATATTGTCCCATGATTTTTTTTGTTATTTTTGCAGTTGAAATTATATCACAATGTTACTGAGGATGTCATCTCAAGTGTACGAGATGCATTCCTCGACGAGGGAGTCGACGAGCAGGTCATTCAAGATATGAAACAAATCTGGCGTACAAAACTGATGGCAAGTAAAGCTGTCGAATTAAATCCCGAACCACCAGAGCCCCAACTTCCACCGATAATTGCAAATAATCCAAAGGTTAGTAAGGTTTGTGTTTATTCGATCTACCAAAAAGTGGATCATCGTCTTGTTGAACCCTTAATATCGTGTACTTTCCTTTCATGTGTACAATGTTTGCTGTCTTAAATTACTGCGTTTTTTGTGATTTTGATAAACTAAATAAACAAAAATTACCGCTTGTTTTTATGAAAAACAAAATAACCATTTCAACAAACAATGAAACTCCAATCGAATGCGCAAATACTTAACGCCATGAACTCAATCTCACGCACTACTATTTGCCCGTTTTTTTTTTCGTTTGAATATATTTCGCTGCAGCCATCAAAGGTACGAATGTCTTTTTTTGTATATGCTTTTTATTTAAATATCTTAAAATAATCTTTTTTCAAGTTGTAAACAAATTTGTGGTTATTTTGCATTAGACCGCTGCTAATAAATCAAAGAAAGCCGCAGCACCCGCCGCCGCAGCCGTTGTTGCAGCAGCAGCAGTTTCATATCAAAACAATATACCTGCAAATCCAAGTAACGATGTTAAACCAAATCTGACCAACAATTCCGTGTCTACATTGAATGGAACTATTAAAACAGAGCCAGACCTACTCAGCATTAGCAACAACTGCAACAGCATCAATTAATCCAACCACAAAATATTGTGCAGCAGAATCAGATAGTGCAACAAAAGCAGCAGCATAAACAGCCAAATCAAAACAATCAACAGCCTGTTCAACAGCAACAGACTACATCGGCGTCATCTATACCAGCAGTCGCAGCATTAGATCCCAACAAGATCATGCCCGTCAATGTAAGTTTTAGAGTCCTGTTGCTATTTCTTTTAAAGGTTTGACTGGTAATGTTGCTTTTCTGTTGTTTTTTTTTTAGATTACTTTACCTGCTCAACCCGGTACTAAGAATACAGAATCAAGAGTTCTAACAATTCATGTGCCAGCATCCGATTGCAAGAAAATCAATTGACACAGATCCGCACGGTCAACTTGATTTCGTCGGTTATGTCGTTGCCAACACCTTTGGCTTCGACATGTTAACGCTGCTCATCAGAATGCTGCGATGCAAAGTGAGTACTCAGTACTGTATACATTGTTGAAACCACGGACCAAGAAGATACAGACCGCCAACTCACCATATGGTCTCTCTTTTTCCCACCAAGCTAAAAATCAGCTGATATGCCATTTATTTTGAGAGTGTGACGCTCTCCCTTGCTTTAAAACCCATTTAGCAAACACGCCTAAAAAATAAATGGCATACCCTTCAAGCAAAAATCACTGACTTCAGAATTCTCGGTTCATTTCTGGCTCACCTGAGTCTGCGTTTAACGAGGCCTCTCACGAAATTGCATGCATGGCATACAAAATTAAGAAAGAGATTCGAGAATCGAGTATTATTTTTCTTTTTTAATAGATTGAGAGAAAGAGCGAGAGAGAGGGAATGATAGAGGGAGGGAGAGATCAGGAGCCTTTTATTTATATGCATAATATGTTTACTTTTTGGTTTGCATTGGAGAATGAAGACGACAGTACAAAGACAAAATTGGAAAAAAATAATTCGGGCAGTGAAAGTGTTTTTGAAGAAAATAAAATAAATAAAAATACATAAAGAATAAAAAATAAAAGAATATGGCAACAAAGGAGATGGCCCATTTTACTAGGGAACCTGGGCCCAGTGCGTCCACTAATGAATCTAGTATCAAATGAAAGGTGATATTAAGGACATTATGTGGGTGAAATATTTTTAAGATCGTTCGTGGGGTTTTTGAGATATTTGAGCTTGAAGTTGACTAATTCAGAAGCAGAATTTCACTTATTTTTCTGTCAAAACTGCTTATATTTTCCGATGTAAGATACATAGGGAAATAAATCTGGTATCAAATGAAAGGTATTTTGCCCACTTTTTCATAGTAATAAAAATTATTTTTGTACATATCCTATATTCTCCAATATTTCGTTTTAAGTTATTAGAAATCAAGTTTTTTGTACTAACTTTTTAAACGTCAATATCTTAAAAAGATCGGCAGTGATTCCTAATTTTTTAACATCATTTTAAAGACTATTTATTTACCTTTAATTTGATATATAATTTAGTGCCCTTTATTAAATACAAACTTAGTTTTGAATTAACTTACACTAAAAAGCATATTTACATGCACTATGTGCTATGCACTTTTTCGTTTAGCGTTATTTTTTATAATTTCTTAACCAAAATTAGCAAAACATGTATTATTTATTACTTACTTTAAGCCCGATAAACAACATTTATATTGATGACAATCTAGGTGATGTTATTTAAGAAAATATGCATCATGCTATACTTCGAAAATATAGTCCATGTAAAAAACTTACCGTTTTCTTTTTATTTTCATAAGAAGTTTATAAAAGACACGCAATTATGTAGATGTAATAACTTTTAGTCTTTATTTTTTCAATATTGATATGTACAAAAAGGTTTAAAACTAAATGATTTTTATTAATATGAGACATAACTTTTAACTTATATTAAATGCGAAATGGAGTTATTGCATTGAACTAATAGATTTTTATAATTCATTTTGGTTTAATTACACACCATAATAACCTACGTCCTACATTCATTATAATATTAAGTATTATTTCAGATTTATTCTCCTTCAACTTCATTGTCTATTAAAATAGTATTTAAAAATAAAGCTGGAGCTATGTTCATATTTTGTTGGTGACGAGCAAATCCTAAGTACCACAAAATACTCATAACATGAGCGCAGCAACCAACAGTTCTCATTCCTACAAGACAATTGCAATAGTACGCTTCTATTGCGTTGCAACTATTGGCTACATCAGATTCATTACTGACAAGGATGTATGTAAAATATATTTTCCCACTGATGTGTCGAGATTGAATGCGACCTTTAAGTAAATAATTGTTTCCAACCAGGCTTTGATGTGTAGAATTGATTCTTATTACATTTTCACAAACTTCTATTATATAACTTCTATTGCTTTTAAGATGTTCCCCACAATAAGAGCGAGCTTGTTTGATTTGATAATTTCCCAATGATATTTTACGAATCTCTGTCAAATCAAGCAAAGGAAAGTTATTTAAGCTTGGAATGTGTCCGTTAATTCTACGAAACACTGCCCTAGTTCTATTTAAGTTATTTTCCCTAACAAAATCGCCTAAATGGTTAGGAGTATTTAATCTACTCAAAGCCAACTCCAGTAAAACGCTGGCATCTGTATTGTCTTCTAACAGAGGATGGAACTTATTAAGGATTGCAGCTGCAATTTTAAAATCATCCATTAAGTGACGAGTAGCTAAATTAAAAAAGTTTTGGCGGAATAGTTTAAAATCTCTCTTTAAGCGTCCATTGACAACTTCCACAACCCATCTTACCATTGTAACACGTCTTGTCTTGTTAGCTTGAGCTGTTGTCAGCTGATTATTCCCTTCCAAAACAGTTTCAGGCATGTGAGCTTTGTACCCGTAGGATTCTAGGCTTGAAATAGCATCCCTGAAACCTCTGTCTAGGATAAAACATCATTTTCTTTAACAAAACGCCTCATGTTCCCATATTCATCTCTAAAAAGATTTTTAATAATTGTTGCATCAGAATCAATCTATTATATAGCCGTTAGAGCATGTCATCATAAAGGGTTTAACTAAATTCTGAAACTTATGCAGACTATATGTTGCTTTTTGGAAACTATAATTTGAACTTTTTGGAGGTAAACATAAGTTCCGTCACATATGATTTTTACTGGTTGGTCATTTTCATTTAACTGTGTGTTGCCAAAAAGTCCATTTGTAAGTTAATTCAAAACTAAGTTTGTATTTAATAAAGGGCACTAAATTATATATCAAATTAAAGGTAAATAAATAATCTTTAAAATGATTCAAATAAAATTTAAAATGATGAAATTAGAAATCACTGCCGATCTTTTTAAGATATTGACGTTTAAAAAGTAAGTATACAAAAAACTTGATTTCTAATAACTTAAAACGAAATATTGGAGAATATAGGATATGTACAAAAATAATTTTTATAACGATGAAAAGGTAGACAAAATACCATTCATTTGATACCAGATTTATTTCCCTACGTATCTTACATCAGAAAATATAAGCCGTTTTGACAAAAAAATAAGTGAAATTCTGCTTCTGAATTAGTCAACTTCAAGCTCAAATATCTCAAAAACCCCACGAACGATTTTAAAAATATTTCACCCACATAATGTCCTTAATATCACCTTTCATTTGATATTAGATTCATTAGTGGACGCACTGGGCCCAAAAATGGGCCATCTCCTTTTATTTATATTTTGTTTTGGACGACAGAAGTTGTTTTCGATACTCCAACTCGTTTTTTTGTTTTCAAGTTTGTTTTGGGTGCAATTTCGCTGAGAGGGACGAGCTCGCTCTCTCTCTTTCTCTCTCTCTCTCTCTCTCTCTCTCTCTCTCTATTTCTCTCTCACAAGTGAGTCCGTGTGAATTCTAATTTACATACTAAATGGAGCCGAAAAACGTCGTTTTACGGCTCCGCATTTGGATCCGTATGCGGAGTCTAGTATGTGAATTTGACTCCGCGAGTGGATCGAATTCGGATCCATTTGCTTGAAGGGTACGCAGGTATAGTTGCCATTACAAAATGCACAGAGAGAGATGTACACGTATTCACAGACTGGAAAAAATATTTCGAGGGTGTTTCAGGCAAGAGGAGTACGAGTTGGCGGTCTGTATATGGTCTGCGGTTGAAACATTCTAGTAGCCTCAGAGAAGTGAATACTGGATTGGTAATTTTCCCCACCATTTATTCGACGTACGTACACATGTACACAATCATGTGTGCATTCTGTTTAAAAAAAAAGAAACGTATGACAGCTGTAGCTTATAGACAAAATCTTTGTATATAAAATCTATAGTAGTGGAACGTGCAGAATCGACGGTGTCAGCCTCGCACGCATCCACACAATTTGCTCAATCCACACAATTTACTCATTAACAGAATTTGTGTGGACGGTGTGGACTTTAAGAATGACGAGACTCAACTCAAGTTGCAAAGAATAGGTCAAAATGGAAGAAATCACAACTGCGTGCATATGAAGTCTGTTTGAGTGGAATTGGCTTTTGAGGGTGGGTTTGTGTGTTAGTAGGATTTTTTTTTTTTTTTTTTTTGGTTTGATGGATTTTGGTGGAAATGTATGGCAGCCATCTTTAATTTGAATTTTTTTGAATTGATGTGATGGATTTTGTTGGCCTTGAAGAGGAAATGTATGAAAACGTTCATATTTCATGTGGAAGCCATGGTTGCCAATAAATACATTTTTCTAGCAAAATAATAATGTTTGGTGATTTAGGTAATTATTGTGGGGCTTGCACTTTAGTGTATAAATGCACTAAAGGATTATAGGTGTATGCGGTATTTGAGGATTATATAAGGTATAATAAAATTCGAGGACGTGTACGTGGGTTGAAACAAGAAAAAAAAAGCACATGAATTCTAGAACTATTAATAGATATATGCATATATGCAACCTACTTTATTTGATTGCCGCTTTTCTTAGATAACAATCGTTTTACATGATGTGACTTAATAAGTACCTATATTCTGAAATACTTAAAACGAGGAATTTCTAAAACTCTTTCTTTTCAAATAATTCTAACCTTCCCTTTCCTAAAGAAAACTAGATTTGTTTATGATTTTTACAACGATTGCACAAATGCCTGTAAAGAAAAACAAATTTTTACAAATGCATAGGTGCGCAAATATTTACTCAGGAAATTACTATTAAAGTTAAAAAAAACCTTATACATTTTGCAGAAACCCGTAGAGGTGGCAATCATATCGCAAAACGTTTGAAATTTTTGAAGCAAGATTTTTCACCGTTCTAACATCCATAGCTGAAATTGTTATTGAGTGATTTTTTTTTTATTGGGGAGTGTATTGTGTTAAAATTGAATTTTGGCAAATTCTTGCTAACTTGACTGGTCATAGATATTTGCAAAAAAAAAATGCACGACTGGGTTGTACGAACTTGCTCTAATGTCTGAGAATTGTTTATTGGCTGCATAATTTATATTTAAAATTATTTCAAAAATTCTTCTATTTTTCAAATTCAATAAAGAGTTTTCTCAAAAAAATTAAGTAATGCAATAAAATCTAAAAATTGTTTTTTGGGAAAACTTTTTGAAAACATTTTTGAAACAAAATTCAAAAACGCCAGTTCATAAGTATTCAGCAAATACATTCATACCTATATAATTTTTGAAAAAAATTAATGGGCAGTTTTCAAAATATGTATTAACTTTTTTTCAAAAAATTAAAAAATGCCTTTAAAAATACAAAAAAATATTTTTAAGAAATATCGGTATGCAGTATACATTGAACTACCTACACCTTTTTATGTGTGAAATTTCAAAAGTATCGACTTAGCCGTTATTGAGATAGGTAGTCGAAAGTAAAAAAACGTTCCTATGGAAAGTACCTTTTTTAGACATTTTAACCTAACGGTTATATGACACGTACCGATATTTTTTGTTTTACAAAAAAATCTAATTTCCCCTCTGTAGGTAGCTACAATATATAAAAAAAAAACTCTACGATATAAAAAAAACTTTTTTTTCCCCGAATGCATAACTTGCCTTATAATACCTATAATCGCAAGTAAAAATATTGAAAAGTGCCAAAAATATATACCTAATTCAAAATATTTCGAAAATCAAATATTTTTTTTTTAATTATTAAAAATGACTAGGTATACAATGACTACATATTTATTAAATTGAAAAATATCTAACTAACATACATATTTATATTTTTCAAACCCCGTCGGCATTTAGCTTTCATTGAAATATAACATTTTACATTATTAGCATTTTTAACAAAAATACTGCTTTTCTACTTCTTGTCTATGCATTTACATACAAACGATTTTCCTTGTATGTATAGGTGTAAAATACAACCAGTTTCACCTTTGTATATAGACACTATAGTACTGTCGTAAAGGAGTATAAATTTACGCAAAAGGCCGTCGTGGGATGTCGCTGTCAATGCGCTGGCAGCAAAAAAAGCGAAAAATAGAATGTAACAAGAATAATAAAAAATATTGCTAAGAAGGTCATATCATAAGTAATAAAATAAATATTGAGTTAATGTGTCGCTTGGAAACTGAGTGGAACTGGTTGTATTTTACACCTATACATACAAGGAAAATAGTTTGTATGTTAATGCATAGACAAGAAGTAGAAAAGCAGTATTTTTGTTAAAAATGCTAATAATGTAAAATGTTATATTTCAAATAAAAGCTAAATGCCGACGGGATTTTGAAAAATATAAATATGTATGTTAGTTAGATATTTTTCAATTTAATAAATATGTAGTCACTACCTAGTCATTTTTAATAATTAAAAAAAAATACATATAGGTACATGTTTGATTTTCGAAATATTTTGATATTATGTATATATTTTTGGCAATTTTCAATATTTTTACTTGCGATTATAGGTATTATAAGGCAAGTTATGCATTCGTGAAAAAAAAAAGTTTTTTTATATCGTAGAGTTTTTTTTAGATATTGTAGGTACCTACAGAGGGGAAATTAAATTTTTTTGTAAAACAAAAAATATCGGTACCTGTCATATAACCGTTAGGTTTAAATGTCTAAAAAAGGTACTTTCCATAGGAACGTTTTTTTACTTTCGACTATATCTCAATAACGGCTCAACCGATACTTTTGAAATTTCACACATAAAAAGGTGTAGGTTACTCAATTTATACTGCATACCGATATTTCTTAAAAATATTTTTTTGTATTTTTAAAAGCATTTTTTAATTTTTTGAAAAAAAGTTAATATTTTGAAAACTGCCCATTAATTTTTTTCAAAAATTATATATGAATGTATTTGCTGAATACTTATGAACTGGCGTTTATGAATTTTGTTTGAAAAATGTTTTCAAAAAGTTTTCCAAAAAAAAACAATTTTTAGATTTTATTGCATTACTTAATTTTTTTGAGAAAACTTTTTATTGAATTTGAACAATAGAAGAATTTTAGAAATAATTTTAAATATAAATTATGCAGCCAATAAACAATTCTCAGACATTAGAGCAAGTTCGTACAACCCAGTCGTGCATTTTTTTTTTTTGAAAATATCTATGACCAGTCCAGTTAGCAAGAATTTGCCAAATTTCAATTTCAACGCAATACACTCACACAATCACTTCCCAATAAAAAAATCACTCAATAACAATTTCAGCTATGGATGTTAGAACGGTGAAAAATCTTGCTGCAAAAATTTCAAACGTACTGCGATATGATTGCCACCTCTACGGGTTTCTACAAAATGTATAAGGTTTTTTTTTTTTGAACTTTAATAGTAATTTCCTTAGTAAATATTTGCGTACCTATGCATTTGTAAGAATTTGTTTTTCTGTATAGTCATTTGTGCAATCGTTGTAAAAATCATAAATAAATCTAGTTTTCTTTAGGAAAGGGAAGGTTAGAATTATTTGAAAAGAAAGAGTTTTAGAAATTCCTCGTTTTTAGTAGGTATTTCAGAATATAGGTACTTATGAAGTCATATCATGTAGAACGATTGTTATCGAAGAAAAGCGGCAATCAAATAAAGTAGGTTGCATAAATACCTACCTATTAATAGGTAATTCTAGAATTCATGTGCTTTTTTTTCTTGTTTCAACCCATGTACACATCCTCGACTTTTATTATACCTTATATAATCCTCAAATACCGCATACCTATAATCCTTTAGTGCACTTATATACACTAAAGTGCAAGCCCCACAATAATTACCTAAATCACCAAACATTATTATTTTGCTAGAAAAATGTATTTATTGGCAACCATGGCTTCCACATGAAATATGAACGTTTTCATACATTTTCTCTTCAAGGCCAACAAAATCCATCACATCAATTCAAAAAATTTCAAATTAAAGATGGCTGCCATACATTTCCACCAAAATCCATCAAACCAAAAAAAAAAAAAAAAAAAAAATCCTACTAACACACAAACCCACCCTCAAAAGCCAATTCCACTCAAACAGACTTCATATGCACGCAGTTGTGATTTCTTCCATTTTGACCTATTCTTTGCGACTTGAGTTGAGTCTCGTCATTCTTAAAGTCCACACCGTCCACACACGCAAATTGTGTGGCGACGTGGGAGGCCGACACCGTCGATTCTGCACGTTCCACTACTATAGATTTTATATACAAAGATTTTGCCTATAAGCTACAGCTGTCATACGTTTCTTTTTTTTAAACAGAATGCACACATGATTGTGTACATGTGTACGTACGTCGAATAAATGGTGGGGAAAATTACCAATCCAGTATTCACTTCTCTGAGGCTACTAGAATGTTTCAACCGCAGACCATATACAGACCGCCAACTCGTACTCCTCTTGCCTGAAACACCCTCGAAATATTTTTTCCAGTCTGTGAATACGTGTACATCTCTCTCTGTGCATTTTGTAATGGCAACTATACCTGCGTACCCTTCAAGCAAATGGATCTGAATTCGATCCACTCGCGGAGTCAAATTCACATACTAGACTCCGCATACGGATCCAAATGCGGAGCCGTAAAACGACGTTTTTCGGCTCCATTTAGTATGTAAATTAGAATTCCCACGGACTCACTTGTGAGAGAGAAATAGAGAGAGAGAGAGAGAGAGAGAGAGAGAGAGAGAGAGAGAGAAAGAGAGAGAGCGAGCTCGTCCCTCTCAGCGAAATTGCACCCAAAACAAACTTGAAAACAAAAAAACGAGTTGGAGTATCGAAAACAACTTCTGTCGTCCAAAACAAAATATAAATAAAATTTGTTGCCATATTCTTTTATTTTTTATTCTTTATGTATTTTTATTTATTTTATTTTCTTCAAAAACACTTTCACTGCCCGAATTATTTTTTTCCAATTTTGTCTTTGTACTGTCGTCTTCATTCTCCAATGCAAATAATTGCAATAATTGATTTCTTCCAATTTGTCGTCAATCTAGAGCAAAAAATCTATACAAAAAAAGAATTTAGAAAAACCAAAATTAAGACTGTTAAATCTTGAAACCCCAAAACTAGGAACAAAATTAGAATGGACAACATTAAGGATTAATAATAATTTGGATAGTAAATAAAAGGAGACTAACAAATGCACCTCATTATATTTTTTAATCTGATAGTAAATCCATTGCCTTATAACGAAAGCCTTATAACTACGATTGGTCGATTGTTTTCGGGGTGAAGATATTTTTTTTTGAAGTGGGCTCGACAAATGCCGTTTTCCATCCATTTGGAAAAAAATCTGTAGGTTAGGATAGATGGAGAAACTAACGACGTGGTTTTGAAAGCGTCAGAGCACACTTCGTCAGAACCATGGGGAAACTGCTATCTGGGCCAGCGGATTTGTGTCAAATTTGCAGGAAAAACAAACAATAACAGGTAACAGGAGAAATTTTGGAGCGTAGTTCCAGGAAAAAAATTTCAAAACTTTTTTTTTAACCTAGAGAAAAATTAACAAATTTTTTACGTTTACAGAGATCTGTCGGGGTACATTTACTCATAAAAAAGCAACTTTTTAAAAGATAATTTGTAATTGTATGTGTATCGTAGGCGTGACGGTCCAAGTATTCTATTGTTATTTATTGGTTTAAATAAATTCTACTAATACTTTGTAGAAGTTGTACGTCTGTGGTGTGCTTCTTAAACTTATAAAATACATTTTTGTTTTTGAATGCTTTATACAATTTGACTTCGTATTCTGCATTTGCATAACTTGTATCATTGGCGGTATTGCCCTCAAAAAAGGGCCACACAATTTCAGTGCAGGTATATAAAATAAACCTGGAGACTGCACACACAAGGGCAATACAAAAAGGGCAAAATTACCTTTTCTCGCGCACACAAAACCGCTTGCAAATTTCTACGAATTTCAACTACCAGTTTTACTTCTTTAAATAATTAAATTCCAACTGAGGCGAGCAAACACGACTGCACTGTTCAACAACCAAAATTCAACTGAGTAGATAGGGACAGGATGAGAATAAGCTTCACGTGAACGCCTGACAATTAAGTCTTAATTTCACGGCGAGCCTTATCGCATTATAGAGTCAAATTAAGTGTTGACCACCACCCTGAAGTAAACCCCAGTAGCAAATTTGTGAACATGTTGAGGCATGTCCACACCCCTTGCTGAGGAGCGAGGCCTATCTAACACCTCTTGCATCCAAGAATCCTTGGATACCATTCGTTTCCGCATTCGGAGTAACCACAGCCACCACGATACTCCCACAAAGGGGGCCTACCTCATAGATAGTCCCAGGTGACGAAGCCAAGTGTCTTGAAACACAAGTACTTCCCCACCCAGGAGGGCCTATCTCCCGTGGTACCAGAATATAGCTTCCGGTGGAGCTTCGCGACCATGAAGTTCACTTCCAGATGAGTACCTCAATACTCGAGGCCTGGCAACGTCAGATATGCACAGCCAATCATTAGCCAAGCCAGAAACCAATGACCGAATTGACACTCCTATACAAAACAAACAAAAAACAACAAAAACCGAACAAAAACGCCCAGAAAACCCAACGAAAAGGATCAGAGTCAAGCCCTGACCAAGCCGTTCAACACAAGCCACAGAAAAGACACATAAATGGAGAGGAACAAGTACATGACACATGCACTCATCCTTGCCAAGAGTCCAAAATCCCAAAATCGCGACATATGGCCAACAAGGACAACACAAACTGCTACTGCAATCTGCAACTGGTAAGTTCACGCACGATCTGCACAGCGACTGTGCAGCCCCTGGCTCTGAGCACTCATTCCAGGCACCCCAATCCCCACACAGCATCCTGCGACAGTTCCAGCCCTGATGCCACTAAGTTTTAAAATTTAGGAAAAAAGGCGCCATCACCACGGCAAGAAACATCGTTGGGGTGATCCCACAACAGGTAGTGAATGAGACCGAAACACAGCATCCTCCCGCTCAGTCCCCTACCTGCTGTAAGTTCAAGGGGTTGCGGGTTGATTAACCCAACCTGCAGAGCACTGGAGAGCACAAAAGTACACAGCCGCAGACGCACTACGTCCCCAGCAGATCTCGGGCGATCATCCATGACTCCCTGTAAACAAGAAGTCAAGTCCTGCAATCAAAGACCCACAAAAAGGAAGAATCCCATATTGCACTGCAGTGTGTACAACAAGGACAGACATAATGCCATTATTGCCGACGAATCTAAAAAACTCGATAGGCAAAGATGGCTAGATTGCCAGCCGTCTCCCTTTTAAAAAGAACACGACTGAAATCCCAAGCGTCATCCACTCGCACCACGCCCATCACCGTGAGATCCCTGTGGTAGGCATACCGCTGACATTCAGTCAACACATGCCTCCAATCCTCTCTCGCAGCTCCACAAGCACATTCCGCCGAGTCAGCCAAGGCCCTCCTATGCAAGAATGCATTAAGAGAACCATGACCAGTCAGCATAAATCCCGTGAAGAGTGAGAAATTCAGGCATTCCCGTTCGCACGCCTCCCTGACATCAGGGAGAAAATGGAAGGTGGTTCTCCCATTCTCGCTATCAGTCCAGCGAGATTGCCACCTGTAAAAGACACAATCCCTTAACGGAACCTTCCTTTCAGAAAGACCCATGCCACGAGCCCCAGTGCATTCCTCCCAATCAGTTGCTGAGAGCGCCCACTGCCTCCGTAACCTGCAAGCGATAACTTTACGCATCAATTCCAGGTCAAACGGAGGCACACCGGCCAACACCTGCAGAGCCTCAGTAGAGACAGTTCTGCAGACCCGAAGCGAACCACGGAGCATGATCCTCTGACAACAGAGAATCATACCACTTCCTTTCACAGTCTTTACAGTGTCGTACCATATAGACGCACCAAATGTTGCACAAGCAACAAGTAGCCCGTTGTACACAACACGGCCTGCAGATCTAGAAAAGCCCCAGTCACACTGCAGCATCCTGCTGACTGCCGGCACAAGAGAGGTGAGCTTCAATATCACCTGTTCAAGATGAGGAAAGAAACTCATTCTCTCTCCGATGGTGATCCCAAAGATTCTTGACTTTTGTCACATACCTTAGACTCACCCCGCCAGCTCTAACAGTTGGAGGCCGATTCAAGGACAATTTGCCCTTGAGTAGCATCCACAGCAACATCCACCCCAACATCCGCACCCCAGGTGCCTACCATGCCCATGACTGGCCCTCAACAAGGGCACGAAGATCATCTGCATAAGCAATGCACCTACAGTACGACTGCCAAGAAGAAAGCCGCTGCAGCAGAGGATCCATCATCAGGTTCCAAATATATGGACCCCTAACAGATCCCTGAGGACATCCCCTCTCAACAACCACGGAGACAGAATCCACGGGGCCAACAACACGAGCGGTCCTGTCAGAAAAATAGCTCCTCCAGACACCAACCTCCTGACAACCCACCTCCAGCAACCTCCGTCCAACACTCGACCAGTCGAGGTAGTCAAACGCACCCCGACAAAGATGCCAAGTACATACCTGCCAGTCGATCCCTCAACAAACTCCCGAACGCGAAGCCATGCATCTTCAACACTTCGACCTGGTTTAAAACCAAACTGGAATGGACACTGCTCAGGGATGCTCTCCATCAGTCTGTCAACCAAGAGCCTTTCCAGCACTTTTTCAAGTACAGGAAGGAGACTGATTCCACGACAGGATCTAGGACAAGTCCTAACCCTATCATTAGACTTCAGAAGAACTATCACCTTTGCACATTTCCATTCCAGTGGGAAATAATTTTCCCTGAAGCAGCTAGAGTAAAGAGCCATCAGGTATTCGGGCATCGCTGCCCAGATGGCTTTCACCATCCCGCCAGTCAGTCCATCAAATCCCGGTGACTTCCTCGATTTAAGTCTAGCAATGGCACAGCCAATTTCCCCCTCCCTTACCATGGGAGCCAAATCATGCAAGACCTCAGAGGGACCTACATGACCAACACCCCTGGGGAAGAAGGACTTCATTAAGGCAGTCACAGAGTCCTTCCATGATATGAGAACAAGTCCCCCATCATGAATGGTCCCTATATCCAAGGTTTTCCTTCCCCGAAAAACACGATAGAGTTGACCCCAAGGGTCTTCTCGGTGCTCATCAGTGAAGGACCTCCACTCATCGTTCTTGCTACGAGCTAGCATTCTTTTATAATCAGCCAAGCCATGCCGAAAGGCAAGTTTTGACTGATCCAAGTCTGCAGACCCGCATCGCCTACAAGCTTGGAAATGCTTACGCAATCTCCTCACCTGCAGACGCTTAGCATGGAGTTCAGATGTCCACCACCTAAGCCTCCTTGGATTCACCTTATGGATCCTCCGGAAGAGTTGGTCATTGACATCCCAAACGCATCCATTAAGCAAGGTTACCTTACCATCAATTCCCAAACGTTGAAAGGCATCAAGTGATATTGACATCACCTTTCTTGCAACTTCACTCTGATACAATGCCCAATTGACATTGTGCAGAAACCAATCCTTCACATCCAGGTCCACACTGGCATCCAGATCACCGTCCAAGCGAACTATCTCAACCTGCATGAGGCTGTGATCGCTCACTCCTTCAGCTCTCCGAATAAACCAGCGGAAACCAAAGATGCGAAGTGCCGGCAAGTTTGCCAGAGTAACATCAATATCACTATGCCCGTTTGAACCATCAAAGGTATATAGGTCGCTCGGCTCATTGAGAATGCCCACACGATTCAAGGTTATTAATTCGCTTAACAGCCTTCCCCTGCTGGCACTGTGAGATGAGGATACACGATCGGTCATCTTACTGAACCAAGCAGAAGACACTGCATTAGCGTCAATACCGAAAATCGCAGGCACACTCCCAGCCAGTCGAAGCAACCTATCAAGATAAACCAAGTATGGCTCAATGTCAAGGGCATACTTAAAGTATAAACTGCTTAAAAACAGTCTACCAAAGCTTCCCTCAATATTCACGCATACTCCATACTCACTCGAATCGACAAGTGAGCACACAGTGTTTAAATCATTCACTACAACAGCGGCATAACCTCTGGTGTCAGTGAATGATCGCATGTGCGCGGACAGGCCCCTCACCTGTCCTTGAACAAGATAAGGTTCCTGCAACAGCGCAAAGCTACACTGCATGCTGGTTAGTAACTGACCTAACTCAAACATGGCTGCCCTGGCACCCTGACAGTTAAATTGTAATAATAGCGTGCTGACCAGCACACCGCCCTGTTTGTCAGTGCGCACAGTGTGCACCCTGACACCCACAGCGTGCACTAGTTGCTCCACTACCTTCCTTTTGACATCAGCAGGGGTATCATTTTTTCTAACCCTGACCACCACCGACCATGTCTCGGTAGGCTTGACAGGCTGAACATCAGGCAGTAACACCTGAGTCTTACCTACCAAACCACCCGAGACCGTGGCCGAGGTATCAATTTGCCTGAACGAAGGCCGCTTAGCCACACCCAGGCCCATGGGAACACCCAAAGACCTAACAGGCCCAATTGGCCTGGCAGCATCCTTAGGTGCCACCACAGACACTTTAGCGGAGGAGACAACACCACCCTCCAGCCGCCCCCTGAGCCTTTCGTTGGCCCCCGAGAGACCCATAATTAGGGTCTCATACTTGGAGGCCAACTCAACAACCTCGCTGCCAACCTCAGGGCACCTGCCAATCAAGCCTCTCCATACACCTTGCCATGACACTAGCCAGTGTCAGACTTTCGTCCAAACTCTCACCAGTGCCAGACAAGGAGACAGAGTCGCTCCCAGCTAGCCCCGCAGAAGGGGGAAGCGCAACTGACCCCTTCCTTAGGTCATCGCCAGCAGTGGTAGCCCCAGAAGGAACTGGTGCCACAGACAAGCGCTCCTTTGGAGGAGCCTCCACCGCCAAGGCCCTTTCAGGAGCCTTAGCAGGAGTGGCATCCACCCCAGAAGTGCCAGACACGGGCACCACATCCCCACTGCCACCAGCCACTACCAGAGGCTCCCCGGAAGAAGCCACCAACACCTCCACCTCCTCTGCAGCCACCACCGGAGCAGTTGGACCAGGAGACCCTTCCGAAGAAGAAAGGGGAACCACGTGGACCTTCCTAGGTAACAAGGAATCAGAGGCTGACGACTCAGCCTTCCCCTCCCTTGCTGCCTCCCTTGCCACCCTTCTCCTTTTCAAGGACTCATTCTTATCACCACATTCCATGGCAGAGTCAACTGCCGACGAGCTATCGGCTGACTCCTTAGCCAACTTGTCCTTCTTCTTCTTCCCCTTCTTCTTCCTGAGGTTGACAGCCTCCTCGTGGACCTTATCCTCCTAGAGGAACTTCTTCCTCAACGAGGCAACACTCTGAGGCTTAACGAAAACCTCCTCATCCGTCTCACAATCAGTTGTGAGACCTACGAAGGCCATACTTCAAAAAAATAATTTTAAGAAGTGGCAACCACCAAAAATAATTTTACCACAGTTGGCAACAATGTTTTTTATGAAAATTTGTTTGAAATTTTTTTCAAAAAATTTCACCTCAGGTGGCAACAATGGCAACCAAAATTTTTTTAATTTACCGCCGTTGGCAACCACGGTATTAAAAATTTTATTTAATGGAAAATTCCACTCACCTTCAAATTGGTATGACTTACCAAATTGCTTCAGCCAATGGTAATGAAGCTTTCAAATTAAAAATTTACAACACTTGGTCAATGGACCAATCAGCCAATGGCAATGAAGCTTTTAAATTTGAATTCACAAAACTTGGTCAATGGACCAATCAGAAAAATCAGAAAAAACACTCGAGAGCGCGAACCACACAACCTTCAGTCTCAAAGGTTAATTTGAAACTGAGTAGATAGGGACAGAGGGAATCTCGTTAATCCATTCATGCGCGTCACTAATTAGATGACGAGGCATTTGGCTAGATAAAAGTTAAGGCCGTTCTAGCTGGTGGCCATTTATTACATTTAAACTAATAATATACTACTAAATTTCAAAATTTAAAATACATTTCAGTTTAAATGTTGCCTGATGGTAAAATACAACTAGGGCTAAATATTTCTACTAAGATGTTGAAGTAGTACAGTTCTGAAGAGAGCTTTCCTAGGATTGCTCAGTTTTGTCGTCTTCTCATATAGTAGCAATGAAGGGTCCAGCATGTTGAGAGTGTGGTCTTCTCCTCCATACGAATTTCATGAAATCTCGATGGATTCTGCAGCTTCCGCGGATGACAGTTGTTATTGTATCTCTTTCTTCGTAAAGCGACATCCTTAGATGGTGACTCAAGAATGAATTTTGTTTACACCATATTCCACGCGCACCCAAGATAAAAGGTAGGATATTGATGGTGTATCCTGGGTATCTATATTGTAGAGCCTCGATGAAATTGGGTTGGCTATAGATTGCGACTTTGGTGTTGTATTGGGAGCTAAGGGAGTTGGGACCTTCCCAGTGAACTCCTACGTCGCATATTATTAAGGTGTGTCCCTTCATAATCAGTAGGTCGGGTTTTTTTAGCGTGCCATCTCTGCAACAGATGTGTGGCTCCGTCATATAGGTCCACCCTTTGCATCCAGCGATGTTTGAAATTCGCTTTACCACATAGTTATTTCGGGCTATCCTTTGGTGGTGTGATATTGGACACTTTTGGAGGATATGGCTTAAGGTCTCCTTGCGGTTACAACCTGCCCGACAAAAGCGTGCCTCTGGTGGATTGGATGGAATGCTGGCGCATGGCAATAGATTGAACCTAAATTGTACTCCCCTTATGAAATCTTCCCCTGTCCAACATTTAGGGGGATTGCTGATGTAGTGTGAGCTCACGGTGGAATATTGAGCCTGTGATAAGCCGTTCCCTGAAAAAGAGTTGTTTAGGGCGATGGAGTGCTTTTTTCTTATTTCAGTTTTGCTGGATGAATCGGTCAATATCATGGAGGATATTTTGTTGATCCTCTGTCTGGCTAGCTCAAAGGTGTTGTTGAGTGTTGAGCTGGTGTTCCGTAAATTGGATATTCGCTTTTTGATAATAATCGGAATATTATCGGTGAAACAGAATATACCGAGTCCGCCGTATTTTATAGGGGAGTAAAATATGATATTTTGGCAGTTCTGATTGAGGTGGAGTATAGCCCTTAGGTACAATCTTATTTTTTGGTCAACCTCTTTCAGAATTTTTGCCGTAATATTAGGCAGCTGAAGAGCACCAATATATCGGGGCACCAAATATTTCTTGACGATAGTCAACTTCTGGGCTGGTTTTAGCGGGGCGCATTTTATGCGTTTAAGTTGTTCAAATAGCTCACTAATGTTGGCACGAGTGAGGCCCAAGAAGTTGAAATGGAAGCCCAAATACTTGAAGCTATCTCCAGTTTTGAGCGTCTGGATTGCCTCGTTGTTGACGATAAATCTGGTGGTTGTGTCCAAGAACAGTTTTTTTTTGATGGGGACTGTTTTTAGTACTAGTGCTGAGCATTTTTTAGCGTTGATGCTCATACACATCGTAGTTAGAAATTCCGGCGTTTCAGCATGCGACCAGAATTATGTCACCAGCATACGCGAGGCAGCAGAGTTTGCCTCCGTTGACGATAACTCCACTAAACTCTGCATAAAGGATGGTAATTAGCTCGTCCAAAAAGATATTAAATTGGATGGGCGATGCGGGATCACCTTGCTTAACCCCTCTCAGGATCGGGAGTTCTCCTATGATATGGTCATTGCAGGTGATGGTCGTACTGCTGTTTATGAAAGAGGCTTTGACTAAGTTGGTGTATTTGCTATCAACCTTTGCTCTCTTGAGGGCGCGAATTATGGCGTCATGCGGTACCGAGTCAAAGCCTGCGGCAAGGTCGATTGAAATGAGGGTCAGCGGAGCTCCTTTAAGCCTGTGATGTTTGATAAGGCTCTCTATGGTCCAAGAATTGGCGAAGCAACCGTCGATTTTTGTGAATTCCCTTTGACTTTCCAAGAGGTTAATGGCGTCGAGTCTATTTGCCATTATCTTGTTAAAGCAACGGAGCAGGACCGATGATATTGTAATTGGTCTCCAATTCTTCGGATTCTCTAAATTGGTGGTGGTTTTAGAGATCAGAATAGTAGGATTTTTTTCAGATCGTCAGGGAAATCTTCGTCGAGCAGCATCGAGTTAAAAAGAAGCACTATTTTAGGAATGGGGATCTTTTGTAGTTCCTGTTTCCCGATGTTGAATTAAGGGCGCGGATGGTAAGCGTTACCTCATCAATTGTTATTGGCCGGACAACTGTGATGTCGTCAAATCTATCAGAATGTGTATCCGGAAGCGCAGCGACCGCATGGTGTCCGAAGGTACTTTTGAACTGTTGCAGGAGACTTTCAGCAGTTGGAATTGTGCTTTCGGAGCTCCATGCAACTTTGTCCAGTATGCGATCCGCATATGCTGATAATTTGTATAGGATCCGCTTTCTTTTCCTCCTGCTACGCGTGCTATTCAAGGCGTTGATAAGCCTATGATTATTATTATGACTATTAGATCTTTCAACACTGAATTTGTTTTTGATGGATTCAAACAACCTATTATTAGCGTTGTGGTAGTTTGAGCCATCATTTAATTGACGTATAAATTCCATATCTTCCTCGTCCATGTTGTTTGTAGACATTGAGTTTACATACGAAAAGGTATCCAGATTTAACCTGGCAGAATCGTTTAGACTATACGGAGTTTGCGATAGAGTTATCGGTGCCGTAGATTGCGCTTGAATTAATGAGGAGACTAACGCTTTGTATGACGCTAATTGTCTCCTTTTTTTCAGGGCGTCTCTAGATCTGGAGGAATTAAGTAATAAATGGTCAATTATTTTAGTAGGAGTTTTGTTAATCACTATCCGGGGAACAAAATTCAAGAATTTTTATTTACCCAGAACGAGTACATAAACCATGTTATTGCTTCCAATTCAAGCCCGACTATCTCAATCTTCAGAGCCAATCCTTATCCCGAAGTTACGGATCTAATTTGCCGACTTCCCTTACCTACATTATTCTATCGACTAGAGACTCTTCACCTTGGAGACCAGCTGCGGATATCGGTACGGCCTGTTGAGAAGTTTGCGTAATCCCACCATAAATTTTCAAGGTCCGAAGAGAAAATATCGACACAACAGTAAATGTCATGCTCTTCTAGTCCATCTACCATATCTCTCTTCGAAAGACTTCCATGTTAGTACGACTATAAAACAGAAAAGAAAACTCTTTCGATATCTCTCGACGGCTTCTTTATGGTCGTTCCTGTTGCCAGGATGAGCAAAAAGCCCATTTTTAATAACAAACGGATACTCAACAGGTTACGGAATTGGAACCGTATTCCCTTTCGTTCAAAATTATCGCATTGTTAATCATAAAAGCGCATACAATTTAAATAAATAACTCAATAGATTTATTTATCTTTGTAAAATTTCGAAAAATTTAAGCACAATATATAATTATATCTGTCAATGATTTATCAAATCCAATACATTTATTTTATGTTAGCAATCCGAAAAAAACTAATTTGAATAAACTTGAGCATAGGATCTTTTGATAAGTATTTATTACATTAACAGATTACAATGTCCTTATATGGAAAAATTGCACACTATTTCTATAATATTATAAATACTATAGTATTAATGATGAATTTTCCATAACGGATATTCAGGTTCATCGGCTTTAACCTCTAAGCAGTTTCACGTACTATTTAACTCTCTATTCAGAGTTCTTTTCAACTTTCCCTCACGGTACTTGTTTACTATCGGTCTCATGGTCATATTTAGTTTTAGATGGAGTTTAACACCCACTTAGTGCTGCACTATCAAGCAACACGACTCTTTGGAATCACCTTCTAGTAATTATTAACGTTATACGGGCCTGGCACCCTCTTTGGGTAAATGGCCTCATTTAAGAAGGACTTAAATCATTAATTTCTCATACTAGATTATAGATGTTCCATACACTGCATCCCATATTTGCCATAAAGACAAAATGGCTTAGTGCTGAACCGATTTCTTTTCGCTCGCCGCTACTAAGAAAATCCTTGTTAGTTTCTTTTCCTTCCCTCATTAATATGCTTAAATTCAGGGAGTATTCTCACATGAGTTGAGGTTGTTTAACATAGCTGTTGGTGTTATTTTATACACTTAATTGATGAAGTCTTCTCAACGTACATTATCATATAAGAGGTAAATCTTTGAAGTCAATAGTAGAAATATATATTATTTTTTATTCTAGTAACTCCTCTTATTTAAAGATAATATAGAATACTGAGATTCAAATAATTAGAGGTATATTTATTAAATTAATATTATGAATTTTTAAATAAATTCAATAACATCACATGTGCTTAAGCAGATTAAAAAAAATTACTTTTTCTTCATCTAACAAGCAACTTGTTTGGCATAGTCTCACAACCCTCAACCATATGTAGTCCAAGCAGCACTTCAAAATAAATTAAAGTACATAACAGCATGGACTGCGATATGCGTTCAAAATGTCGATGTTCATGTGTCCTGCAGTTCACACGATGACGCACAGTTTGCTGCGTTCTTCATCGACCCATGAGCCAAGTGATCCACCGCTTAGTGATATTTTTTGTTTTGTTATTAATTCATTTTTTTTAAAGAAATATAATAATTCGTATATTTCTTTTTCATTTTTTTGTAATACATACAATAAAATGATTTTATCAATGTCTTAATAAAGATGCGAATGTCCAATTCTAAAGAATTGTTAACTTAAGAAAGTACAACTTTTGACATTAATATTTAAGCGTTAAATTTTTTAAAAACACACCATAAATTTCATTAATTTTGTGTTATAATTTCAACAGATATTATTTTTTAAGAATCGTTATTTCCAATACGTACAAAACCGTCAAAGCGATTTATTCTATCAAATTGATTGTTCAGGTTTTATAAACATAACCTTAAATAGCATATATATACACCATTTTGGTGTTATAATTGTCAATTAATAGCTTTGTTTGTTGAGCCCTGAAGTCACCCTGGGGTCGCCACAGCGCGTTTTTTGAATTACCTCAACTCGCCCTCAATGCAAAATTCTCTGTTTTTTGAAACCTGGGGTCGCCCTGAAGTCACCCTGAAGTCGATCTTGCTATTAAGCTGGGGCGAGTTGAGGTAACGAATCAGCTGTTGAAGTGACTTTTGCTGTCAAGCATTTCTTGTGTATTTTTCTTCTGTATTTGATTTTTCATGTCTTTTTTCGATAAAACTAAATGAAATGCAAGTGAATGCATTTATTTTGATGAAAGTAAATACAAATCGAACAAATAAAGCAAAATGAAAACTTTTGATTTTGTGCGTTGTGAAAAATATACAAACAGCAGCCGTCATGCATTTTTTGAGAACCGAAAAACCTAGGTTTTTTTGACAACTCTTGGAGTTGTCAAGAAAACCCAGGGCGACCCTGGGTAAAGTTCAACAAACAAAGCTAATGTATTTGCCTTTAAAATATTTGTTTCCTTGTAGAAGGAACACTTTAATGATCCTTCCGCAGGTTTACCTACGGAAACCTTGTTACGACTTTTACTTCCTCTAAATAATCAAGTTCGGTCAGCTTCTGCGAAACAACCGTAACACGTGAGCGTCACAGTGATCACGTCCGGAGACCTCACTAAATAATTCAATCGGTAGTAGCGACGGGCGGTGTGTACAAAGGGCAGGGACTTAATCAATATGAGTTAATGACTCACACTTACTGGGAATTCCAAGTTCATATGAACAGTTTCAGTTCACAATCCCAAGCATGAAAGTGGTTCAGCGGTTTACCCGGACCTCTCGGTCTAGGAAATACACGTTGATACTTTCATTGTAGTGCGCGTGCAGCCCAGGACATCTAAGGGCATTCCAGACCTGTTATTGCTCAATCTCATTATTGCTAGACGCAATTTGTTCATTTAAGAAGCTAGTGTCCTTATAATGGGACAAACAAACAGGTACTGCTCCACTAACATAAACACATTCAAACACGCTTATATTTTACTATAGACACGAATAAAGGCTATGAAAGCTTAAACACCATAATCCTGAAAGCATCTATTTAATATATTTGAGTCTCGTTCGTTATCGGAATTAAACAGACAAATCACTCCACGAACTAAGAACGGCCATGCACCACCACCCATAGATTCGAGAAAGAGCTATCAATCTGCCTTACACGCTTATGTTCGGACCTGGTAAGTTTTCCCGTGTTGAGTCAAATTAAGCCGCAGGCTCCACTCCTGGTGGTGCCCTTCCGTCAATTCCTTTAAGTTTCAGCTTTGCAACCATACTTCCCCCGGAGCCCAAAAGCTTTGGTTTCCCGGGAAGCGACTGAGAGAGCCATAGAAGTAGCTACACCCAATTGCTAGCTGGCATCGTTTATGGTTAGAACTAGGGCGGTATCTGATCGCCTTCGAACCTCTAACTTTCGTTCTTGATTAATGAAAACATATTTGGCAAATGCTTTCGCTTAAGTTAGTCTTGCGACGGTCCAAAAATTTCACCTCTCGCGTCGTAATACTAATGCCCCCAAACTGCTTCTATTAATCATTACCTCTTGATCTAAAAACCAATGAAAGTAGATCAGAGGTCTTGTTTCATTATTCCATGCACAAAATATTCAGGCATTTGGAGCCTGCTTTAAGCACTCTAATTTGTTCAAAGTAATAATACCGGCCCACAACAACACTCGATGAAGAGCACTGAAGCAGGTTTAAATAGGAGGTATACATAAAGATACAAAGCATCATTACATATTAGAACTCCACCGGTAATACGCTTGCATACATAAGGTAATGTACAATCCACAATTATAGTTGTACTACCCGTATGAAGCACAAATTCAACTACGAATGTTTTAACCGCAACAACTTTAATATACGCTATTGGAGCTGGAATTACCGCGGCTGCTGGCTCCAGACTTGCCCTCCAATAGGTCCTTGTTAAAGGATTTAAAGTACAGTTTTATTTATACAGTTTTATTGCATTTTATTTTGAAATCATATTTTGACAATTCAGTTAGTAATACAAATAATAATATATAAAAAAGTATTGTACAAATGTTGATCAAAATAAAATTAGTGACATTTATGTTTAAGAAAAAAAACAGTATTAATGTCACATCAGAAAAGTTATACATTTAATAAATTAATGTGGGTGGGGTGACCCTAAGAGAGGAATACTTCAAGCAGAGAGATAAGTATACACAATATTCAAAATTGATAATAATAATAACAATACTAAAAAAAGTTACAAAATTAAATCTTCATATATGTAAGTATTTAAACATTATTCAGATCAAATATCTACACTTATTCAGATTAAATATCTACACTTAAACACTCAGTAAACATTCAAGATCCTTAGAATGAAAATCAAAAAGCCAGTTTTTTAGATCTTTTACGAATTTTTTTGAAAAGTTGATAGTTCTTAGACTCGGGGGTAATTTGTTGAAGATGCGGCATGAAGCTACACTATAGAAATTACGTAGCGCAGTGGTGCGGTATCTGGGAATCGAAACGATGTTCATTGAATTAACTCGCAAGTTGTGACTGTCATAAAATCTAAAGATAAGATTACCAGACCTAAGAAAAAAAACTTTTAACACTTTAAAGCAGTATAAATGACGTACGGGAAGAATATTAAGAATTTTGAATAGGGGCAAACTAGGATGCAAGCGATTTTTGTTACACATAATCCTTACGATATGTTTCTGTAATATTAACAACGGCTCTATTTTGTTAAAATAAGATCCACCCCAACAAGTAATACCATATTGTAATTTAGACTGAAAAATACCATTATATATAATAGCCAATAATTTTCTTGAAAAGATTTTTTGTAGATAATAGAAATTCCTTACAGTTGATCTAAAATACTTTTTAAGCGACTCAGTGTGATAAAGGAAGGACATTTTTGAATCAATAATTAAACCCAGATATTTAAATTGATGTACTACTTCAACTTCAAAACATTTTTCAGTGCAATCAAGATCATGACAGAAGTTATCACTTAAAACACAAGAGCAATTATATAAACTGAATTTTTAACACTCAGGTGAGTGAAAAAATATCTTAACATCAGGATATGATAGAGAAGAGAGGCTTAAAAACATGATTTTAGTTTTGGAACTAATGACTAATTTATGGTGGGCAAACCATAGTCTTAATAAATCCAAATCCCAATTGATGTTGCTGATAAGATCCAAACGACTATCTGAACCATAAACGCATCCAACATCATCTGCAAAGGCAGTCAAAACACCTTTAAATCCTAAGTTAAATAGGGAATTAATATATATTAAGAACAAAGTAGGCCCTAATACTGAACCTTGTGGAACACCCAAATTGTTGAATTGATATTCACTCCTGACGTTTTCTATTTTTACTTTTTGAGGTCTATTTTTTAGGTAAGAACGAAACCAATCAAGCATAAAACCACGAAAGCCCGCATATTCAAGCTTATGTAATAATAACTCGTGATCTACCGTATCAAAAGCTTTCGTAATATCAACAAACAAAGCTGCAGTGTTCTTTTTCTTATCTAGATTGGAAAATATTACGGAACAAAAATCAAGAAGTGCTTCCTCTGTCGATTTACCCGTTCGAAAGCCGAACTGGACCTTACTGAAAAAGGACTTTTTTTCCAAAAATTTTATTATCCTAGATTTAATAACTTTCTCAAAAACTTTGCTAAAGGAAGAGAGCAGCGAAATGGGTCTGTAGTTAGATACGTTATTAGGAGCACCTTTTTTAAACAACGGAATAACATCTGCACATTTAAGAGCTGCAGGAAATATGCCAGAAGTAATGCTCAGATTAAAAATGTGGGCCAAGATTTCAACTATACAAAGCAATGTTTTTTAAAAGACAGTTAGAGATTCTATCGATTCCACATGAGTTTGAATTTTTTAGAGACTTTATAGACTGTACTAATTCTAGTGGTGTAATTGGATCAAAGAAAAAACTATCACTAAGGAATATCGCTTTAAGAGAACTATGATCACAATGTGGCGCTTGGTTTTGAGGTCTTAAGGTGTTAGCAATCGTTACAAAGTAGCGATTAAAATAGTTGGCAATCTCGTACTTGTCAGAAATAATTGAATTGTCAATTAGTAGTTCTTTTGGTATTTTATTTGTGGTAGGTTTATTAAGAATACCGTTAACTATGGACCATTCACGTTTCAAATCACCTTCAGCTGAATTAAACTGATTTTTATAAAAATTATCACGACACTAAGGAATTTCCTTTTTAAGTTCGGAACTCATTCGTTTTACTTTGTTTAGAAGAGATGTATTATTAGGATGTCTATAACTTTTAAATCTCAAATTGTTTTTTAATCTTATCTTTTGAAGTAAGGTGTGATTAAGCCAGGGCTTAAGTTTTCTTACGTTTTTCTTTTTTTTTACCGAGTAAGTACAATTAGTTATATGTTTATTAAGAACTGCAATAAAAACATCAAAAGATACGGAAGCATTGCTTTCAATGAAGACATTATCCCAAAATTCAAACACTAAGCATCTCTCCAGTTTAGCAAAGTTAACTTTTGTAGGTGTGTTTTCGACCGAAGACCAGTCACAATATGGTCGGAAATGTCAAAATCATAGACAATGATTAAGAGAGACATTAGAAAAGCGTACATAAATATGAACTTAGCATTTCCCCGAGATAATCCTTGTTGGTTCATTAATAAGTGACGCTAGGCCGTTAGATGCCAATAAACTCATGTAATTGAAACCGTAAGGCTATCCTCTAAAAGATCGATATTAAAATCGCCTAAAATTATAAGGTTCTTACTGTGTTCATTTCCTAAAATTCTAGAAAATTCTTCCAAAAAAATCGAAAAACTGTATTTGTGCAATCTATACACACATAACAAGTGTACTCATTCCAATTACAGGGCCTCGGATATGAGTCCTGTATTGTTATTTTTCGTCACTACGTCCCCGAACTGGGAGTGGGTAATTTACGCGCCTGCTGCCTTCCTTAGATGTGGTAGCCGTTTCTCAGGCTCCCTCTCCGGAATCGAACCCTGATTCCCCGTTACCCGTTGCAACCATGGTAGTCCTAGATACTACCATCAATAGTTGATAGGGCAGACATTTGAAAGATCTGTCGTCGGTACTAGACCATACGATCGGCAAATTATCTAGAGTTCAACCATATTAACGATTTTCAAGGAAATCGCTTGGTTTTAGCCTAATAAAAGCACACGTTCCATAAGGTCCGTGATTATATTGCATGTATTAGCTCTAGAATTACCACAGTTATCCAAGTAACTGTTAACGATCTAATGAACCATAACTGATATAATGAGCCTTTTGCGGCTTAGACATGCATGGCTTAATCTTTGAGACAAGCATATAACTACTGGCAGGATCAACCAGAATAATGTTATTATTATTTTATTAACAAAAACCTCCTCATCCGTCTCACAATCACTTGTGAGACCCACAAATGCCATACTTCAAAAAAAATTATTTTTCAAAGTGGCAACCACGAAATTAAAATTTCACCTCAGTCGGCAATTATTTTTTTTTCAAATTTTTTTGAAATTTTTCAAAAAAAAATTTCGCCTCAGTTGACAATTATCTCAGTAAATTTTTTTTTCGAATAACCCCCAGTTGGCAATTGTGGTGGTAATTATGCAAATTATAATCACACGAGAGCGCGCACAACACAACCTTCAGTCTCAAAGGTTAATTTGAAACTGAGTAGATAAGATAGGGACAGAGGGAATCTCGTTAATCCATTCATGCGCGTCACTAATTAGATGAAGAGGCATTTGGCTAGTCTCCAGTAGCAATTGCTTGGAGTGTTTTTATTCATATTTTTTCGTAACATCGAGTTTGATAACTTAATTATACTTAACTTAATGAGGAAAAATTAGATAATTTACTCTTTATTAGATTGCTACTATAAAATTTCGGCTGTGTTATTTGGCAGCCGTACCATAAATGTAAGATAAAAATAAACTGCTATCTCCAAACTGCTCTCATAAAGGCTTGATGGATTAGCCAGCTTCCCCTCATCGCTCTTGTGATGATGTCTTGGACCCAAGTTGGTTGACAATGGTCCTGTTAAGATTGGCCCAGATACCACGGGCTCCGATAATAAGTGGTGAGATGTTAATATGTTTGTCTGGAAATTTATTCTTTACAGCATCAATGAAATTGGGAGTTCCATAAGTTGCCACCTTGTGTTGGTATTGGTGATTAAGGCTCTCCGGTCCCTCTCAATGTATACCGACGTCGCAAATAATCAGCTCATCATCCTTGGTATTAATCAGGTCAGGTTTCTTCAAAATTCCTTCTCTGTCTCTTATTTTAGGCTCCACAATTGCATTCCAACCTCTTCTTCTCGCTGCTGCCACTAGTCTTTGCTGCACATAGTTGTGCCTTCTGATCCTTTCCCAGTGAGGCATTGGGCATCCTTGTAGTACATGACAGAGACTTTCTACACGGAAGCAGTTTGCTCTACACCTTCTGGCTCTTGGCGGATTTGACGGGATGCCAACTGTGGGAAGTAGGTTGTACCGAAGATGTAGGGCTTTCATGTAATCCTCTGCAGTCCAGTATAAAATTGGATCTTGAAGAATATTAAAGGATGCTAAGGAGAGAAGGAATAGAAAGATAGGAAAGAAAGGTGTTACAGTGGTTTGAGATTTTAGGTGATAATTATCTCAAGGCGATTCCACGGGTGGCATCCAGTTGAAACTTGGGAAATAAATAAAAATTGCTGCCCATGCTGGGTTTGAACTCATAGCTCTCAGGTTAAGCAACCAAGCACTACAGCCACTGTACTATTGCCATCCATGACATTAATAACCTTTGGCGGATTTGTATCTCTTCGCAAGAGGCAGTACCACGGAAAAGAACTTAGGTGGAGTCGTCAGGGATCGAATCCTAAACCTTCGGCATGGCAGTCCGACACACTAACCACAACGCCACGGGGTTCCACAATCGAAAAAAGTGCATTGGATAAAACGATGAGTTCCGCTATTTCTCGCTTGAAGATTTGGCGCTGCTGTTTACCCTCCCGATCCCTTATTCTGGGTTCAGCTATGACCGTTCATCCGTTTTTCCTGGCTTTTTCTGAGAGTATCCTATAGTAGTAACCCGTGTCGTAGTGGTTAGTGTGTCGGACTGCCACGCCGAAGAGTCTGGGTTCGATCCCTGACGGCTCCATCTAAAAAAGTTCTTTTCCGGGGTACTGCCTCTTGCGAGGAAGTGACAAATCCTCCAAGAGTAATTAATGTCATGGAAAGTGCTTCTCTGTTAGCCGTTCGGATTCGGCGGTAAATTGTAGGTCCCTTCCATTCCTGCAGAATATCAACGCACACACAGGAATGGTTGAGAGTGTAAGTCACAGGCCCCGGTCCCGCTTGGAGCTGTTGTGCCAACAATTTTTTTTTTTTTTTTTTTTTTAAATCCTGTACCAGTGTGATGCAGGGCAGCCTTAGAGTACATGACAAAGACTCCGTTCGAAAGCAATGGCTGATATTTCAGCTTCAACCCTACCACCTTTTAACTACACAACTTTTAATCAGTCCGATCAGCTGGAAAAAAAAGTAAGTAAAAATAAGTAAAAAATAAATAAATAAGTTATATGTTTAAGAAATTCAATAATTATACTCCTAGAGTTCCCTCTATATATCTCCTAGTTCAGTTCTTGCAAACAAAAATGAAATTTCAAGTAAATCCTAAATCAACGAAAAAAATTATTAATCGAAGGCACCATACAGGAATCCAAATATCGCGAAAAGTGTAGTAAAGTAGCAGGCTCCATATCCATACCAAGATTTCAAAATTGTTTGCAGATCAAGAACAAATTTGGGCCTTATACGAAGGATAATGAACACTTATTTATTTACAGAGTCAACTGAGAAAAAAATCTGAATAAAATATTTTATTTATATAAAAAAAATTGCCACACACACAAATTAATCACTAATGTTTAACAAAAACCTAAAAATTAGGCAGACTGAATACTTAACATAAAGCAGAACTGATGATACTGACTATCACAATCACATTAAAGTTAAAGTTAAAAAAATTGCCACATACACAAATTAATCACTAATATTTAACAAAAAACTAAATATTAGGCAGATTGAATACTTAACATAAAGCAGAACTGATGATACTGACAATCACGATCACATTAAAGTTAAAGGAGGATCAAATGAAATTGTTTATTAAAAACGTATAGCTCTAATTAATATTATTAACAATTCATTTGGTTACAAGAAAAAGGATGTTGTTGGTTGGATTACAAAATCTCTTAAAAAGTTAAATTAATTGTTTTTGTTTTCACAAAATAAGTTGAAGTTTTTGAGAAAAGAATCGATAGTTCCTGTCCAGCACTCCACACGATGGCAAATACTTTATTTCGGGTACTCCACTCGTCCCGACTATTGCATTACTTGCATACAAATTAAACAGAAAAATAGTATACAACAGCGGAAGAGCGGGGAAAATTGTTTAAATGAAAAAAGTCATTTGGTTTTGTGAGAAATGAGAAATAATGAGAGCATTGAAACAAAGTTACCTGTGCACAAATAAAAAGGAGAGAGTGGCCGCAATTTGGTGGTTCCCGTTGGCTCTAATAACGCTGAAAAACCACTGCGAAGTGCCCGTAAGATCAATCTCGTTGTCCCGCTAAGTGAACGCATTTTTTATTTTCTATTTATTAATTTTCAAAACACAATTTTGTCACAAGTTTTGTTTCATTATAATTTTTTTAACTCAAAATTAATTCCGTAATGGCCGATCGGGGAAGAAGGGAAGATATATAAATCAGTATTACATTTTTAGATAAGTAAATTTTCTTTCGATTTATTTGCTGGCTTACTGAAAAGAACGATAACTACAATCTACAATGTGTAACTAAACTGCGCTGCGATGAACTAGATAAGTTTAAAAAAAAATCATTTGCATTTTTCAATAATGTGGATATCACTCAATAGAAAAATAAATAAAAATTAGATATTTTCAATTAAGCTTTTTGAATTAATGCCAGCTTTTGACAAACCTTGTCTCACTGTGCGTCGGCTCGTGACCTCAATTGCCTAATATAAAATTGTGTTCTATATTTAATTCAAAGAAACTCACTTCGCAGGTGTCCGAGCTTCCACATTGTACATGATGCGAGTTCGCGTCAAATCCCAGGAGAAGGTTCCAGTTTCTTCTTTTTGCTTCATTCTCAAGCACTTTGGGGTTCTCGTCCACTGGGTTATTAGTCCTGTATTGCATGTAGATTTAGACGATGACAAGCGGATTGTCTCCTTGTCGTTTGTATTTCGCCACTGTCTGCTAGATATTACTGTGGGTAAATAATAGAAAAAAGTTGCCAGTTTCTTTGCATCAATGCAAATATTGCGTGTAATATCCGCAATCAAGTTCACGTGCTTTGTTTAGGCTCCCGGTGCTCCATCATTTGTTTCCCAAATTAACAGTTAAGTTTAATGTCAAAACCTTGTTGAAAATATTTGTTGGTGAACAGATAATTTTCCTGTTACTTAAATAACAATATTGAAGCTTTTTCTCTGAACCTTCTAATTTCTACAAAATATTTTAATATGTTAAAATGTCAATGGTAGAGAAGCTCCTTTCAAACTCAAACCATAATGAACTCTTAACTCTGTTCTCCTCTATATCCACTTCAGCCACCCCAAATGGACATATGTATTCTTTTTCGTTCTCTTGAGGGCCAATTTCTATAGATGAAGTAAATATATCTCACATGATTCCCCTTTTTTAGAGGTACTTTTTCAGGAATGTTTTTTTTTGCAAAATTTAGAACCGTATCTGTTGTTGTATTTGGGTGGGAGACACTGGCACACTGTTCTTGAGGTACTACGATGAAGAAGTTACGTCACATGAAGAAGTGGATAATTTGTTATTTGTTCAGTTATTTTCCTAAAAATTAATGATAATTTAAAAAATATAATAATTTCAATAATCTTACATTTAGGCCAACAAACTCAATCGGAGAATCCTTCACAAAATTTCAATTCTTTTACCTTCGCCTCTAATCATAGTTGTTAATTTCTGATTTTATGCGAGTAATAAGAGAACAAATATGCTCTATTTTCTTGGTGAGTACATATCTGCCAAAATGTAAACAATCCAAAATTTTGAATTGAAGGTACTCAAAATGTTAAAGATAAATTCGGATACACGCACAGTTAAAAACACAGAGAAAATTATGAAGGAAAAATGGTTTTCGATTTATCAAAAAGAAATGCTTTAATATTAAAATTTGATAGGTTTAAGATTGTTTTACTATTTGGCACGGATTATGCAAAACAAAATTTAAAAAAAATATTTTTAAAATTTAAAAAAATTCAAGTTCCTGAAATTCGAATGAGACATTTAAAAGAAATATTTTTGAAATAATATTCAAATCAAATCTTTTATTGCACGAAAATAAATTTTGTACAAAATCAAGTAAGTCATTAGAGTAAACAGATAATAGATGTTATTTTTAAGAAATGTTAAATATGTACAATTTTGTGAAATACAAACAAATAAAAAATTTTGAAAACAAATAAAAAAATAAAACAGAAAAATCCCCACAAAAAAAAATAAAAAAAAAAGAGGGAAAGAAAGCCCACATATATATTCATAATAAAAAAAAGAGGCGAATAACAAAAAAAAAAAAAGGGTATCCTTATCATATAAAATACACACTTCGCGAGCACACACACACAATTAAATTTTGCTTTTTATTCAAATAATACAATGGGATTTTGTGGAAAAAACAAACTATTACATTCGAGAGGGCGGAGCCCCACCTAGTGGGGTTTCGCAGTCTACTATCTTTTGCCGATCACATGAACACCTTCCAAATAATCCTTGCGTATTCATTGATTTCGAAGAGACCTTTGATCTAGTCGTACAACACCGCAATGTTTTTTAATTTGCGAACAGCTTACACACTGGCATTTGGACATTTCTGATGACATCTTTTTAATGGCAAACAGCACTGAATTCCCCAACCGAATGTGTCTCCGCTTGAACAAAATATGAAAGCAGGAGGGATGGAGGGATGGACTAAGAAGTCAAATAAACAAAGCTCGTAGAACATTCGGAATCCTTAGTGTGGAACTCCAATTTGGCTTGATACCAAAGTAGAACTGTTTCAGTCAAACAAAAAATCTAGCAGTTTTATTTGCATTAATGTGAAAGGTGGAAATGCTCTGCCTGTAACCAACAGGCTTTTGTGTTGTGCACCGTTGCTTGCGTTACATAAAGATCCGGTGGCCCAAGCCATATATATTTTACAATTAACTTTGGATTAGTACTGGACAAAACACATTGGTTGATTACATAACACCGAGAAAGTAGCGCTGCATTGCTCCTACACCCAGAGAAACGAATGTAGCACAAAAATGCAGTCTTATTAATGGAATTCACAAGGTAAAAGGCTAGTTGGAAGATTAAAGAAAACCTGGAGGTCGAATGTTTTGCATGAAGTAGAGTCCCAGAATTTGGAGTCGTTAACACAGATCGTGCTTCGAGAATAGAGAGAGAGATGAGAGTAACTGATTTGCACCTTTTGTTCCAGGTGGAGTAGAAGTGTTGCTGCTGACAGCAGCTTCTGGAAACCAAGAGAGAGAGGGAGAAAATTGTAAAGAGCTATACAAAACATTCAAAATTAAAAATTCCGCCATATCGAAGCTAAAAATAAAACTTATTAAAGAGGAAAATATCCATATATCAAAAAAGAGAAAAAGAAAAGGAAAGGGTTTCGCAGTCTAGCTAATTGGAGGTCTATTCAGCCTAGAAGCGTCCTTCGTAATTTTGGTGCTATAATAAAAGAGTCGTAGAAACAACATAAGGTCTTTTGATTAGCAAGCAGCTTACCCACTGATATTTTGACATTGCTGATGACAAACAGCACTGGAGTCCCCAACCAAATGTGACATTCGCTTAAAAAAAATTGGAAGCTGCTGGATTAAGGATAAATGGCAAAAAGACGCAAATAATGCACACGCTCGTTATTGAGAGGCAATAGATGGTCCCTCAGTTTTTTTATTTGGAAAAATATTTGCCATTGGATGGAGGGATTGACTTGGACGTCGAATAAATGAAGTTTCTTAGCGCATTCGCAATCCTTTGTCCAATGTAGACCTCCAGAAAATTTCCTGTGAGAGGTGGAAATGATCCGCCTGTAAATAACAGGCTTTTTTGAACCGTAGCCTGCGTTACATCTTAAAGATCCGGTATCCAAAACACATCTTGCAATGAACTGTGGCTTAGGACTGGACAAAAAACAGTAGATGAATACATAACACCGAGAAAGCGCTGCATTGATCATACACTCCGGAACACCGATATCGCAAAAGATAAGTAGTCTTGTTATTGGAATTCATAAAGTGAAAGGCACGTTGGGAGATTCAAGAAAACCTGGACGTCAAATGTTTTGCATGAAGTAGAGTCCCAGAATTAGGAGTCGCGAACAGACATAAGGTATCGTACTTCGAATAAAGAGAGAGATGGAAGGAGCTGGCTTACACCCTTTGTTCGAGATGCAGACGAATCCAAAAGAGAGAGGTGAAGACAAGGTGAAGAAATATAAAAAATCATTAAATTAAAATGTCAAAAATTGCGCCACATCGATACTAACAACAACAAAAAACAATCAAAGATGAAAATATCCTTAATAAAACAACCACAACAAAAGAGGCAAACATATTGACTATACACACACACATACACATTGAGGAAAAATAATATTACTTAACTTTAACTAACGCACAAAAAAAAGAAACCCACAATTAACATTATATCATAAAAGTTATTATTTTAAAATAAAAATGTTAAATGCATATACGAAAAAGAAAAAAACTGAAACAATGTAAAATTATTTTGAAACAAAACAATTTACAATATAAGGGAAGTGATCTTTATTTTATTTAAACAGTTTTAACTATTAAGGTAAATTTATAATTGCAATGTTAACAGAATCTAAGCACTTCACAAAAAATGAAACGAAACACAAAATAGTTACTGTATATTTAAAATATCAGAACTTAATTAAAACATAGAAATTTAAAATAAAAATAAAATGTTAATTTTTTTAAATTTTAAAAATATAAAATGAGAAAGACGCATCATTTGCGTAATACGGAGAACGTAGATCAACCTATATATTTATGTAAAAAAAAAACAATCTGCAAAAAAATGAAAACTAATACACATACATATTTTTTGTTGTTGTTAATAAGTGTAGTTACTCATTTTTTATATGATAAATGAGAAGCATATATTAAAAATATAAAAAGTAATTCGAATACAAAAAGAGAATATTTAAGTATTGCATAAATACAAATCTATCCCAAAAGAAAAACGTTTATAGATAATATTAATAAGTATTTTTGTAAAGTTTTTCTTTGAAGCTATTTATAGCGTTTTTTGTCTTATAGCTTGATAAGTGGGTGCTTTTTAGTTACAATTTTCTCTCAAGTAAAGTGCACTGATTTAATCATTGATTATTATTTGTCATTTAAAATTGCATATTTTTCGGCTCATCATACAACATTTCCTTCTCAATAAAGTGTATGTATCGTTTGATGTCTACTTTATTAAATTTTTTAGTTTATCTATAATATTAATAATTTGCCTTCAATGCAATGAAAATATTGAGGATTATGAAAGAATTTCAATAACACGTACTGAATATATGTGAATATATGTGTGCCTTCAATGCAATGAAAATATTGAGGATTGTGAAAGAATTTCAATTAAATGTACTGAATATATGTGAAGGTTTTCCTCATATGAGGGGTGTCGGCCTTACTGTGAAGATGGTTGAAAGGCTTATCCGATTGTGTAGTGTTCCTTGTCAATAGTGTTGCAAGAAATGCGCTAGTAAATTATTTGAACAAATTTCAAGAAAACGGTAAAAAAAAAAACATTTGATGATAAATGAAATGCAAGTGAAACATTCCGATTATGAGATGGTCCTTCATAACCTTGAAATTTAGAAAAAAAGAAATATCTCAAAAAAAAAATTAGCTTAAAGTCTTAAGCCAAACTAAAACAAAATTAAAAAAACAAGACTAACACTCGAATGAATTTCGAACGCTTCAATTGCGCTCATCATCTATGGTCTATTCAAGAGATACTAATATATCATTCAGCGAAACCTTAGCCTTTCAATTCAAAAATAATGATTGCTTGTGAGAGTTGGTCAGAAGTTTTTCAAAAGTATGTGTAAAAAAACAACAAAAAGTCATATTAGACTTGTAGTAGACAGGAGTTGTAGTAGATCAAGTAAATATTTTAATTTATTTTAGAAAAATTGTATACTATCACAAACTACTTGTTTTTTTTCTTTGGAACAGGTGAACATATGGAAATTGGTATGTAGTCGGCGATGTCAGTTTAATTAACTCTTTTTAAAGACGGGATTAGTGAGTGATACTTTCCAAACGTGATAGCTTGAAAGATATTGAAGGGGAAAACCTTAAATGTAGGAACATTTCTTTAATATTATTGGAAGAATACCATTAAGTTGAAAGGGCAAAGATTTTATTTCGCGATGGATTCGCCTTTTTTTATTTAGTGTTTTTACTTGGTGCAGAATTTGGATATAGAGTTATATTTGTTTTTTTTCAAAGAATTATAAAAGGGATGGGCCCCTATAATGTCACCCGTCAGCCTTGTAGAATTCTTCCTTCGTTGTGGATTATGCTTCTGTAGCGGTTGTCTGTGATAGCTCTCACGCTAAGGTATCTGTTAAATCACCTATTCTAATAAGTTGGTCTTGTTACTGGTTGCTTCGCATTTTCTTTTGGTTTGTTTGATTTTGAAAACAATTTGCGCGCAATATTTAAAGAGGCTTTTAAAAGTGTTTTAATTTATTTATCTGGGAGCAAGATATTAAATCGAAGATTTTTGTTGTTGTTTAGTTTTTACTTCTAATGAATGTAACGCAGTTGGACATATGTCAGAATTTCATCAATCTTGTTTCAATTTTACACATGGAACCACCACCTCCAGCTAATACTTTGCCATCAAGGAGTGACTTCAATTATTGCTCTGCAGTTAGTTTTTCATATCCTTCGTAATCGGTTTGTATGATATTTACAGTGAATTCAGCCTGATGTGAAGTTGCTTCCCAATATTTCAGAAACGGTTTTTCTTGTTTCTTTTTATTGGCTGCAGGGTTCAAAATAACGACCAAATTTCTTGGGTTCATGCCCATTCATTCATATTCAATTCCATAAATAATTTGGATAGGAAATAAAAGGAGACTAACAAATGCACCTCATTATATTTTTTAATCTGATAGTTAATCCATTGCCTTATAACGAAAGCGTTTAACTACGTTTGGTCGATTGTTTTCGGGGTGAAGATATTCTTTTTTGAAGTGGGCTCGACAAATGCCGTTTTCCATCTATTTAGAAAAAAATCTGTAGGTTAGGATAGATGGAGAAACTAACGACGTGGTTTTGAAAGCGTCAGAGCACACTTCTTCAGAACCATGGGGAAACTGCTATCTGGGCCAGCGGATTTGTGTATATCGAGATCTTTAAGTATTCTTGCAACTAAATGAGTGCGAAAGGAGTTGTGTCCCATAAAACTATTAACTCTCCCAAGAATTAGAGGAATCATGAAACTCTGTGGAACTGTCAAATTTGCAGAAAAAACAAACAATAACAGGTAACAGGAGACATTTTGGAGCGTAGTTCCAGGAAAAAAATTCCAAAATTTTTTTTTTAACCTAGAGAAAAATGAACTATTTTTTTTACGTTTACAGAGATCTGTAGGGGTAGAAACATTTACTCATAAAAAAAGCAACTTTTTAAAAGATAATTTGTAATTGTATGTGTATCGTAGGCGTGACGGTCCAAGTATTCTATTGTTATTTATTGGTTTGAATAAGTTCTACTAATACTTTGTAAAAGTTGTACGACTGTGGTGTGCTTCTAAAACTTATAAAATAAATTTTTGTTTTTGAATGCTTTATACAATTTGACTTCGTATTCTGCATTTGCATAACTTGTATCATTGCCGGTATTGCCCTCAAAAAAGGGTCACACGAGTTCAGTGCAGGTGTATAAAATATAAATGCAGACTGCACACACAAAGGCAATAAAAAAAGGGCAAAATGACCTTTTCTCGCGCACACAAAACCGCTTGCAAATTTCTACTAATTTCAACTACCAGTTTTACTTCTTTAAATAATTAAATTCCAACTGAGGCGAGCAAACACGACTGCACTGTTCAACAACCAAAATTCAACTGAGTAGATAGGGACAGGATGAGAATAAGCTTTACGTGAACGCCTGACAATTAAGTCTTAATTTCACGGCGAACCTACTCGCATTATAGAGTCAAATTAAGTGTTGACCACCACCCTGAAGTAAATCCCAGTAGCAAATTTGTGAACATTTTGAGGCATGTCCACACCCTTTGCTGGGGAGCGAGGCCTATCTAACACCTCTTGCATCCAAGAATCCTTGGATGCCATTCGTTTTCGCATTCGGAGTAACCACAGCCACCACGATACTCCCACAAAGGGGGCCTACCTCATAGATAGTCTCAGGCGACGAAGCTAAGTGTCGTGAAACACAAGAACTCCCCCACCCAGGAGGGCCTATCTCCCGTGGTACCAGAATATAGCCTCCGGTGGTGGTCACTTCCAGGTGAGTATCTCAATACTCGAGGCCTGGCAACCTCAGATATGCACACCCAATCATTAGCCAAGGCAGAAACCAATGACCGAATTGACACTCCTATACAAAACAAACAAAAAACAACAAAAACCGAACAAAAACGCCCAGAAAACCCAACAAAATAGGTTCAGAGTCAAGCCCTGACCAAGCCGTTCAACACAAGCCACAGAAAAGACACATAAATGGAGAGGAACAAGTACATGACACATGCACTCATCCTTGCCAAGACATATGGCCAACAAGGACAACACAAACTACTACTGCAATCTGCAACCAAATACCATAAAGGCTCGCGCAAACCAAAGCGGCTGCGGTGGCGATCACCAAACAGATGATGCACATGTAAACTATACAAATGGCACACACCTAAGGGATGTGTGGGTTGTGAATACGATCCACTGCTGCGTTCAGCCACGCGATCTATGTAGAACGCTGCATGCACCATTTGCCCGCCGTATCGCAGCTGCCATTCGTGATATCTTTTTATTTATTGTTTGAAAGTATTGCAAGCCATTTAGAATATTTAAAAACTAAAAATGTTTTTGAAAAATATAATGAGAAATATGCAAGGTACACTTACGAAATTTTTTTTTTTACTTTTTTGTCTCGTCTAAAAGTAGTACGCCTTCATCAATTTTTGGGGGAATAATTAGATATTAATTATTAAATATTATTATTTCAATTCAACTAACAATGATGTTTTTCATGGCTTGGCCGCGACTGCAAATATCGCGTTGGTTTGAGCAAATTTTTGCCCGCCTCTTTATCGCGCGACCTGCTAGGTCGCCACCGCCACCGCGGCCGCTTTGGTTTGCGCGAGCCTTAAGACATATAAATACATCCGACATCCGTATAATGGCTAGGAAATGATACACGTTCCATTTAATCAAGTAAGTAAGGAAACAATAAGAATAGTGGTATTTCATTGATGATAATTAACCCGAAAGTTAAATATCTCCCACTTATGCTACACCTCTTATGTCTCCTTACACTGCCAGACAAGAGTCAAGCTCAACAGGGTCTTCTTTCCCCGCTAATTTTTCCATGCCCGTTCCCTTGGTTGTGGTTTCGCTGGATAGTAGATAGGGACAGAGGGAATCTCGTTAATCCATTCATGCGCGTCACTAATTAGATGACGAGGCATTTGGCTAGGTCTCCATTAGCAAATTTGCTTGGAGTATCTTTATTTCCGTATTTCCTAACAATCAATTAATAACTTAAATAACTTAAATTTAAATGAATAAAGTTAATTATTTATTTTTGTAAGGAAAAAAAGGGAAAAACTACTCAAAACAAATAATTGCAATTTTTAAATTTCGGCTGTGATGTAAGGCAGCCGTACCAATGTTAGAATTAATGTTGCTGGTTCCATACCGCTCTCATAAAATACTGGTGAATGAGTCAACTTCCTCTCATTGTTGTTGTTATATGGTCCTTCATTGTTCCCAAGTCCGAGTTGGCTAACGATTGTTTTGTTAAGATAAGCCCAGACTCCTCTTGCTCCTACTCGTATAATGAGTGGTGATACGCTGATTCTTTTGTCGGGGAATCTGGTCTTCACTGCATCTAGAAAGTTGATATTGCCATATGTTGCCACCTTATGTTGGTATTGGTGGTTAAGGCTTTCATGACCTTCCCAATGAATACCTATGTCTGACACAATGAGGTCAATGCCTTTCATAATGTCCGGCTTTTTGAGGATACCTTCTCTATCTCGGATATGGGGCTCTATCAGAACTTGCCAACCTTTCTGTCGCGCAGCTGTTACTAATCGCTGTTGGACATAATTGTGTCGCCTTATTCTTTCCCAATGAGTCAGGAGGCATCCTTGTAAGACATGACAAAGGCTTTCAACCCTGAAACAATTAGCCCTGCAGCGTCTTGCATTGGGTGGGTTTCATGGTATTCCAATCGTTGGGAGGAGATTCCCTTGGCTGTGGTTTCGCTAGATAGTAGATAGGGACAGAGGGAATCTCGTTAATCCATTCATGCGCGTCACTAATTAGATGACGAGGCATTTGGCTAGGTCTCCATTAGCTATTGCTTGGAGTGTCTTTTATTTTCATTTTTCTTAACAATTATTAATACCTTAAGTTTAAGTTAATAAAGTTAATTATGTATTTATTTGTTATAAAAAAGAAGAAAAAACTATTCAAAACAATTTATTGCTAATATAACATTTCGGCTGGGATCTTAGGCAGCCGTACCTTTAGTTGATTGATTCTGCGCTATTGCCATATTTGCCGCATAAAGGCCTGGTGAGTAAGCCAGCTGCCACGTATTGTGGTGTTAATGATATCCTGTACATTCTTCTGGCTGATGTTGAGTTGCCTTATTAGAAAGTCATTTTGCTTACACCAGGCTCCCCTAGCGCCTACAATTAACGGTAGAATCCGTAGTGTGTTGTTGGGACATCTCTGTTGTAAGCGCTAATTAGATGTCGAGGCATTTGGCTAGAATTAAAATTGAGCCGGTCAGCCAGGACGGCCCTTTATTTTCATATAACTAAATTACAAACGACTTATATTTTATTTTTACATAATATAGATACACAATTTGGCGAGGTGTTGGAGTCTGTGCTGCCTTTCAGTATTACTACTATTGCTGGTAGTAGGACCCAAGTTAGATAGGCGCCTCCGAGGAATTGCCCATCGTTTTGACGATATGTAGATAGTGCTAGTGATATTGTTGTGGTGGCCTGGTTCTCCACACGTACTTCATGAAGTTCCGGTGAATAGTATAGCTGCCTCTGATGGTGGTTGTGACAATATCTGCGACTTCTCGTTTTGACATGTTTAGAAGGTGTTCGATGAAGCGATTTTCTTTGCACCATATGCCTCTAGCTCCCATAATAAGAGGTAGCACAAAGATGGTATGTTGTGGGAATCCCTCTTTTATGGCATCAATGAAGTTAGGAGTACTGTATATAGCCGTTTTGGTGTTATATTGCTAGCTCAGTGAGAGTGGACCCTCCCAATGAACGCCAACGTCACAGACTATTAGTGAGTTGCCTTTGATGAGTAGAAGATCAGGCTTCTTCAAGGTGCCATCTCTACAGCGGATATGGGGCTCAAGTTGGTACGTCCAGTTTTTACGAGCGGCTATGTTGGTGAGCCGCTTAACGATGAAGTTATGCCTCGTTATTCGCGTTGTATGTGCGATTGTACACCTTTGTAATATATGGCTGTTAGTTTCCTTGCGGTTACAGCCAGCACGGCAATTACGAGCCTCAGGGGGATTTGATGGTATTCCCATACATGGCAGCAAATTAAAACGAAGTTGAATGCTACGAATGTAGTCCTCCCCATTCCAGCATTTTGGGGGGTTGCTCAGGTGTATGGAGCTAGCTATGGAGTTCTGAGCATGCGATAAGCCGTTTCCAGAAAACGAGTTCTGTAGGAGTTGGTGGTGTTTTTCCTGAATCTCTGCTTTCGTGGTTGAGCCAGTCTTTATCATTTTGTTGATCGCGTTTATGCGGTTACTCATGAGCTGGAAAGTAGCGTTCAACAGTGGGCTCGCACTCCTTAATCTCGTTATCCGCTTGCTTATGATGATTGGGATATTCTCAGTAAAGTTGAATAAGCCCAATCCACCATATCTTATTGGTGCATGGAAGATACTACTATGGCATCTGGAATTTAGGTGTAAAAAATTCCTTGTCGCTTTCCTGATTTTCGCATCGGCTTTATTAAGGACCTTTGCCGTAATGTTGGCATTTGGAGATGAGCTATATACCTGGGGACAAGGTATTCCTTTAAAATAGATAGTTTTTGATGAGGCTTTAGAGGGGCCCTTAAAATCCTCTTCAGCTGCTCAAGCAAATCACCTAGGCCAGGTGGTGAAAGGCCAGTGAATGTGAAATTTTCACCCAGGTATTTAAGTTTATCCCGTATATTCAACACCGGTAGAGTTGTTGAGCCAACCTGAAATACAGTGCGTGTGTCGACGCACACCTTTTTCATAGCTGGGACTGTCTTCAGGACAAGGGTAGAGCATTTTCTAGCGTTTACGTTCATGCTCATATATGTGAGGAAATCTATGGTTTTTGCAAGCATCCTCTTTCCATCGTCTGGGGTTTCCGCTACTAAGATGAGGTCGTCTGCGTAGGCAAGACAGCTGATCTTATTGCCTTTGATGTTAATGCCGCTCTGAAATCTTCGTCAAGAGTAGTGGTGATGAGCTCGTCCAAAAAGATGTTAAAGTGGACGGGCGACGCTGGATCACCCTGCTTAACGCCTCGGAGGATTGGTACTATGCCTGCATATATTCCGTTGCAGTAGATGGTAGTGCTGCTATTCGCAAAAGATACCTTGACCAGATTGATGTATTTTTGGTCGATTTTTGTTCTATTAAGGGCACGCAATATGGCGTTGTGCGGTACGGAATCAAATGCGGCTGCTAGATCGAGTGAGATTAGTGTAAGCGGCTTGCCTTTGATTCTATGGTATTTAATTAGGCTTTGAACAGACCACGTATTGGCAAAACAGCCGTCGATAGGTGTAAAATCACGCTGACTTTCTTGTAGCTCGATGTTATTTAACCTTTTTGCAATTATACGGTTAAACACACGAAGGATAATTGACGGGATGGTAACTGGTCTCCAGTTTTTTTGGTATTAATGATGTTATATTCGATTTTAAGCCAGCAGGAAAATCTTCTACGATGAGAAGGGCGTTGAGAAAGAGTATTAATTTAGAAGTTGGCACTTTTTGCAGTTTTTTTTTGTGATGCCGTCAGGACCGGGAGCGTTGGAAGTGAGGGACCGGATGTTTGCTTCAACCTCTTCCTTAGTGATTGGGTGGTCTATCACTATTTTCCTGTACCTTGGGTGTTGTGTATCAGGTAGACCTGTTTCAGCATGACATCCGAAAGTGCCATGAAAATGAGTAACAATCTCATCGCTAGGGGGTGTTGTCTCCAATACTGTCCATGGCAAATTGTCCAAAATGCGGTCAGCATAGCTAGACTTATTTGAAGTTCATTCCCTCTGTGTGAGTTTGTATAAGATCCGTTTGCGCTTCCGGTTAGTGGGTGCGTTGTTAAGAGCGTTGATCAAGGCGGTATTTGATTGGCGGGAAATGGAACGATCGCAGCCATACCGTTCAACGATGTTCTCGTAGAAGTGAGTATTGGCGTCTTGGCTTCTAAAAGCATCATTGCTTAAAGCGTTTAGCAAAGTGGAGTCATCTGCATCCCAGATGTTTTGGGGAAGTGAGTTGAGGTATGATAGTATTTCTGCGTTTAAGGTAGAAATATCCTCATTTCCATACGGAGGTGGTGGTGGCGTTGGTTCCGTAGGCGATGCACGATAGAGAGAGACTAGAGCTTTGTATGACTCCATACGTCTTCTACACTTGATTGCGGCTTCAGTAATTGCCGTTACGGTACTACCGACCATTTCGGCCTCAATCTTTGCAAGTTCTTTTTCTTCATCAATAGTCCATCTCTTCTTCGTAGTTGTAGCCTCTTCTTCCAAGGCATCGTTGTAATTAACTGGATGAGCACTATGTAATCGTAGTCCCGCGTAGGTAGGGAAAAACGCAGTCCAATATGGCCAATTGCTAATGTCACCCGGTCGCTTAGAGCAATAACGGCTGAAATGTTGTGCTTTAGCTTTTGTTGCGTATATATTCCCACATTTATGGCAGGGCCACGATTGCCTAGCACTATTGTTCATATCTTGTGGCGTGGCCATTACGGAAATTTCGTATGACCGGTTGATTTTTTTAAATTTAAACCACAAACACGTACAGAAACTAAATTCCGCAAGACTCAACGTATGGTGGTGTATGCAATTGACGAAACCACCAATTACATAAACATCTTCCACGAGGTAAGTATCGTAGAAAGTTGAATTGTGGTGAATAGAGGCCCGTGACTTATTGGCAAGTGTCGTATCAAAATTTTCCCGTTTCTGTCAATGCCAGTCGATTTAGAAGGTGGTTCTTACCTACCGTTACTGCCAGCAGTCTAGCTCCGACGGAAACCCGAAAAACCCGCACTAAATATTTTGACAGATGTCAGATGTCAAAATTTCGCGATTCTGATGTTGCCAATCGATTTGGGCGGTGGATTTTACCTACTGTTACTGCCAGCGGTCTAGCTCCGTCGGAAACCCGAAAAACCCGCACTAAATAATTTGACAGATGTCAGATGTCAAAATTTCGCGATTCTGATGTTGCCAATCGATTTAGGTGGTGGATTTTACCTACTATCACTGCCAGTGGTCTAGCTCCTTCGGAAACCCGAAAAACCCGCACCAAATATTTTGACAGATGTCAGATGTCAAAATTTCGCGATTCTGATGTTGCCAATCGGTCTAGCTCCGACGGAAACTCGAAAAACCAGCACTAACGATTTTGGCAGGTGTAAAATGTCAAAAAAATTTCGCGATTTACCTTGACAGGTGTCAGATGGCAAATATCTCTAGATATGTCACTGCTAGTCTTGCTGATTCGACCGAAACCCGAAAAATTCGCACTAACTGTTTTGACAGGTGTCAGATGTCAAAAATTTCCTGATTTCCTCACATTAACAGTTGACAGATGGTGGCGATGTTAAACGGAACCGATGTCAAAGTCCGCATTCAAGAAAACGAGGAATTTTACTCTGAAAGATAACCGCAGTCAGTATAACCGGATTTCATACTATTTCGGAGCAAAATGGGGCTTAAGAGTTTCACTCAGTTTCTATGAAGCACAGTCTGTGGCAACTTCAACACACGAAATGGAAATGTTTTTGTCTATGGCGAAATTTAGAAATTTAAAATGTAAATAACTTTTTTGTCTGATGGGATACAGACAAGCCAATTACATTTAAATGACCGGCGGCGCGCACTATTTTTTATTTTAAAACAATTTCCAGTTTCGAACACGATCTATTAACACTTTTATTACGATTTTACTCGGGAGCGATTTTAAGCACGACCGACGATAACTTTAGTTAAGAGAGTCATAGTTACTCCCGCCGTTTACCCGCGCTTGCTTGAATTTCTTCACTTTGACATTCAGAGCACTGGGCAGAAATCACATTGCGTCAACACATTGTTAACGCCATCGCAATGCTTTGTTTTAATTAGACAGTCGGATTCCCCTTGTCCGTGCCAGTTCTGAATTAATTGTTAATTGATAGTCGTTATAAATCAAAAGAAGATATCTTGCGATATTTCTTAAGGCTTTTAGCAAGAAAATTCCACAATTGGTTACGTAAACTACTATCCGGGGAACAAAATTCAAGAATTTTTATTTACCCAGAACGAGTACATAAACCATGTTATTGCTTCCAATTCAAGCCCGACTATCTCAATCTTCAGAGCCAATATGTATCCCGAAGTTACGGATCTAATTTGCCGACTTCCCTTACCTACATTATTCTATCGACTAGAGACTCTTCACCTTGGAGACCAGCTGCGGATATCGGTACGGCCTGTTGAGAAGTTTGGGAAATCCCACCATAAATTTTCAAGTTCCGAGGAGAAAATATCGACACAACAGTAAATGTCATGCTCTTCTATTCCATCTACCTCTCTTCGAAAGACTTCCATGGTAGTACGACTATAAAACAAAAAAGAAAACTCTTTCGATATCTCTCGACGGCTTCTTTATGGTCGTTCCTGTTGCCAGGATGAGCAAAAAGCCCATTTTTAATAACAAACGGATACTCAACAGGTTACGGAATTGGAACCGTATTCCCTTTCGTTCAAAATTAATCGAGTATTTAAAGTTTATTAACGAATAAATTCAAAATTTTATTTATAACTTGAAAATTTTCGGCTTTCGCCTTGAACCGACTAACTCGTGATCAACCACTGTTCACACGAAACCCTTCTCCAAGTCAGTCCGCCAAGGTCTCATTCGATTACTTGCCACTACCACCAAGATCTGTACCAATAGCGGCTCCATGCAGGCTTACACCAAACACTTCTAAGCACACCATTTACCCTCCTGCTCACTAAAGTTTCAAAATTTTGTATCCAATCGAAACTGAATAAAAATCATTTACTTTAGCGGTAATGTATAGGTATACAACTTAAGCGCCATCTATTTTAAGGGCTAGTTGCTTCGGCAGGTGAGTTGTTACACACTCCTTAGCGGATTACGACTTCCATGGCCACCGTCCTGCTGTTTTAAGCAACCAACGCCTTTCATGGTATCTGCATGAGTTGTTAATTTTGGCACCTTAACATTACGTTTGGTTCATCCCACAGCGCCAGTTCTGCTTACCAAAAGTGGCCCACTGGGCACAATATATCATAACCTAAACCTTCATATCAAGAAAGGCTAGGTTCTTACCCATTTAAAGTTTGAGAATAGGTTAAGATCGTTTCGACCCTAAGGCCTCTAATCATTCGCTTTACCAGATAAGATTATTTTACATAATTTTTAATTGCACCAGCTATCCTGAGGGAAACTTCGGAGGGAACCAGCTACTAGATGGTTCGATTAGTCTTTCACCCCTATACTCAATTCTGACAATCGATTTGCACGTCAGAACTGTTTCGGTCTTCCATCAGGGTTTCCCCTGACTTCGATCTGATCAAGTATAGTTCACCATCTTTCGGGTCATAGCATATATGCTCAAGGTACGCTCTAGTTAGAGGCATAAATAATATAAATATCAGTATGCATAACTGTATAGAACGCCCCGGAATTGAATTTCTACTTCAGTATAAAATATAAACTAATCCCATATTAACAGTTAAGTTAATTATGCCATTGGGTTTTATTCAAAATACCCAATGACTTGCACATATGTTAGACTCCTTGGTCCGTGTTTCAAGACGGGTCCCGAAGGTATCCTGAATCTATCGCATTGTTAATCATAAAAGCGCATACAATTTAAATAAATAACTCAATAGATTTATTTATCTTTGTAAAATTTCGAAAAATTTAAGCACAATATATAATTATATCTGTCAATGATTTATCAAATCCAATACATTTATTTTATGTTAGCAATCCGAAAAAAACTAATTTGAATAAACTTGAGCATAGGATCTTTTGATAAGTATTTATTACATTAACAGATTACAATGTCCTTATATGGAAAAATTGCTCACTATTTCTATAATATTATAAATACTATAGTATTAATGATGAATTTTCCATAACGGATATTCAGGTTCATCGGGCTTAACCTCTAAGCAGTTTCACGTACTATTTAACTCTATTCAGAGTTCTTTTCAACTTTCCCTCCGGTACTTGTTTACTATCGGTCTCATGGTCATATTTAGTTTTAGATGGAGTTTACCACCCTTTTAGTGCTGCACTATCAAGCAACACCACTCCTTGGAATCACATTCTAGTAATCATTAACGTTATACGGGCCTGGCACATTCTTTGGGTGAATGGCCTCATTTAAGAAGGACTGAAATCATTAATTTCTCATACTAGATTATATATGTTCCATACACTGCATCCCATATTTGCAATAAAGACAGAATGGCTTAGTGCTGAACCGATTTCTTTTCGCTCGCCGCTACTAAGAAAATCCTTGTTAGTTTCTTTTCCTTCCCTAATTAATATGCTTAAATTCAGGGAGTATTCTCATATGAGTTGAGGTTGTTTAACATAGCTGTGGGTTTTATTTTATACACTTAATTGATGAAGTCTTTTCAACGTACATTATCATATAAGAGGTAAATCTTTGAAGTCAATAGTAGAAATATATATTGTTTTTTATTCTAGTAACTCCTCTTATTTAAAGATAATATAGAATACTGAGATTCAATTAATTACAGGTATATTTATTTTTAATATTATGAATTTTTAAATAAATTCAACAACATCACATGTGCTTAAGCAGATTTAAAAAAAAATTACTTTTTCTTCATCTAACAAGCAACTTGTTTGGCATAGTCTCACAACCCTCAACCATATGTAGTCCAAGCAGCACTTCAAAATAAATTAAAGTACATAACAGCATGGACTGCGATATTCGTTCAAAATGTCGATGTTCATGTGTCCTGCAGTTCACACGGTGACGCACAGTTTACTGCGTTCTTCATCGACCCATGAGGCAAGTGATGCACCGCTAAGAGTGATATTTTTTGTTTTGTTATTAATTCATTTTCTTAAAGAAATATAATAATTCGTATATTTCTTTTTCGATTTACCATTTTTTTGTAATACATACAATAAAATGATTTTATCAATGTCTTAATAAAGATGCGAATGTCCAATTCTAAAGAATTGTTAACTTATGAAAGTACAACTTTTGACATTAATATTTAAGCGTTCAATTTTTTAAAAACAGACCATAAATTTCATTTAATTTTGTGTTATAATTTCAACACATATTATTTTTATATAATTCAATACCTTTTTTTAATCTTATTTTTTAAAAATCGTTATTTCCAATACGTACAAAACCGTCAAAGCGATTTATTCTATCAAATTGATTGTTCAGGTTTTATAAACATAACCTTAAATAGCATATATATACACCATTTTGGTGTTATAATTGTCAAGTAATGTATTTGCCTTTAAAATATTTGTTTCTTTGTAGAAGGAACACTTTAATGATCCTTCCGCAGGTTCACCTACGGAAACCTTGTTACGACTTTTACTTCCTCTAAATAAGTTCGGTCAACTTCTGCGAAACAACCGTAACACGTGAGCGTCACAGTGATCACGTCCGGAGACCTCACTAAATAATTCAATCGGTAGTAGCGACGGGCGGTGTGTACAAAGGGCAGGGACTTAATCAATATGAGTTAATGACTCACACTTACTGGGAATTCCAAGTTCATATGAACAGTTTCAGTTCACAATCCCAAGCATGAAAGTGGTTCAGCGGTTTACCCGGACCTCTCGGTCTAGGAAATACACGTTGATACTTTCATTGTAGCGCGCGTGCAGCCCAGGACATCTAAGGGCATTCCAGACCTGTTATTGCTCAATCTCATTATTGCTAGACGCAATTTGTCCATTTAAGAAGCTAGTGTCCTTATAATGGGACAAACAAACAGGTACGGCTCCACTAACATAAACACATTCAAACACGCTTATATTTTACTATAGACACGAATGAAGGCTATGAAAGCTTCAACACCATAATCCTGAAAGCATCTATTTAATATATTTGAATCTCGTTCGTTATCGGAATTAACCAGACAAATCACTCCACGAACTAAGAACGGCCATGCACCACCACCCATAGATTCGAGAAAGAGCTATCAATCTGTCTTACACGCTTATGTTCGGACCTGATAAGTTTTCCCGTGTTGAGTCAAATTAAGCCGCAGGCTCCACTCCTGGTGGTGTCCTTCCGTCAATTCCTTTAAGTTTCAGCTTTGCAACCATACTTCCCCCGGAGCCCAAAAGCTTTGGTTTCCCAGGAAGCGACTGAGAGAGCCATAGAAGTAGCAACACCCAATTGCTAGCTGGCATCGTTTATGGTTAGAACTAGGGCGGTATCTGATCGCCTTCGAACCTCTAACTTTCGTTCTTGATTAATGAAAACATCTTTGGCAAATGCTTTCGCTTAAGTTAGTCTTACGACGGTCCGAGAATTTCACCTCTCGCGTCGTAATACTAGTGCCCCAAACTGCTTCTTTTAATCATTACCTCTTGATCTAAAAACCAATGAAAGTAGATCAGAGGTCTTATTTCATTATTCCATGCACAAAATATTCAGGCATTTAGAGCCTGCTTTAAGCACTCTAATTTGTTCAAAGTAATTGTACCGGCCCACAACAACACTCGATGAAGAGCACTGAAGCAGGTTTAAAAAGGAGGTATACATAAAGGTACAAAGCATCATTACATATTAGAACTCCACCGGTAATACGCTTGCATATATAAGGTAATGTACAATCCACAATTATAGTTGTACTACCCGTATGAAGCACAAATTCAACTACGAACGTTTTAACCGCAACAACTTAAATATACGCTATTGGAGCTGGAATTACCGCGGCTGCTGGCACCAGACTTGCCCTCCAATAGGTCCTTGTTAAAGGATTTAAAGTGTACTCATTCCATTTACAGGGCCTCGGATATGAGTCCTGTATTGTTATTTTTCGTCCTACGTCCCCGAACTGGGAGTGGGCAATTTACGCGCCTGCTGCCTTCCTTAGATGTGGTAGCCGTTTCTCAGGCTCCCTCTCCGGAATCGAACCCTGATTCCCCGTTACCCGTTGCAACCATGGTAGTCCTAGATACTACCATCAATAGTTGATAGGGCAGACATTTGAAAGATCTGTCGTCGGTACTAGACCATACGATCGGCAATTTATCCAGAGTTTAAGCATATTAACGATTTTCAAGAAAATCGCTTGGTTTTAGCCTAATAAAAGCACACGTTCCATAAGGTCCGTGTTTATATTGCATGTATTAGCTCTAGAATTACCACAGTTATCCAAGTTACTGTTAACGATCTAATGAACCATAACTGATATAATGAGCCTTTTGCGGTTTCACTTTTAATTCGTGTGTACTTAGACATGCACGGCTTAATCTTTGAGACAAGCATATAACTACTGGCAGGATCAACCAGAATAATGTTATTATTATTTTATTAACAAAAACCTCCTCATCCGTCTCACAATCACTTGTGAGACCCACAAATTATTTTTTAAAGTGGCAACCACGAAATTAAAATTTCACCTCAGTTGGCAATAATTTTTTTTTTCCAAAAATTTTTAAAAAATTTCAAAAAAAAAATTCGCCTCAGTTGGCAATTATGGCAGTAATTTTTTTTTTCGAATAACCCCCAGTTGGCAATTGTGGTGGTAATTATGCAAAACAATGGAAAATTCCACTTACCGAAAAATCCACCCATCAGAATTAAGTTTTCAATTTGAATTTCACAACAATTGGTAAGTGAACCAATCAGAAAAATCTACTTATAATCACACGAGAGCGCGCACAACACAACCTTCAGTCTCAAAGGTTAATTTGAAGCTGAGTAGATAAGATAGGGACAGAGGGAATCTCGTTAATCCATTCATGCGCGTCACTAATTAGATGAAGAGGCATTTGGCTAGTCTCCAGTAGCAATTGCTTGGAGTGTTTTTATTCATATTTTTTCGTAACATCGAGTTTGATAACTTAATTATACTTAACCAAATGAGGAAAAATTAGATAATTTTCTCTTTATTAGATTGCTACTATAAAATTTCGGCTGTGTTATTTGGCAGCCGTACCATAAATGTAAGATAAAAATAAACTGCTATTTCCAAACTGCTCTCATAAAGGCTTGATGGACTAGCCAGCTTCCCCTCATCGCTGTTGTGATGATGTCTTGGACTTCTCCGTAATTAAGCCCAAGTTGGTTGATAATGGTCCTGTTAAGATTGGCCCAGATACCACGGGCTCCGACAATAAGTGGTGAGATATTAATATTTTTGTCTGGAAATTTATTCTTTACAGCATCAATGAAATTGGGAGTTCCATAAGTTGGCACCTTGTGTTGGTATTGGTGATTAAGGCTCTCCGGTCCCTCTCAATGTATACCGACGTCGCAAATAATCAGCTCATCATCCTTGGTAAGAATCAGGTCAGGTTTCTTCAAAATTCCTTCTCTGTCTCTTATTTTAGGCTCCACAATTGCATTCCAACCTCTTCTTCTCGCTGCTGCCACTAGTCTTTGCTGCACATAGTTGTGCCTTCTGATCCTTTCCCAGTGAGTCATTGGGCATCCTTGTAGTACATGACAGAGACTTTCTACACGGAAGCAGTTTGCTCTACACCTTCTGGCTCCTGGCGGATTTGACGGGATGCCAACTGTGGGAAGTAGGTTGTACCGAAGATGTAGGGCTTTCATGTAATCCTCTGCAGTCCAGTATAATATTAGATCTTGAAGAATATTAAAGGATGCTAAGGAGAGAAGCTGATATTTCAGCTTCAACCCTACCACCTTTTAACTACACAACTTTTAATCAGTCCAATCAGCTGGAAAAAATAAGTAAGTAAAAATAAGTAAAAAATAAATAAATAAGTTATATGTTTAAGAAATTCAATAATTATACTCCTAGAGTTCCCTCTATATATCTCCTAGTTCAGTTCTTGCAAACAAAAATGAAATTTCAAGTAAATCCTAAATCAACGAAAAAAATTATTAATCGAAGGCACCATACAGGAATCCAAATATCGCGAAAAGTGTAGTAAAGTAGCAGGCTCCATATCCATACCAAGATTTCAAAATTGTTTGCAGATCAAGAACAAATTTGGGCCTTATACGAAGGATAATGAACACTTATTTATTTACAGAGTCAACTGAGAAAAAAATCTGAATGAAATATTTTATTTATATAAAAAAAATTGCCACACACACAAATTTATCACTAATGTTTAACAAAAACCTAAATATTAGGCAGACTGAATACTTAACATAAAGCAGAACTGATGATACTGACAATCACAATCACATTAAAGTTAAAGTTAAAAAAAATTGCCACATACACAAATTAATCACTAATATTTAACAAAAACCTAAATATTAGGCAGACTGAATACTTAACATAAAGCAGAACTGATGATACTGACAATCACGATCACATTAAAGTTAAAGGAGGACCAAATGAAATTGTTTATTAAAAATGTATAGCTCTAATTAATATTATTAACAATTCATTTGGTTACAAGAAAAAAGATGTTGTTGGTTGGATTACAAAATCTCTTAAGAAATTAAATTAATTGTTTTTGTTTTAGCAAAATAAGTTGAAGTTTTTGAGAAAAGAATCGATAGTTCCTGTCTAGCACTCCACACGATGGCAAATACTTTATTTCGGGTACTCCACTCGTCCCGACTATTGCATTACTTGCATACAAATTAAACAGAAAAATAGTATACAACAGCGGAAGAGCGGGGAAAATTGTTTAAATGAAAAAAGTCATTTGGTTTTGTGAGAAATGAGAAATAATGAGAGCATTGAAACAAAGTTACCTGTGCACAAATAAAAAGGAGAGAGTGGCCGCAATTTGGTGGTTCCCGTTGGCTCTAATAACGCTGAAAAACCACTGCGAAGTGCCCGTAAGATCAATCTCGTTGTCCCGCTAAGTGAACGCATTTTTTATTTTCTATTTATTAATTTTCAAAACACAATTTTGTCACAAGTTTTGTTTCATTATAATTTTTTTAACTCAAAATTAATTCCGTAATGGCCGATCGGGGAAGAAGGGAAGATATATAAATCAGTATTACATTTTTAGATAAGTAAATTTTCTTTCGATTTATTTGCTGGCTTACTGAAAAGAACGATAACTACAATCTACAATGTGTAACTAAACTGCGCTGCGATGAACTAGATAAGTTTAAAAAAAAATCATTTGCATTTTTCAATAATGTGGATATCACTCAATAGAAAAATAAATAAAAATTAGATATTTTCAATTAAGCTTTTTGAATTAATGCCAGCTTTTGACAAACCTTGTCTCACTGTGCGTCGGCTCGTGACCTCAATTGCCTAATATAAAATTGTGTTCTATATTTAATTCAAAGAAACTCACTTCGCAGGTGTCCGAGCTTCCACATTGTACATGATGCGAGTTCGCGTCAAATCCCAGGAGAAGGTTCCAGTTTCTTCTTTTTGCTTCATTCTCAAGCACTTTGGGGTTCTCGTCCACTGGGTTATTAGTCCTGTATTGCATGTAGATTTAGACGATGACAAGCGGATTGTCTCCTTGTCGTTTGTATTTCGCCACTGTCTGCTAGATATTACTGTGGGTAAATAATAGAAAAAAGTTGCCAGTTTCTTTGCATCAATGCAAATATTGCGTGTAATATCCGCAATCAAGTTCACGTGCTTTGTTTAGGCTCCCGGTGCTCCATCATTTGTTTCCCAAATTAACAGTTAAGTTTAATGTCAAAACCTTGTTGAAAATATTTGTTGGTGAACAGATAATTTTCCTGTTACTTAAATTACAATATTGAAGCTTTTTCTCTGAACCTTCTAATTTCTACAAAATATTTTAATATGTTAAAATGTCAATGGTAGAGAAGCTCCTTTCAAACTCAAACCATAATGAACTCTTAACTCTGTTCTCCTCTATCTCCACTTCAGCCACCCCAAATGGACATATGTATTCTTTTTCGTTCTCTTGAGGGCCAATTTCTATAGATGAAGTAAATATATCTCACATGATTCCCCTTTTTTAGAGGTACTTTTTCAGGAATGTTTTTTTTGCAAAATTTAGAACCGTATCTGTTGTTGTATTTGGGTGGGAGACACTGGCACACTGTTCTTGAGGTACTACGATGAAGAAGTTACGTCACATGAAGAAGTGGATAATTTGTTATTTGTTCAGTTATTTTCCTAAAAATTAATGATAATTTAAAAAATATAATAATTTCAATAATCTTACATTTAGGCCAACAAACTCAATCGGAGAATCCTTCACAAAATTTCAATTCTTTTACCTTCGCCTCTAATCATAGTTGTTAATTTCTGATTTTATGCGAGTAATAAGAGAACAAATATGCTCTATTTTCTTGGTGAGTACATATCTGCCAAAATGTAAACAATCCAAAATTTTGAATTGAAGGTACTCAAAATGTTAAAGATAAATTCGGATACACGCACAGCTAAAAACACACAGAGAAAATTAAGAAGGAAAAATGGTTTTCGATTTATCAAAAAGAAATGCTTTAATATTAAAATTTGATAGGTTTAAGATTGTTTTACTATTTGGCACGGATTATGCAAAACAAAATTTAAAAAAAATATTTTTAAAATTTAAAAAAATTCAAGTTCCTGAAATTCGAATGAGACATTTAAAAGAAATATTTTTGAAATAATATTCAAATCAAATCTTTTATTGCACGAAAATAAATTTTGTACAAAATCAAGTAAGTCATTAGAGTAAACAGATAATAGATGTTATTTTTAAGAAATGTTAAATATGTACAATTTTGTGAAATACAAACAAATAAAAAATTTTGAAAACAAATAAAAAAATAAAACAGAAAAATCCCCACAAAAAAAAAATAAAAAAAAAAGAGGGAAAGAAAGCCCACATATATATTCATAATAAAAAAAAGAGGCGAATAACAAAAAAAAAAAAGGGTATCCTTATCATATAAAATACACACTTCGCGAGCACACACACACAATTAAATTTTGCTTTTTATTCAAATAATACAATGGGATTTTGTGGAAAAAACAAACTATTACATTCGAGAGGGCGGAGCCCCACCTAGTGGGGTTTCGCAGTCTACTATCTTTTGCCGATCACATGAACACCTTCCAAATAATCCTTGCGTATTCATTGATTTCGAAGAGACCTTTGATCTAGTCGTACAACACCGCAATGTTTTTTAATTTGCGAACAGCTTACACACTGGCATTTGGACATTTCTGATGACATCTTTTTAATGGCAAACAGCACTGAATTCCCCAACCGAATTTGTCTCCGCTTGAACAAAATATGAAAGCAGGAGGGATGGAGGGATGGACTAAGAAGTCAAATAAACAAAGCTCGTAGAACATTCGGAATCCTTAGTGTGGAACTCCAATTTGGCTTGATACCAAAGTAGAACTGTTTCAGTCAAACAAAAAATCTAGCAGTTTTATTTGCATTAATGTGAAAGGTGGAAATGCTCTGCCTGTAACCAACAGGCTTTTGTGTTGTGCACCGTTGCTTGCGTTACATAAAGATCCGGTGGCCCAAGCCATATATATTTTACAATTAACTTTGGATTAGTACTGGACAAAACACATTGGTTGATTACATAACACCGAGAAAGTAGCGCTGCATTGCTCCTACACCCAGAGAAACGAATGTAGCACAAAAATGCAGTCTTATTAATGGAATTCACAAGGTAAAAGGCTAGTTGGAAGATTAAAGAAAACCTGGAGGTCGAATGTTTTGCATGAAGTAGAGTCCCAGAATTTGGAGTCGTTAACACAGATCGTGCTTCGAGAATAGAGAGAGATGAGAGTAACTGATTTGCACCTTTTGTTCCAGGTGGAGTAGAAGTGTTGCTGCTGACAGCAGCTTCTGGAAACCAAGAGAGAGAGGGAGAAAATTGTAAAGAGCTATACAAAACATTCAAAATTAAAAATTCCGCCATATCGAAGCTAAAAATAAAACTTATTAAAGAGGAAAATATCCATATATCAAAAAAGAGAAAAAGAAAAGGAAAGGGTTTCGCAGTCTATCTAATTGGAGGTCTATTCAGCCTAGAAGCGTCCTTCGTAATTTTGGTGCTATAATAAAAGAGTCGTAGAAACAACATAAGGTCTTTTGATTAGCAAGCAGCTTACCCACTGATATTTTGACATTGCTGATGACAAACAGCACTGGAGTCCCCAACCAAATGTGACATTCGCTTAAAAAAAATTGGAAGCTGCTGGATTAAGGATAAATGGCAAAAAGACGCAAATAATGCACACGCTCGTTATTGAGAGGCAATAGATGGTCCCTCAGTTTTTTTATTTGGAAAAATATTTGCCATTGGATGGAGGGATTGACTTGGACGTCGAATAAATGAAGTTTCTTAGCGCATTCGCAATCCTTTGTCCAATGTAGACCTCCAGAAAATTTCCTGTGAGAGGTGGAAATGATCCGCCTGTAAATAACAGGCTTTTTTGAACCGTAGCCTGCGTTACATCTTAAAGATCCGGTATCCAAAACACATCTTGCAATGAACTGTGGCTTAGGACTGGACAAAAAACAGTAGATGAATACATAACACCGAGAAAGCGCTGCATTGATCATACACTCCGGAACACCGATATCGCAAAAGATAAGTAGTCTTGTTATTGGAATTCATAAAGTGAAAGGCACGTTGGGAGATTCAAGAAAACCTGGACGTCAAATGTTTTGCATGAAGTAGAGTCCCAGAATTAGGAGTCGCGAACAGACATAAGGTATCGTACTTCGAATAAAGAGAGAGATGGAAGGAGCTGGCTTACACCCTTTGTTCGAGATGCAGACGAATCCAAAAGAGAGAGGTGAAGACAAGGTGAAGAAATATAAAAAATCATTAAATTAAAATGTCAAAAATTGCGCCACATCGATACTAACAACAACAAAAAACAATCAAAGATGAAAATATCCTTAATAAAACAACCACAACAAAAGAGGCAAACATATTGACTATACACACACACATACACATTGAGGAAAAATAATATTACTTAACTTTAACTAACGCACAAAAAAAAAGAAACCCACAATTAACATTATATCATAAAAGTTATTATTTTAAAATAAAAATGTTAAATGCATATACGAAAAAGAAAAAAACTGAAACAATGTAAAATTATTTTGAAACAAAACAATTTACAATATAAGGGAAGTGATCTTTATTTTATTTAAACAGTTTTAACTATTAAGGTAAATTTATAATTGCAATGTTAACAGAATCTAAGCACTTCACAAAAAATGAAACGAAACACAAAATAGTTACTGTATATTTAAAATATCAGAACTTAATTAAAACATAGAAATTTAAAATAAAAATAAAATGTTAATTTTTTTTAAATTTTAAAAATATAAAATGAGAAAGACGCATCATTTGCGTAATACGGAGAACGTAGATCAGCCTACATATATATTTATGTAAAAAAAAAAACAATCTGCAAAAAAATGAAAACTAATACACATATTTTTTTTTTTTGTTAATAAGTGTAGTTACTCATTTTTTATATGATAAATGAGAAGCATGTATTAAAAATATAAAAAGTAATTCGAATACAAAAAAAGAATATTTAAGTATTGCATAAATACAAATCTATCCCAAAAGAAAAACGTTTCAAACATTGTAATATATATTAATAAGTATTTTTGTAAAGTTTTTCTTTTAAGCTATTTATAGCGTTTTTGTTTTATAGCTTGATTAGTGGGTGCTTTTTAGTTACAATTTTCTCTCAAGTAAAGTGCACTGTTTTAATCATTGATTATTATTTGTCATTTAAAATTGCATATTTTTCGGCTCATCATACAACATTTCCTTCTCAATAAGGTGTAGGTATCGTTTGATGTCTACTTAATTAAATTTTTTAGTTTATCTATAATATTAATAATTTGCCTTCAATGCAATGAAAATATTGAGGATTGTGAAAGAATTTCAATAACACGTACTGAATATATGAGAATATATGTGTGCCTTCAATGCAATGAAAATATTGAGGATTGTGAAAGAATTTCAATTACATGTACTGAATATATGTGAAGGTTTTCCTCATATGAAGGGTGTCGTCCTTACTGTGAAGATGTTTGAAAGGCTTATCCGATTGTGTACTGTTCTTTGTCAATAGTGTCGCAGGAAATGCGCTAGTAAATTATTTGAACAAATTTCAAGAAAACGGTAAAAAAATAAAACATTTGATGATAAATGAAATGCAAGTGAAACATTCCGATTATGAGATGCTCCTTCATAACTTTAAAATTTAGAAAAAAAGAAATATCTCTAAAAAAAAGTTAGCTTAAAATTTTAAGCCAAACTAAAACAAAATTAAAAAAACAATACTAACACTCGAATGAATTTCGAACGCTTCAATTGCTCTCATCATCTATGGTCTATTCAAGAGATACTAATATATCATTCAGCGAAACCTTAGCCTTTCAATTCAAAAATAATGATTGCTTGTGAGAGTTGGTCAGACGTTTTTCAAAAGTATGTGTAAAAAAACAACAAAAAGTCATATTAGACTTGTAGTAGACAGGAGTTGTAGTAGATCAAGTAAATATTTAAATTTATTTTAGAAAAATTGTATACTATCACAAACTACTTGTTTTTTTTACTTTGGAACAGGCGAACATATGGAAATTGGTATGTAGTCGGCGATGTCAGTTTAATCAACTCTTTTTAAAGACGGGATTAGTGAGTGATACTTTCCAAACGCGATAGATTGAAAGATATTGAATAGGAGAACCTTAAATGTAGGAACATTTCTTTAATATTATTGGATGAATACCATTAAGTCGAAAGGGCAAAGATTTTATTTCGCGATGGATTCGCCTTTTTACTTGCGATTATAGGTACTATAAGGCAAGTTATGGATTCGTGCAGAAAAAAAAATTTGAGATAACAATCACACATGACATTACGATGATGGAGAAGTCGAAAAAAGTGGGTCTGGAAATTCCGTCCGTCTGTCTATCTGTCTGTTCGCGCATCTGGAGGCTGAACGGATGGGCCGATTTGCTTCAAATTTGGTATCTAGGATTTATTTGGCCGTCCCTCGGAACGTATTTTTATTTTTGCTCTAAGCCCAAAAATAACGGCACCTGCCATACAATCGTGAAGAAAAAAATTGATTTTCTCAAAAACGGCTCTAACAATTTTGACAAAACTTTCAGAATGCTATTTTTGCAAGACAATCTATCTTTTGGTTCGAAATTTTTTTTCAAAATTGGTCTAATAACGGTACCTCTCATAGAACCAGTATTTTCAAATCAAATTTTCTCGTAAACTATACATTCGATTTCAATAAAATTTTGGCCACAGGAAGCCATTCATAATTTTATTAATATGGCATTTCAAAATTTTCAAAAACTTTTTTTTTTGATTTTTTATAATTTTTTCAAAAAAATTTTTGGTTTTCGAAATATGTTGGAAACGGGTACATTTATTTTTTTTGAAAATTATTTTTCAAATGTTAACTATAGATTGCCGTATATTTGCATACTCAAACAAATTTCAAAATATTTTTTGAAAAAGTTTTTCAAAAATAACTGGTCCAACGATTTTCAATATTTTTTTTTCCTAGATTGACGTATAGCTTTGAAATTTTATTGCATACTTAGTTTTTCCGAGAAAACTCTTAAACTAATTTAAAAAATAAAAGAATTTTCGAAATTATTTAATTTTTTTTTAATATCCATATATACAGCCACTACGCAATTGCTTATCATAAGAGCAAGTTCGTGCGACCCAGTCGTGCATTTTATTTTATTTAGTGTTTTTACTTGGTGCAGAATTTAGATATAGAGTTGACTTAAAAATTTTGCTTATTTAATATAAGAATAATTTATATTTGTTTTTTTTTCAAAGAATTATTAAAGGGATGGGCCCCTATAATGTCCACCGTCAGCCTTGTAGAATTCTTCCTTCGTTGTGGATTATGCTTCTGTAGCGGTTGTCTGTGATAGCTCTCACGCTAAGGTATCTGTTAAATCACCTATTCTAATAAGTTGGTCGTGAGATCCCTGTGGTAGGCATACCGCTGACACTCAGTCAACACATGCCTCCAATCCTCTCTCGCAGCACCACATGCAGATTCCGCCGAGTCAGCCAAGGCCCTCCTATGCAAGAATGCATTAAGAGAACCATGACCAGTCAGCATAAATCCCGTGAAGAGTGAGAAATCCAGGCATTCCCGTTCGCACGCCTCCCTGACATCAGGGAGAAAATGGAAGGTGGTTCTCCCATTCTCGCTATCAGTCCAGCGAGATTGCCATCTGGAAAAGACACAATCCCTTAACAGAACCTTCCTTTCAGAAAGACCCATGCCACGAGCCCCAGTGCATTCCTCCCAATCAGTTGCTGAGAGCGCCCACTGCCTCCGTAACCTGCAAGCGATAACTTTACGCATCAATTCCAGGTCAAACGGAGGCACACCGGCCAACACCTGCAGAGCCTCAGTAGAGACAGTTCTGCAGACCCGAAGCGAACCACGGAGCATGATCCTCTGACAACAGAGAATCATACCACTTCCTTTCACAGTCTTTACAGTGTCGTACCATATAGACGCACCAAATGTTGCACAAGCAACAAGTAGCCCGTTGTACACAACACGGCCTGCAGATCTAGAAAAGCCCCAGTCACACTACAGCATCCTGCTGACTGCCGGCACAAGAGAGGTGAGCTTCAATATCACCTGTTCAAGATGAGGAAAGAAACTCATTCTCTCTGCGATGGTGATCCCAAAGATACTTGACTTTTGTCACATACCTTAGACTCACCCCGCCAGCTCTAACCGTTGGAGGCCGATTCAAGGACAATTTGCCCTTGAGTAGCATCCACAGCAACATCCACCCCAACATCCGCACCCCAGGTGCCTACCATGCCCATGACCTCCGTACCCCTGCTTTCCAGCTCAGCACGAGACTGGCCCTCAACAAGGACACGAAGATCATCTGCATAAGCAATGCACCTACAGTACGACTGCCAAGAAGAAAGCCGCTGCAGCAGAGGATCCATCATCAGGTTCCAAATATATGGACCCCTAACAGATCCCTGAGGACATCCCCTCTCAACAACCACGGAGACAGAATCCACTCGAATTGACAAGTGAGCACACAGTGTTTATATCATTCACTACAACAGCGGCATAACCTCTGGTGTCAGTGAAAGATCGCATGTGCGCTGGCAGACCCCTTACCTGTCCTTGAACAAGATAAGGTTCCTGCAACAGCGCAAAGCTACACTGCATGCTGGTTAGTAATTGCCCTAACTCAAACATGGCTGACCGGGCACCTTGGCAGTTAAATTGTTATAATTTAACTTGCCATTTTAGTGCCTGGCACCCGTTCTTGCCACTGCCGCAGCATAGACAGGGCAGTCCATGCTCAGCATAAAGTGTCCAGCCGGACTTCCTCTAAAGTCGCAATCGCGACAATGGATTGCATTACAGCAATCACCTGTAGAGTGTCCACAACGCCAGCACACAGACTGTATCTGTCTACACCTTGACGTGTAGTGGTCCATGCTTAGGCACCGGTAGCACCACTCAACTATCGGTTTCCCCTTTACGAAGAAAGAGAAGTGCTTTATATACATAGCACCTCCCATCCCTCAGGAGCAAATCCGAAGTCCTGGGGCTGCACTCAAGGACGACATTAATCCGCCCTTGACCAGTCTTCCAAGAAGTCGAGAGAGTAACCTCCCTACGGAACTCCTCTTTGGTGAGTTTGAATAAGTTTAACTTATGCAACTCATCAAGGAAATCCTCAGGAGAGATCAGCCTCTCCACCGATCGGACAACGACTGAAATGCCCTTGCCGGATTTTGCCGAGAGACCGACTGCCTCGAGCTTATCACGCTCGAGGAAGGCATTGCGCTCAGCAATCGAGGGCATGCTGACCAGCACACCGCCCTGTTTGTCAGTGCGCACAGTGTGCACCCTGACACCCACAGCGGGCACTAGTTGCTCCACTACCCTCCTTTTGACCTCAGCAGGGGTATAATTTTTCCTACCCCTGACCACCACCGACCATGTCTCGGTAGGCTTGACAGGCTGAACGTCAGGTAGTAACACCTGAGTCTTACCTACCAAACCACCCGAGACCGTGGCCGAGGTATCAATTTGCCTGAACGAAGGCCGCTCAGCCACACCCAGGCCCATGGGAACACCCAAAGACCTGACAGGCCCAATTGGCCTGGCAGCATCCTTAGGTGCCACCACAGACACTTTAGCGGAGGAGAAACCACCCTCCAGCCGCCCCCTGAGCCTTTCGTTGGCCCCCGAGAGACCCATAATTAGGGTCTCATACTTAGAGGCCAACTCAACCACCTCAGGGCACCTTCCAATCAAGCCTGTCATAAGCAGCTTGATCTCCATGCACCTTGCCATGACACTAGCCAGAGTCAGACTTTCGTCCAAACTCTCACCAGTGCCAGACAAGGCGACAGAGCCGCTCCTAGCTGGCCCCACAGAAGGGGGAAGCGCAACTGACCCCTTCCTTAGGTCATCGCCACTAGTGGTAGCCCCAGAAGGAACTGGTGCCACAGACAAGCTCTCCTTTGGAGGAGCCTCCACCGCCAAGGCCCTTTCCGGAGCCTTAGCAGGAGTGGCATCCACCCCAGAAGTGCCAGACACGGGCACCACATCCCCACTGCCACCAGCCACTACCAGAGGCTCCCCGGAAGAAGCTACCAACACCTCCACCTCCTGTGCAGCCACCACCGGAGCAGTTGGCCCAGGTGACCCTTCCGAAGAAGAAAGGGGAACAACATGAACCTTCCTAGGCAACAAGGAATCGGAGGCTGACGACTCAGCCTTCCCCTCCCTTACCACCTCCCTTGCAGCCCTTATCCTTTTCAAGGACTCAATTCTCTCACACTCCATGGCAGAGTCAACTGCCGACGAGCTATCGGCTGAGTCCATAGCCAACTTATCTTTCTTCTTCTTCCCCTTCTTCTTCCTGAGGTTGACAGCCTCCTCCTTCACTTTCTCGTCCTTGAGGAACTTCTTCCTCAACGAGGCAACGCTCTGAGGCTTAACAAAAGCCTCACCCTCGCTCTCACAGTCGCTTGTGAGGCCAACATAGGCTGCCATGCTTGAAAATAAATTTTCCAAAGTGGCAACCACGAAAATTAATTTCGCCTCAGTTGGCAACTATTTTTTTCCAAAAAATTTCGCCTCAGGTGGCAACAATGGCAATAAAAAATTTTCCGAATTACCCTCAGTTGGCAACTGTGGTGGTAATTATTAAAAACAATGGAAAATTCCACTTACCAAAAAGTCACTAATCAGAATTAATCTTCTATTTGCAATCACAAAAACACTTGGTCAATGGACCAATCAGAAAATCCGAAAAATAACACTCGAGAGCGCGCACCACACAACCTTCAGTCTCAAAGGTTAATTTGAAACTTAGTAGATAGGGACAGAGGGAATCTCGTTAATCCATTCATGCGCGTCACTAATTAGATGACGAGGCATTTGGCTAGGTCTCCATTAGCAATTGCTTGGAGTGTCTTTTATTTTCATTTTTCTTAACAATTGTTAAAACCTTAATTTTAATCTAATAAAGTTAATTTTGTATTTATTTGTTATAAAAAAAGAAGAAAAAAACTATTCAAACAATTTAATGCTAATATAATATTTCGGCTGGGATCCTAGGCAGCCGTACCTTTGTTGATTAACTCAGCGCTATTGCCATATTCGTCGCATAAAGGCCTGGTGAGTAAGCCAGCTGCCGCGTATGGTGGTGTTAACGATGTCCTGCACATTCTTCTGGCTGATGTTGAGCTGCCTTATTAGGAAGTCATTTTGTTTACACCAGGCTCCCCTAGCGCCTACAATTAAAGGCAGAACCCGTAGTGTGTTACTGGGACATCTCTGTTGTAAGCGCTCGAGGAATGCTGGTGTACTATATGAGGCCATCTTTTGTGTGTATTGAAGAGCCAGCGGTTCGGGTCCTTCCCAATGAATTCCAACATCGCAAACGATCGTAAGGTCATTTTTGGTGAAAACGATGTCGGGCTTCTTTAGGATCCCATCCTGGCCACGGATTCGCGGCTCGATCTCGGACCGCCAGTCCTTCTCCCTCGCTGCAGTCACTAATCTCCTCTGAACGTAGTTGTGCCTGGTAATTCGTTCCCAGTGTGAAGCTGGACACGCTTGCAGCACATGGCACAGGGATTCTATTCGATTACAGTTGCCCCGGCATCGACGTTCAGAAGGGGGATTTGAAGGAATGCCTTTGGTCGGTAGCAGGTTGAAGCGGAGTAGTATCGCCTTAATATAGTCCTCACTTGTCCAGTATATCGGTGGATTATAAATGAAAGACACGCAAGCCCGATGGTTAGAAACTTGGTGGATTCCATTGCCTGAATAGGAGGTTTCTAATTTGTGCGCATGGAAGTTTTGGCTTGCTAGTTTGTTCGGGGAGGCTGGATCATCCGTCGAATTCTTTCAATCCAGTCTTGACCGATGACAATTATGTCCTCGATGATGTTGTCTGCGGACAGTCTGTCGATCCGATAGACCATGATCACAGGAATCCGACTACGAAATTCAAACAAACCGAGGCCTCCTTTTTGGACAGGAGCGTAAAGAATGTGGTTGGAGCAGTGAGTTGGTAGGTGTAGAATTGTCCTCACGAAGGTTCGTATTTTACAATCAACTTCTTTGAGGGTCTTCCGCGTGATTGTTGGCTTTTGTAGGGCGGGTATGTATCTAGGCAGCAGGTAACGCCTAAGGATATTGAGCTTTTGGTGCGGTTTTATTGCAGCTCGCTTTATCCTTTGAAGTTCGGCTAGGAGTGTTGATGGACTAGCGTTGGTGTCGCCTGAAGGCGAAAATTGGCTGCCCAAATATCTCATCTGCTCTTCTATTCTTAAGGCTTTGATGGTCAATTCCCCGTATTTAGCAGGTTGCGTTGCGGCGAAAACTTTTTTCTTACTAGGGACAGTTTTGAGATTGACCATCTGGCTCTTGTCGGTGTTAAGAGACATGCCTCTTTCTTGCAGAAAGGCATGTGTGGCTCCCAACATTCTTTCCGCATCCTCTTTGGAATCCGCAAAGAGAAGGATATCGTATGCATACGCCAAGCAGCGAAGTCTTCTATTGGGGGACAGTTCTATGCCAGAAAACTCGTTGAGTCTGCAAAGTAACTCGTCGAGTAGGATGTTAAAGATGATGGGTGAGAGGGGATCTCCTTGTTTCACCCCCCTGTTTATAGAAACTGTCACCGGGTTTGAGCAAGACGATATCCTTGTATTGACGCCTCTCAAGTGCTCAGCCATGTACCTCTGAAATTTCTCGTCGACTCTTGCTCTGCGTAGTGCACGTACTAGACTGTGGTGGGAAACAGTGTCGAAGGCCTTTGCGACGTCTAGTGCAAGTACGCACAATGGGGCCCCATGTCTTCTTCTGCTTTTTATGAGGCTATGCAGAGCGAGAGTGTTAGCGAAACAGCCATCGATGTTCGTAAAGCCCCGTTGATTTAATTGTATCTCGATTGCACTAAGTCTTTTGGCCATTAGCTTAGGCAAGAGACGTATCAAGACCGATGAAATGGTAATAGGGCGAAAGTCGGCTGGGTTAATGGCTTCTGGTGTTTTCTTTATAAGCGTTGTTCGTCCTTGCTTCAGTACTGGTGGGGTGTGCTCCAGTAAAAGCATTGCATTGTATAGGAGGGTCAGCTTTGCGGTTGGGATGGTATTCAGCTTCTGCAGGGTGATGCCGTCGGCGCCTGGGCATTTGGATGACATACTGCGCATTGTATCTATGATTTCTCCGGGTGTTATTGGAGTGGAAACTGTTGTTCGTTGCTCTGGTCCATCGGTAATAGGCGCATTGTCTTCTTTCGATGGTTGGGATAGTGTGCTGGAAAAATATTCTTGGATGAGTTCGGGGGTTGGTAGCAGCGTGGAATCGCTTCCCCATCCAATTCCATTGATTATTCTGTCCGCACAAGATCTCGCATCTCTAGAGTATTCGTCCTGTAGAAGCCCGAACTCAATTGCCCTTCGTCTCCGGGCAGATGTTGTTGCTTGGAGTCGTTGGATTCGTCTGGCAGCTGGGTTCGGGGCGGCTGGTTTCGGCGTTCTGCTCGACCGTGCGTCTCCACAAGATTCCGTGTCCATTTGTCCAATGCATTTCTGCTGGACACGTTAGTGGAGAGCAGGGAGAATCGTAGGCCTTCGTCGGTCGAGTCAAGATTTTCGATGCTCCTAATGTAAGTGGACAAGTTTTCATTTAGGTTATCGGTGGTGTCTTGGGTATTATTGTCGTCATCCAGCTCGTGGGCAGACTCGTACTCGGAATTGCTCGATTCCTCGGAAATGGCGTTCACGATAGCCATATTCTGTCTGAATCGTTCAACTCTCTCTCCAAATGAGGTTCGCTGTCGCCTTTTCTTGATGGCCTCTCTGGTTCTGGAGGAGAGAGTGACCAGATGGTTTATTATTTCCGAACTGTTATTGGAACCAAGCATTGCCTCTGCCTTGGCCAGCTCGTCCTGCTCGTCATCCGTCCAATTTCTTCTTGTTGACGTACCCGCTTCAACTTCCATCTCGCTATTGTATTCCGCAGCGTGGGCACGTCTGGTGTGCTGTCGAAGGCCGATGTAGGTGCCAAAGGTCCTACCACAGATCGCGCAGGTGTTGTCGTCAGCGGTCGGTGGCCCTCGGCAGTAGCGGCGTTGGTGTTGTAGTTTACCTTTTTCTGACAAATACGATTAAGAGAGTCATAGTTACTCCCGCCGTTTACCCGCGCTTACTTGAATTTCTTCACTTTGACATTCAGAGCACTGGGCAGAAATCACATTGTGTCAACACCCGTTAGGGCCATCACAATGCTTTGTTTTAATTAGACAGTCGGATTCCCCAAGTCCGTGCCAGTTCTGAATTGATTGTTAATTGATAGTCGTTATAAATCAAAAGAAGATATCTTGCGATATTTCTTAAGGCTTTTAGCAAGAAAATTCCACAATTGGTTACGTAAACTACTATCCGGGGAACAAAATTCAAGAATTTTTATTTACCCAGAACGAGTACATAAACCATGTTATTGCTTCCAATTCAAGCCCGACTATCTCAATCTTCAGAGCCAATCCTTATCCCGAAGTTACGGATCTAATTTGCCGACTTCCCTTAACTACATTATTCTATCGACTAGAGACTCTTCACCTTGGAGACCAGCTGCGGATATCGGTACGGCCTGTTGAGAAGTTTGCGTAATCCCACCATAAATTTTCAAGGTCCGAAGAGAAAATATCGACACAACAGTAAATGTCATGCTCTTCTAGTCCATCTACCATATCTCTCTTCGAAAGACTTCCATGGTAGTACGACTATAAAACAGAAAAGAAAACTCTTTCGATATCGCTTAACAGCCTTCCCCTGCTGGCACTGTGAGATGAGGATACACGATCGGTCATCTTACTGAACCAAGCAGAAGACACTGCATTAGCGTCAATACCGAAAATCGCAGGCACACTCCCAGCCAGTCGAAGCAACCTATCAAGATAAACCAAGTATGGCTCAATGTCAAGGGCATACTTAAAGTATAAACTGCTTAAAAACAGTCTACCAAAGCTACCCTCAACATTCACGCATGCTCCATACTCACTCGAATCGACAAGTGAGCACACAGTGTTTAAATCATTCACTACAACAGCGGCATAACCTCTGGTGTCAGTGAATGATCGCATGTGCGCGGACAGGCCCCTCATCTGTCCTTGAACAAGATAAGGTTCCTGCAACAGCGCAAAGCTACACTGCATGCTGGTTAGTAACTGACCTAACTCAAACATGGCTGCCCTGGCACCCTGACAGTTAAATTGTAATAAGGGCATGCTGACCAGCACACCGCCCTGTTTGTCAGTGCGCACAGTGTGCACCCTGACACCCACAGCGGGCATTAGTTGCTCCACTAACCCTGACCACCACCGACCATGTCCCGGTAGGCTTGACAGGCTGAACATCAGGCAGTAACACCTGAGTCTTACCTACCAAACCACCCGAGACCGTGGCCGAGGTATCAATTTGCCTGAACGAAGGCCGCTCAGCCACACCCAGGCCCATGGGAACACCCAAAGACCTAACAGGCCCAATTGGCCTGGCAGCATCCTTAGGTGCCACCACAGACACTTTAGCGGAGGAGACAACACCACCCTCCAGCCGCCCCTGAGCCTTTCGTTGGCCCCCGAGAGACCCATAATTAGGGTCTCATACTTGGAGGCCAACTCAACAACCTCGCTGCCAACCTCAGGGCACCTGCCAATCAAGCCTCTCCATACACCTTGCCATGACACTAGCCAGAGTCAGACTTTCGTCCAAACTCTCACCAGTGCCAGACAAGGAGACAGAGCCGCTCCCAGCTAGCCCCGCAGAAGGGGGAAGCGCAACTGACCCCTTCCTTAGGTCATCGCCAGCAGTGGTAGCCCCAGAAGGAACTGGTGCCACAGACAAGCGCTCCTTTGGAGGAGCCTCCACCGCCAAGGCCCTTTCAGGAGCCTTAGCAGGAGTGTCATCCACCCCAGAAGTGCCAGACACGGGCACCACATCCCCACTGCCACCAGCCACTACCAGAGGCTCCCCGGAAGAAGCCACCAACACCTCCACCTCCTGTGCAGCCACCACCGGAGCAGTTGGACCAGGAGACCCTTCCGAAGAAGAAAGGGGAACCACGTGGACCTTCCTAGGTAACAAGGAATCAGAGGCTGACGACTCAGCCTTCCCCTCCCTTGCTGCCTCCCTTGCCACCCTTCTCCTTTTCAAGGATTCATTCTTATCACCACATTCCATGGCAGAGTCAACTGCCGACGAGCTATCGGCTGACTCCTTAGCCAACTTGTCCTTCTTCTTCTTCCCCTTCTTCTTCCTGAGGTTGACAGCCTCCTCGTGGACCTTATCCTCCTAGAGGAACTTCTTCCTCAACGAGGCAACACTCTGAGGCTTAACGAAAACCTCCTCATCCGTCTCACAATCAGTTGTGAGACCTACGAAGGCCATACTTCAAAAAAATAATTTTAAGAAGTGGCAACCACCAAAAATAATTTTACCAAAGTTGGCAACAATGTTTTTTATGAAAATTTGTTTGAAATTGTTTTCAAAAAATTTCACCTCAGGTGGCAACAATGGCAACCAAAATTTTTTTTAATTTACCGCCGTTGGCAACCACGGTATTAAAAATTTTATTTAATGGAAAATTCCACTCACCTTCAAATTGGTATGACTTACCAAATTGCTTCAGCCAATGGTAATGAAGCTTTCAAATTAAAAATTTACAACACTTGGTCAATGGACCAATCAGCCAATGGCAATGAAGCTTTTAAATTTGAATTCACAAAACTTGGTCAATGGACCAATCAGAAAAATCAGAAAAAACACTCGAGAGCGCGAACCACACAACCTTCAGTCTCAAAGGTTAATTTGAAACTGAGTAGATAGGGACAGAGGGAATCTCGTTAATCCATTCATGCGCGTCACTAATTAGATGACGAGGCATTTGGCTAGATAAAAGTTAAGGCCGTTCTAGCTGGTGGCCATTTATTACATTTAAACTAATAATATACTACTAAATTTCAAAATTTAAAATACATTTCAGTTTAAATGTTGCCTGATGGTAAAATACAACTAGGGCCAAATATTTCCACTAAGATGTTGAAGTAGTACAGTTCTGAAGAGAGTTTTCCTAGGATTGCTCAGTTTTGTCGTCTTCTCATATAGTAGCAATGAAGGGTCCAGCATGTTGAGAGTGTGGTCTTCTCCTCCATACGAATTTCATGAAATCTCGATGGATTCTGCAGCTTCCGCGGATGACAGTTGTTATTGTATCTCTTTCTTCGTAAAGCGACATCCTTAGATGGTGACTCAAGAATGAATTTTGTTTACACCATATTCCACGCGCACCCAAGATAAAAGGTAGGATATTGATGGTGTATCCTGGGTATCCTGGGTATCTATATTGTAGAGCCTCGATGAAATTGGGTTGGCTATAGATTGCGACTTTGGTGTTGTATTGGGAGCTAAGGGAGTTGGGACCTTCCCAGTGAACTCCTACGTCGCATATTATTAAGGTGTGTCCCTTCATAATCAGTAGGTCGGGTTTTTTTTAGCGTGCCATCTCTGCAACGGATGTGTGGCTCCGTCATATAGGTCCACCCTTTTGCGTCCAGCGATGTTTGAAATTCGCTTTACCACATAGTTATTTCGGGCTATCCTTTGGTGGTGTGATATTGGACACTTTTGGAGGATATGGCTTAAGGTCTCCTTGCGGTTACAACCTGCCCGACAAAAGCGTGCCTCTGGTGGATTGGATGGAATGCTGGCGCATGGCAATAGATTGAACCTAAATTGTACTCCCCTTATGAAATCTTCCCCTGTCCAACATTTAGGGGGATTGCTGATGTAGTGTGAGCTCACGGTGGAATATTGAGCCTGTGATAAGCCGTTCCCTGAAAAAGAGTTGTTTAGGGCGATGGAGTGCTTTTTTCTTATTTCAGTTTTGCTGGATGAATCGGTCAATATCATGGAGGATATTTTGTTGATCCTCTGTCTGGCTAGCTCAAAGGTGTCGTTGAGTGTTGAGCTGGTGTTCCGTAAATTGGATATTCGCTTTTTGATAATAATCGAAATATTATCGGTGAAACAGAATATACCGAGTCCGCCGTATTTCATAGGGGAGTAAAATATGATATTTTGGCAGTTCTGATTGAGGTGGAGTATAGCCCTTAGGTACAATCTTATTTTTTGGTCAACCTCTTTCAGAATTTTTGCCGTAATATTAGGCAGCTGAAGAGCACCAATATATCGGGGCACCAAATATTTCTTGACGATAGTCAACTTCTGGGCTGGTTTTAGCGGGGCGCATTTTATGCGTTTAAGTTGTTCAAATAGCTCACTAATGTTGGCACGAGTGAGGCCCAAGAAGTTGAAATGGAAGCCCAAATACTTGAAGCTATCTCCAGTTTTGAGCGTCTGGATTGCCTCGTTGTTGACGATAAATCTGGTGGTTGTGTCCAAGAACAGTTTTTTTTTGATGGGGACTGTTTTTAGTACTAGTGCTGAGCATTTTTTAGCGTTGACGCTCATACACATCGTAGTTAGAAATTCCGGCGTTTCAGCATGCGCGCTCCGTCTTCTGGAGTATTTGCGACCAGAATTATGTCACCAGCATACGCGAGGCAGCAGAGTTTGCCTCCGTTGACAATAACTCCACTAAACTCTGCATAAAGGATGGTAATTAGCTCGTCCAAAAAGATATTACATTGGATGGGCGATGCGGGATCGCCTTGCTTAACCCCTCTCAGGATCGGGAGTTCTCCTATGATATGGTCATTGCAGGTGATGGTCGTACTGCTGTTTATGAAAGAGGCTTTGACTAAGTTGGTGTATTTGCTATCAACCTTTGCTCTCTTGAGGGCGCGAATTATGGCGTCATGCGGTACCGAGTCAAAGCCTGCGGCAAGGTCGATTGAAATGAGGGTCAGCGGAGCTCCTTTAAGCCTGTGATGTTTGATAAGGCTCTCTATGGTCCAAGAATTGGCGAAGCAACCGTCGATTTTTGTGAATTCCCTTTGACTTTCCAAGAGGTTAATGGCGTCGAGTCTATTTGCCATTATCTTGTTAAAGCAACGGAGCAGGACCGATGATATTGTAATTGGTCTCCAATTCTTCGGATTCTCTAAATTGGTGGTGGTTTTAGAGATCAGAATAGTAGGATTTTTTTCAGATCGTCAGGGAAATCTTCGTCGAGCAGCATCGAGTTAAAAAGAAGCACTATTTTAGGAATGGGGATCTTTTGTAGTTCCTGTTTCCCGATGTTGAATTAAGGGCGCGGATGGAAAGCGTTACCTCATCAATTGTTATTGGCCGGGCAACTGTGATGTCGTCAAATCTATCAGAATGTGTATCCGGAAGCGCAGCGACCGCATGGTGTCCGAAGGTACTTTTGAACTGTTGCAGGAGACTTTCAGCAGTTGGAATTGTGCTTTCGGAGCTCCATGCAACTTTGTCCAGTATGCGATCCGCATATGCTGATTTTTTCTTTAGGAACTCTTGTTGTGATAATTTGTATAGGATCCGCTTTCTTTTCCTCCTGCTACGCGTGCTATTCAAGGCGTTGATAAGCCTATGATTATTATTATGACTATTAGATCTTTCAACACTGAATTTGTTTTTGATGGATTCAAACAACCTATTATTAGCGTTGTGGTAGTTTGAGCCATCATTTAATTGACGTATAAATTCCATATCTTCCTCGTCCATGTTGTTTGTAGACATTGAATTTACATACGAAAAGATATCCAGATTTAACCTGGCAGAATCGTTTAGACTATACGGAGTTTGCGATAGAGTTATCGGTGCCGTAGATTGCGCTTGAATTAATGAGGAGACTAACGCTTTGTATGACGCTAATTGTCTCCTTTTTTTCAGGGCGTCTCTAGATCTGGAGGAATTAAGTAATAAATGGTCAATTATTTTAGTAGGAGTTTTGTTAATCACTATCCGGGGAACAAAATTCAAGAATTTTTATTTACCCAGAACGAGTACATAAACCATGTTATTGCTTCCAATTCAAGCCCGACTATCTCAATCTTCAGAGCCAATCCTTATCCCGAAGTTACGGATCTAATTTGCCGACTTCCCTTACCTACATTATTCTATCGACTAGAGACTCTTCACCTTGGAGACCAGCTGCGGATATCGGTACGGCCTGTTGAGAAGTTTGCGTAATCCCACCATAAATTTTCAAGGTCCGAAGAGAAAATATCGACACAACAGTAAATGTCATGCTCTTCTAGTCCATCTACCATATCTCTCTTCGAAAGACTTCCATGGTAGTACGACTATAAAACAGAAAAGAAAACTCTTTCGATATCGCTTAACAGCCTTCCCCTGCTGGCACTGTGAGATGAGGATACACGATCGGTCATCTTACTGAACCAAGCAGAAGACACTGCATTAGCGTCAATACCGAAAAACGCAGGCACACTCCCAGCCAGTCGAAGCAACCTATCAAGATAAACCAAGTATGGCTCAATGTCAAGGGCATACTTAAAGTATAAACTGCTTAAAAACAGTCTACCAAAGCTACCCTCAACATTCACGCATACTCCATACTCACTCGAATCGACAAGTGAGCACACAGTGTTTAAATCATTCACTACAACAGCGGCATAACCTCTGGTGTCAGTGAATGATCGCATGTGCGCGGACAGGCCCCTCATCTGTCCTTGAACAAGATAAGGTTCCTGCAACAGCGCAAAGCTACACTGCATGCTGGTTAGTAACTGACCTAACTCAAACATGGCTGCCCTGGCACCCTGACAGTTAAATTGTAATAAGGGCATGCTGACCAGCACACCGCCCTGTTTGTCAGTGCGCACAGTGTGCACCCTGACATTCACAGCGGGCATTAGTTGCTCCACTAACCCTGACCACCACCGACCATGTCCCGGTAGGCTTGACAGTATGAAAATAAGCTTATCGTGGACACCTGTCAATTAAGACTTAAATTCCACGGCGAGCCTACCCGCATAGCAGAGTCAAATTAAGTGTTGACCACCACCCTGAGGCGAACCCCAGTAGCAAATCTGTGAACATGTTGAGGCATGTCCACACCCCTTGCTGAGGAGCGAGGCCTATCTAACACCTCTTGCATCCAAAATCTTGGATGCCAATCGTTTCCGCATTTGGAGAACCACAGCCACCACGATACTCCCACTAGGGGGCCTACCTCATAGATAGTCCAGGGTGAGGAAGCCAAGTGTCGTGAGACACAAGAAACTTCCACACCCAGGAGGGCCTATCTCCCGTGGTACCAGAATATAGCTTCCGGTGGAGCTTCGCAACCGTGAAGGTCACTTGCAGATGAGTACCTCAATACTCGAGGCCTGCCAGCCTCAGACATACGCACCCAACCACTAGCCAAGGTAGAAACCAATGGCCGAATGCGCACACCTATACAATTACAAACATAAAATAACAAAAAACCGATCGAGAATCCCGGAAGACTCAACGAAATCAGATCAGAGACAAGCCCTGACCGAGTCGCTCAACGATCCCAAGGAAGGCACATAAATGGGGAGAGACGAGCACATGTCACATGCACTCATCCCTGCGAGGAGTCCAAGCTCGCGACTTATGGCTACACAAAGGACAACACAAAAACTACTACTACAGGTTGTAACAGGTTAGTTCGCGCATGTACATGCATGTGCTATACCCCCCGTGTTCTCCCACACGCCCAGCAGGCACCCCATTCCCCACACATCCTCCTACCACAGATCATGCCCAATCGCCACTAAGCTCAAAAACTTAGGACAAAAGGCGCCTTCACCACAGCAGGAGGCAGCGTTGGGGTGAAACCATAACAGGCGGTGAAAAAGGTCAGGATGGGACCTTTCAGCCCCCCTCCCGCCCAATCATTCACCTGTTATAGGTTCACGGAGTTGCGGGTATGACCCAACCTGCCGCAACAAGAGAACCTGAAGGAGTATGCAGCAGTCACACTATTTCCATGTCAATCTCGGGCGATTATCCAAGATTCCATGCAAACAAGGAATCAAGTCCTGCCAACAAAGATCCACAATGGAAGAACCCCTTATTACCCTGCAGTGCCTAAAAACGAGAAAAAACAATGCCATTATTGTCGACGAGTATGGAATACTCGCTCAGCAAAGATGGCTAGACTTCCAGCCGTTTCCCTTGTACAGAGAACTCGACTGAAATCCCAAGCGTCATCTACTCGCCTCACACCCATCGCAGTGAGATTCCTGTGGGAGTCATATCGCTGACACTCAGTCAACACATGCCTCCAATCCTCTCTCGCAGCTCCACACGCACATTCCGCCGAGTCAGCCAAGGTCCTCTCATGCAAAAATGCATTAAGGGAACCATGACCGGTCAACAGAAAGCCCGTGAAGAGTGAGAAATCCAGGCATTCTCGATCGCACGCCCTCCTGACATCTGGGAGAAACTGGAAGGTGGTCCTCCCCTTCTCGCTTTCAGTCCAACGAGACTGCCACCTGGAGAAGACACAATCCCTCAGCAACACCTTCCTCTCGGAAATACCCATGCCACTAGCTCCGACGCATTCTTCCCAGTCGGATGCCGAGAGAGGCCACTGCTTCCGTAACCTGGAAGCGATGCCTTTACGCATCAATTCCAGGTCAAGCGGAGGCACACCGGCCAACACCTGCAGAGCCTCCGTAGAGACAGTTCTGCAGACCCGAAGCGAACCAAGGAGCATGATCCTCTGACTAGAGAGAATCATACTTCTTCCTTTCACTGTCTTAGCAATGTCGTACCATATAGACGCGCCAAATGTTGCACAAGCAACAAGTAGCCCATTATATACAATACGACCTGCAGACCTAGAAAGGCCCCAGTCGCACTTCAGAACCCGACTGACTGCCGGCACAAGAGAGGTGAGCCTCGATCTCACCTGTTCAAGGTGAGGAAAGAAGTTCATTCTCTCTCCGATGGTGATTCCAAGGTACCTGACTTTCGTCACATACCTTAGAGTCACCCCGCCAGCTCTGACAGTTGGATGCCGGTTCAAGGACAATTTGCCCTTGAGTAGCATCATGGATGTCTTTTCCACAGCAACATCCACCCCAACAGCCGCACCCCAGGCACCTACGATGCCCATAACCTCCGTACCCCTACTTTCCAGCGCAGCACGAGACTGGCCTTCGATAAGGATAAGAAGATCATCAGCATAAGCAATGCACCTACAGTACGACTGCCACGAGGAAAGCTGCTGCAGCAGAGTATCCATCATGAGGTTCCAAATATATGGACCCCCGATAGACCCCTGAGGACATCCTCTCTCGACAACCACGGAGACAGAATCGACAGGGCCAACAACACGGGCGGTCCTGCCAGAGAAGTAGCTCCTCCAGATAGCAGCCTCGCGGCAACCCACCTCAAGCAACCTCCGTTCGACAACCGACCAGTCAAGGTAATCAAATGCGCCCTTGAAGTCGACAAAGATGCCGAGCACATACTTGCATGCCGATCCCTCAACAGATTCTCGAACGCGCAGCCATGCATCTTCGACACTGCGACCTGGTTGGAAACCAAACTGGAATGGACACTGCTCAGGGACGCTCTCCATCAGTCTGTCAACCAAGACCCTTTCCAGCACTTTTCCAAGTACTGGAAGGAGACTGATTCCACGATAGGATCTAGGACTAGTCCTGATCCTATCATTAGACTTCAGAAGGACAATCACCTTTGCACATTTCCATTCCAGTGGGAAATAATTTTCCCTGAAGCAGCTCGAGTAAAGAGCCATCAAGTATTCGGGGACCGCCGCCCAGATGGCTTTCACCATCTCGCCAGTCAGTCCATCGAATCCCGGTGACTTCCTCGATTTAAGCCTAGCAACGGCACAGCCAATTTCCCCCTCCCTCACCATTGGAGCCAAATCATGCAAGTCCACGGATGGACCCACATGACCAGCACCCCTGGGAAAGAAGGAATTCATCAGAGCAGTCACAGAGTCCTTCCATGATGTGAGTACGAGTCCCCCATCATGGATGGTCCCTATATCCAAGGACTTTCTTCCCCGACAAACACGGTAGAGTTGACCCCAAGGGTCCTCTCGGTGTTCCTCAGTGAAAGCCCTCCACTCATCGTTCTTGCTACGAATCAGCATCCTTTTGTACTCGGCCAACCCTTGCCGATAAGCAAGTTTTGACCGATCCAAGTCTGCAGACCCACATCGCCTACAGTTTTGGAAATGCTTGCGCAATCTCCTCACCTGCAGACGCTTAGCATGAAGTTCAGATGTCCACCACCTAACCCTTCTTGGATTCACCTTGCGGATCCTCCGGAAAAGTTGGTCATTGACATCCCATACGCATCCATTTAGCAAGGCAACCTTAGCATCAACTCCCAAACGTTGAAAGGCATCAAGTGATATTGACATGACCTTTCTCGCAACTTCACTCTGATACAATGCCCAATTGACATTGTGCAGAAACCAACGCTTCTCATCCCGATCCACGCCGGCATTCCGATCACTGTCAGAGCGAGTAATCTCAACCTGCATGAGGCTGTGGTCACTCACTCCTTCAGCTCTCCGAATAGACCAACGCAAATCAAAGCTGCGAAGTGCCGGCAAGTTTGCCAGGGTGACATCAATATCACTCTGCCCGTTCGGGCCATCAAAAGTGTACAGGTCACTAGGTTCGTTGAGAACGGCCAGACGATTGGCGGTAATTAGATCGCTTAACAGAATTCCCCTGCTGGCACTGTGAGATTGGGATGCACGATCCGTCATCTTACTGTACCAAACAGGAGACACTGCATTAGCGTCAATACCAAAAATCGCAGGCACATTCCCAGCCAAACCGAGTAATCTTTCAAGGTATACCAAGTATGGCTCAATGTCAAGGGCATGCTTAAAGTATAGACTGCTCAAAAACAGTCTACCAAAGCTACCCTCAACATTCACGCATACTCCATGCTCGCTAGAGTCGATAAGTGAACACACAGTGTTAGAATCGTTCACCACAACAGCGGCATAGCCCCTGGTGTCAGAGAACGATCGCATATGCGCTGGCAGACCCCTTACCTGTCCGTGGACAACATAAGGTTCCTGCAACAGCGCAAAGCTACACTGCATGCTGGTTAGCAACTGTCCTAATTCAAACATGGCTGCCCGGGCACCCTGGCAGTTAAATTGTAATAATTTAACTCCCATTTTAGTGCCTAGTACGCGCTATTTCCACTGCGGCAGCATAGACAGGACAGTCCATGCTTAGCATATAGTGTCCCGCCGGGCTTCCTCTAAAGTCGCAATCGCGACAATGGATTGCATTAACGCAAACCGCTTTAGAGTGGCCCGACTGTCCACAACGCATACACATGGACTGTTTCTGCCTGCACTTGCTCGTCCAGTGGTCCAAACTGAGGCACCGATTGCACCAAGAGACCAAGGATTTCTCAAATATGGGGAATGAGAAATGCTTTATATAGCACCTCCCACCCTCCAAGAGCAACCCCCTAGCCCGAGGACTGCACTCGAGGACAGCGTTAACTAGTCCTTCCCCAGTCGTCCAAGGATTGGCGAGGGTAACCTCCCTATTGAAGTCCTCCCTGGTGAGCTTGCATAAGTTCAACTTATGCAACTCCACAAGGAAGTCCTCAGGAGAGATCCTCCTCTCCACCCTGGAAACAATAAGGGGAACGCCCCTGTTTGATACTGCCGAAAGACCAACAGCCTCAAGCTTTTCATGCCTAAGGAAAGCATTGCGCTCGTCAATCGAGGGCAAGCTGACCCGCACGCCGCCCTGTTTATCAGTGCGCACAGTGTGCACCCTGACACCCACAGCGGGCACGAGTTCTTCCACAACCCTCTTCTTCACCTCTTCAACAGACTCATTCTTCCTACCTTTAACTACCAGCGACCATGTCTCAGTCGGCTTGACCAGCTTAACGTCAGGTTGTAAGACCTGAGTCTTACCAGGCAAACCGCCAGAGACCGTGGCCGCATCGTCAATCTGCCTAAACGAAGGCCGCTCTGCCACATCCACCCCCAAGGGGACACCCAAAGACCTGGCAGGCCCATTTGGTCTATCAGCGCCCTTAGGTGCTGCCACTGGAACACCAGCGGAGGAGACAACACCACCCTCCAGTCGCCCCCTCAACCTCTCATTTGCCCCAGAGAGCCCCATAATAAGGGCCTCATATTTCGCCGCCAATTCCACAACCTGACCGCCAACCTCAGGATTCCCCGCAATCAAGCCCGCCATGAAGAGCTTAATTTCCGTGCACCTTGCCATGACGCTAGCCAGGGTCAGACTTTCGTCCAAACCCTTTCCAGCACCAGACAAGGGGACAGAGGCGCCCTTCGCTGGGCCCACAGACGAGGGAAGCACCGCCGACACCTTCGCTTTTTTATTGTCGTACCTAGTCTTGCCAACAGAGGCGGTACTAGCCCCAGCAGGGACCGGCAACACAGCCGAGCTACTCTTTAAGGGCGAATGTTCCCCTACTAAATCCCCAACAGAAATATCAGCAGGAGACACCTCCACCCCAGAGACACCCGACAACGCATCCAAATCTCTGTTACAGCTAGCCATCGCTGCTGCAGACCTCTCCGAAACAATCGGCAAAGGAGCCGCCGGCACATTCCCACCCTGAGGAGCCAACGGCACAGCTGGAGCAGGCTCATGCAATGGAGAAGAAGGAACCTCGAGCACGATCTTCTTCACAGGCGCAGATTCCGAGGCTGATGAGGAGTTTGCCTGAGCATCCTCCTTCGCCCTCCTCGACCTCTTACCCGAAGCCCTCGATCCTCTAGCCTCCTCCGTCTCCATTGCAGAGTCAGCACCAACAGAGCTACTTGCGGAGTCATACTCCGAGAATGGCGACTTGTCAGCTCTCTTACTTTTCTTTTTCTTTTTCTTATTGGCATTAGGAGCTGTCTCTTTCTTTTCATTATCTGAGTTCTTCAAAAATGGATTCACCTCTTTCGGCTTTTTGAAGACGTCCTCGTCCTCTTCAAAATCCGAATCCAAAGTCACAAAATTACTCATATTTTATTTTAATATGGTTGGCAACCATATAAAATAAATTTCCAAAAGGGGGCAATTATTATTGCCAAAATTTAAGCAAAAGTTTTCAAAAATTCTATGAACCAACCTAGTTGGCAATAATATTCTAAAAGAATAATTTTCACTCACCTGGCAACAATGGCTATCAGTAAGCCAAAAAAGCAATTATATGTTGACCAATGAGAATCGTCGATCGCACGACTTACCTGACAAAGGTCAGTGGAGCACCCAAATCACTACTTATTTTTCGAAACGAAAAAGAAACACTACTATTAGCAACTTACTAGTACACCGAACCGCACTCAATGAATGCTCAGAGCAGACTGAGGGTAGGCTTGACAGGCTGAACATCAGGCAGTAACACCTGAGTCTTACCTACCAAACCACCCGAGACCGTGGCCGAGGTATCAATTTGCCTGAACGAAGGCCGCTCAGCCACACCCAGGCCCATGGGAACACCCAAAGACCTAACAGCCCCAATTGTCCTGGCAGCATCCTTAGGTGCCACCACAGACACTTTAGCGGAGGAGACAACACCACCCTCCAGCCGCCCCCTGAGCCTTTCGTTGGCCCCCGAGAGACCCATAATTAGGGTCTCATACTTGGAGGCCAACTCAACAACCTCGCTGCCAACCTCAGGGCACCTGCCAATCAAGCCTCTCCATACACCTTGCCATGACACTAGCCAGAGTCAGACTTTCGTCCAAACTCTCACCAGTGCCAGACAAGGAGACAGAGCCGCTCCCAGCTAGCCCCGCAGAAGGGGGAAGCGCAACTGACCCCTTCCTTAGGTCATCGCCAGCAGTGGTAGCCCCAGAAGGAACTGGTGCCACAGACAAGCGCTCCTTTGGAGGAGCCTCCACCGCCAAGGCCCTTTCAGGAGCCTTAGCAGGAGTGTCATCCACCCCAGAAGTGCCAGACACGGGCACCACATCCCCACTGCCACCAGCCACTACCAGAGGCTCCCCGGAAGAAGCCACCAACACCTCCACCTCCTGTGCAGCCACCACCGGAGCAGTTGGACCAGGAGACCCTTCCGAAGAAGAAAGGGGAACCACGTGGACCTTCCTAGGTAACAAGGAATCAGAGGCTGACGACTCAGCCTTCCCCTCCCTTGCTGCCTCCCTTGCCACCCTTCTCCTTTTCAAGGACTCATTCTTATCACCACATTCCATGGCAGAGTCAACTGCAGACGAGCTATCGGCTGACTCCTTAGCCAACTTGTCCTTCTTCTTCCCCTTCTTCTTCCTGAGGTTGACAGCCTCCTCGTGGACCTTATCCTCCTAGAGGAACTTCTTCCTCAACGAGGCAACACTCTGAGGCTTAACGAAAACCTCCTCATCCGTCTCACAATCAGTTGTGAGACCTACGAAGGCCATACTTCAAAAAAATAATTTTAAGAAGTGGCAACCACCAAAAATAATTTTACCACAGTTGGCAACAATGTTTTTTATGAAAATTTGTTTGAAATTGTTTTCAAAAAATTTCACCTCAGGTGGCAACAATGGCAACCAAAATTTTTTTTTATTTACCGCCGTTGGCAACCACGGTATTAAAAATTTTATTTAATGGAAAATTCTACTCACCTTCAAATTGGTATGACTTACCAAATTGCTTCAGCCAATGGTAATGAAGCTTTCAAATTAAAAATTTACAACACTTGGTCAATGGACCAATCAGCCAATTGCAATGAAGCTTTTAAATTTGAATTCACAAAACTTGGTCAATGGACCAATCAGAAAAATCAGAAAAAACACTCGAGAGCGCGAACCACACAACCTTCAGTCTCAAAGGTTAATTTGAAACTGAGTAGATAGGGACAGAGGGAATCTCGTTAATCCATTCATGCGCGTCACTAATTAGATGACGAGGCATTTGGCTAGATAAAAGTTAAGGCCGTTCTAGCTGGTGGCCATTTATTACATTTAAACTAATAATATACTACTAAATTTCAAAATTTAAAATACATTTCAGTTTAAATGTTGCCTGATGGTAAAATCCAACTAGGGCCAAATATTTCCACTAAGATGTTGAAGTAGTACAGTTCTGAAGAGAGTTTTCCTAGGATTGCTCAGTTTTGTCGTCTTCTCATATAGTAGCAATGAAGGGTCCAGCATGTTGAGAGTGTGGTCTTCTCCTCCATACGAATTTCATGAAATCTCGATGGATTCTGCAGCTTCCGCGGATGACAGTTGTTATTGTATCTCTTTCTTCGTAAAGCGACATCCTTAGATGGTGACTCAAGAATGAATTTTGTTTACACCATATTCCACGCGCACCCAAGATAAAAGGTAGGATATTGATGGTGTATCCTGGGTATCCTGGGTATCTATATTGTAGAGCCTCGATGAAATTGGGTTGGCTATAGATTGCGACTTTGGTGTTGTATTGGGAGCTAAGGGAGTTGGGACATTCCCAGTGAACTCCTACGTCGCATATTATTAAGGTGTGTCCCTTCATAATCAGTAGGTCGGGTTTTTTTTAGCGTGCCATCTCTGCAACGGATGTGTGGCTCCGTCATATAGGTCCCCCCTTTTGCGTCCAGCGATGTTTGAAATTCGCTTTACCACATAGTTATTTCGGGCTATCCTTTGGTGGTGTGATATTGGACACTTTTGGAGGATATGGCTTAAGGTCTCCTTGCGGTTACAACCTGCCCGACAAAAGCGTGCCTCTGGTGGATTGGATGGAATGCTGGCGCATGGCAATAGATTGAACCTAAATTGTACTCCCCTTATGAAATCTTCCCCTGTCCAACATTTAGGGGGATTGCTGATGTAGTGTGAGCTCACGGTGGAATATTGAGCCTGTGATAAGCCGTTCCCTGAAAAAGAGTTGTTTAGGGCGATGGAGTGCTTTTTTCTTATTTCAGTTTTGCTGGATGAATCGGTCAATATCATGGAGGATATTTTGTTGATCCTCTGTCTGGCTAGCTCAAAGGTGTCGTTGAGTGTTGAGCTGGTGTTCCGTAAATTGGATATTCGCTTTTTGATAATAATCGGAATATTATCGGTGAAACAGAATATACCGAGTCCGCCGTATTTCATAGGGGAGTAAAATATGATATTTTGGCAGTTCTGATTGAGGTGGAGTATAGCCCTTAGGTACAATCTTATTTTTTGGTCAACCTCTTTCAGAATTTTTGCCGTAATATTAGGCAGCTGAAGAGCACCAATATATCGGGGCACCAAATATTTCTTGACGATAGTCAACTTCTGGGCTGGTTTTAGCGGGGCGCATTTTATGCGTTTAAGTTGTTCAAATAGCTCACTAATGTTGGCACGAGTGAGGCCCAAGAAGTTGAAATGGAAGCCCAAATACTTGAAGCTATCTCCAGTTTTGAGCGTCTGGATTGCCTCGTTGTTGACGATAAATCTGGTGGTTGTGTCCAAGAACAGTTTTTTTTTGTTGGGGACTGTTTTTAGTACTAGTGCTGAGCATTTTTTAGCGTTGACGCTCATACACATCGTAGTTAGAAATTCCGGCGTTTCAGCATGCGCGCTCCGTCTTCTGGAGTATTTGCGACCAGAATTATGTCACCAGCATACGCGAGGCAGCAGAGTTTGCCTCCGTTGACAATAACTCCACTAAACTCTGCATAAAGGATGGTAATTAGCTCGTCCAAAAAGATATTACATTGGATGGGCGATGCGGGATCGCCTTGCTTAAACCCCTCTCAGGATCGGGAGTTCTCCTATGATATGGTCATTGCAGGTGATGGTCGTACTGCTGTTTATGAAAGAGGCTTTGACTAAGTTGGTGTATTTGCTATCAACCTTTGCTCTCTTGAGGGCGCGAATTATGGCGTCATGCGGTACCGAGTCAAAGCCTGCGGCAAGGTCGATTGAAATGAGGGTCAGCGGAGCTCCTTTAAGCCTGTGATGTTTGATAAGGCTCTCTATGGTCCAAGAATTGGCGAAGCAACCGTCGATTTTTGTGAATTCCCTTTGACTTTCCAAGAGGTTAATGGCGTCGAGTCTATTTGCCATTATCTTGTTAAAGCAACGGAGCAGGACCGATGATATTGTAATTGGTCTCCAATTCTTCGGATTCTCTAAATTGGTGGTGGTTTTAGAGATCAGAATAGTAGGATTTTTTTCAGATCGGCAGGGAAATCTTCGTCGAGCAGCATCGAGTTAAAAAGAAGCACTATTTTAGGAATGGGGATCTTTTGTAGTTCCTGTTTCCCGATGTTGAATTAAGGGCGCGGATGGTAAGCGTTACCTCATCAATTGTTATTGGCCGGGCAACTGTGATGTCGTCAAATCTATCAGAATGTGTATCCGGAAGCGCAGCGACCGCATGGTGTCCGAAGGTACTTTTGAACTGTTGCAGGAGACTTTCAGCAGTTGGAATTGTGCTTTCGGAGCTCCATGCAACTTTGTCCAGTATGCGATCCGCATATGCTGATTTATTCTTTAGGAACTCTTGTTGTGATAATTTGTATAGGATCCGCTTTCTTTTCCTCCTGCTACGCGTGCTATTCAAGGCGTTGATAAGCCTATGATTATTATTATGACTATTAGATCTTTCAACACTGAATTTGTTTTTGATGGATTCAAACAACCTATTATTAGCGTTGTGGTAGTTTGAGCCATCATTTAATTGACGTATAAATTCCATATCTTCCTCGTTCATGTTGTTTGTAGACATTGAGTTTACATACGAAAAGATATCCAGATTTAACCAGGCAGAATCGTTTAGACTATACGGAGTTTGCGATAGAGTTATCGGTGCCGTAGATTGCGCTTGGATTAATGAGGAGACTAACGCTTTGTATGACGCTAATTGTCTCCTTTTTTTCAGGGCGTCTCTAGATCTGGAGGAATTAAGTAATAAATGGTCAATTATTTTAGTAGGAGTTTTGTTAATCAAGGTTGCCTCGATGCTGGCAAGTTCTCGCTCCTCGTCGATGGTCCAGGCCCTCCTCTTGGAGGTTGACGCCTCAGCAGAAAAATCGTCGTTGTAGGATTCTGCATGAGCTTTTGTTTTGTAAAGACGCAGTCCATTGTAGGTAGTAAATGATCTAAATGATGATAAGAGAGTCATAGTTACTCCCGCCGTTTACCCGCGCTTACTTGAATTTCTTCACTTTGACATTCAGAGTACTGGGCAGAAATCACATTGTGTCAACACCCGTTAGGGCCATCACAATGCTCTGTTTTAATTAGACAGTTGGATTCCCCAAGTCCGTGCCAGTTCTGAATTGATTGTTAATTGATAGTCGTTATAAATCAAAAGAAGATATCTTGCGATATTTCTTAAGGCTTTTAGCAAGAAAATTCCACAATTGGTTACGTAAACTACTATCCGGGGAACAAAATTCAAGAATTTTTATTTACCCAGAACGAGTACATAAACCATGTTATTGCTTCCAATTCAAGCCCGACTACCTCAATCTTCAGACCCAATCCTTATCCCGAAGTTACGGATCTTATTTGCCGACTTCCCTTACCTACATTATTCTATCGACTAGAGACTTCACCTTGGAGACCAGCTGCGGATATCGGTACTGCCTGTTGAGAAGTTTGCGTAATCCCACCATAAATTTTCAAGGTCCGAAGAGAAAATATCGACACAACAGTAAATGTCATGCTCTTCTAGTCCATCTACCATATCTCTCTTCGAAAGACTTCCATGTTAGTACGACTATAAAACAGAAAAGAAAACTCTTTCGATATCTCTCGACGGCTTCTTTATGGTCGTTCCTGTTGCCAGGATGAGCAAAAAGCCCATTTTTAATAACAAACGGATACTCAACAGGTTACGGAATTGGAACCGTATTCCCTTTCGTTCAAAATTATCGCATTGTTAATCATAAAAGCGCATACAATTTAAATAAATAACTCAATAGATTTATTTATCTTTGTAAAATTTCGAAAAATTTAAGCACAATATATAATTATATCTGTCAATGATTTATCAAATCCAATACATTTATTTTATGTTAGCAATCCGAAAAAAACTAATTTGAATAAACTTGAGCATAGGATCTTTTGATAAGTATTTATTACATTAACAGATTACAATGTCCTTATATGGAAAAATTGCACACTATTTCTATAATATTATAAATACTATAGTATTAATGATGAATTTTCCATAACGGATATTCAGGTTCATCGGCCTTAACCTCTAAGCAGTTTCACGTACTATTTAACTCTCTATTCAGAGTTCTTTTCAACTTTCCCTCACGGTACTTGTTTACTATCGGTCTCATGGTCATATTTAGTTTTAGATGGAGTTTAACACCCACTTAGTGCTGCACTATCAAGCAACACGACTCTTTGGAATCACCTTCTAGTAATTATTAACGTTATACGGGCCTGGCACCCTCTTTGGGTAAATGGCCTCATTTAAGAAGGACTTAAATCATTAATTTCTCATACTAGATTATAGATGTTCCATACACTGCATCCCATATTTGCCATAAAGACAAAATGGCTTAGTGCTGAACCGATTTCTTTTCGCTCGCCGCTACTAAGAAAATCCTTGTTAGTTTCTTTTCCTTCCCTCATTAATATGCTTAAATTCAGGGAGTATTCTCACATGAGTTGAGGTTGTTTAACATAGCTGTTGGTGTTATTTTATACACTTAATTGATGAAGTCTTTTCAACGTACATTATCATATAAGAGGTAAATCTTTGAAGTCAATAGTAGAAATATATATTATTTTTTATTCTAGTAACTCCTCTTATTTAAAGATAATATAGAATACTGAGATTCAAATAATTAGAGGTATATTTATTAAATTAATATTATGAATTTTTAAATAAATTCAATAACATCACATGTGCTTAAGCAGATTAAAAAAAATTACTTTTTCTTCATCTAACAAGCAACTTGTTTGGCATAGTCTCACAACCCTCAACCATATGTAGTCCAAGCAGCACTTCAAAATAAATTAAAGTACATAACAGCGTGGACTGCGATATGCGTTCAAAATGTCGATGTTCATGTGTCCTGCAGTTCACACGATGACGCACAGTTTGCTGCGTTCTTCATCGACCCATGAGCCAAGTGATCCACCGCTTAGTGATATTTTTTGTTTTGTTATTAATTCATTTTTTTTAAAGAAATATAATAATTCGTATATTTCTTTTTCATTTTTTTGTAATACATACAATAAAATGATTTTATCAATGTCTTAATAAAGATGCGAATGTCCAATTCTAAAGAATTGTTAACTTAAGAAAGTACAACTTTTGACATTAATATTTAAGCGTTAAATTTTTTAAAAACACACCATAAATTTCATTAATTTTGTGTTATAATTTCAACAGATATTATTTTTTAAGAATCGTTATTTCCAATACGTACAAAACCTTCAAAGCGATTTATTCTATCAAATTGATTGTTCAGGTTTTATAAACATAACCTTAAATAGCATATATATACACCATTTTGGTGTTATAATTGTCAATTAATAGCTTTGTTTGTTGAGCCCTGAAGTCACCCTGGGGTCGCCACAGCGCGTTTTTTGAATTACCTCAACTCGCCCTCAATGCAAAATTCTCTGTTTTTTGAAACCTGGGGTCGCCCTGAAGTCACCCTGAAGTCGATCTTGCTATTTAGCTGGGGCGAGTTGAGGTAACGAATCAGCTGTTGAAGTGACTTTTGCTGTCAAGCATTTCTTGTGTATTTTTCTTCTGTATTTGATTTTTCATGTCTTTTTTCGATAAAACTAAATGAAATGCAAGTGAATGCATTTATTTTGATGAAAGTAAATACAAATCGAACAAATAAAGCAAAATGAAAACTTTTGATTTTGTGCGTTGTGAAAAATATACAAACAGCAGCCGTCATGCGTTTTTTGAGAACCGAAAAACCTAGGTTTTTTTGACAACTCTTGGAGTTGTCAAGAAAACCCAGGGCGACCCTGGGTAAAGTTCAACAAACAAAGCTAATGTATTTGCCTTTAAAATATTTGTTTCCTTGTAGAAGGAACACTTTAATGATCCTTCCGCAGGTTTACCTACGGAAACCTTGTTACGACTTTTACTTCCTCTAAATAATCAAGTTCGGTCAGCTTCTGCGAAACAACCGTAACACGTGAGCGTCACAGTGATCACGTCCGGAGACCTCACTAAATAATTCAATCGGTAGTAGCGACGGGCGGTGTGTACAAAGGGCAGGGACTTAATCAATATGAGTTAATGACTCACACTTACTGGGAATTCCAAGTTCATATGAACAGTTTCAGTTCACAATCCCAAGCATGAAAGTGGTTCAGCGGTTTACCCGGACCTCTCGGTCTAGGAAATACACGTTGATACTTTCATTGTAGTGCGCGTGCAGCCCAGGACATCTAAGGGCATTCCAGACCTGTTATTGCTCAATCTCATTATTGCTAGACGCAATTTGTTCATTTAAGAAGCTAGTGTCCTTATAATGGGACAAACAAACAGGTACTGCTCCACTAACATAAACACATTCAAACACGCTTATATTTTACTATAGACACGAATAAAGGCTATGAAAGCTTAAACACCATAATCCTGAAAGCATCTATTTAATATATTTGAGTCTCGTTCGTTATCGGAATTAAACAGACAAATCACTCCACGAACTAAGAACGGCCATGCACCACCACCCATAGATTCGAGAAAGAGCTATCAATCTGCCTTACACGCTTATGTTCGGACCTGGTAAGTTTTCCCGTGTTGAGTCAAATTAAGCCGCAGGCTCCACTCCTAGTGGTGCCCTTCCGTCAATTCCTTTAAGTTTCAGCTTTGCAACCATACTTCCCCCGGAGCCCAAAAGCTTTGGTTTCCCGGGAAGCGACTGAGAGAGCCATAGAAGTAGCTACACCCAATTGCTAGCTGGCATCGTTTATGGTTAGAACTAGGGCGGTATCTGATCGCCTTCGAACCTCTAACTTTCGTTCTTGATTAATGAAAACATATTTGGCAAATGCTTTCGCTTAAGTTAGTCTTACGACGGTCCAAAAATTCCACCTCGCGTCGTAATACTAATGCCCCCAAACTGCTTCTATTAATCATTACCTCTTGATCTAAAAACCAATGAAAGTAGATCAGAGGTCTTGTTTCATTATTCCATGCACAAAATATTCAGGCATTTGGAGCCTGCTTTAAGCACTCTAATTTGTTCAAAGTAATAATACCGGCCCACAACAACACTCGATGAAGAGCACTGAAGCAGGTTTAAATAGGAGGTATACATAAAGATACAAAGCATCATTACATATTAGAACTCCACCGGTAATACGCTTGCATACATAAGGTAATGTACAATCCACAATTATAGTTGTACTACCCGTATGAAGCACAAATTCAACTACGAATGTTTTAACCGCAACAACTTTAATATACGCTATTGGAGCTGGAATTACCGCGGCTGCTGGCTCCAGACTTGCCCTCCAATAGGTCCTTGTTAAAGGATTTAAAGTACAGTTTTATTTATACAGTTTTATTGCATTTTATTTTGAAATCATATTTTGACAATTCAGTTAGTAATACAAATAATAATATATAAAAAAGTATTGTACAAATGTTGATCAAAATAAAATTAGTGACATTTATGTTTAAGAAAAAAAACAGTATTAATGTCACATCAGAAAAGTTATACATTTAATAAATTAATGTGGGTGGGGTGACCCTAAGAGAGGAATACTTCAAGCAGAGAGATAAGTATACACAATATTCAAAATTGATAATAATAATAACAATACTAAAAAAAGTTACAAAATTAAATCTTCATATATGTAAGTATTTAAACATTATTCAGATCAAATATCTACACTTATTCAGATTAAATATCTACACTTAAACACTCAGTAAACATTCAAGATCCTTAGAATGAAAATCAAAAAGCCAGTTTTTTAGATCTTTTACGAATTTTTTTGAAAAGTTGATAGTTCTTAGACTCAGGGGTAATTTGTTGAAGATGCGGCATGAAGCTACACTATAGAAATTACGTAGCGCAGTGGTGCGGTATATGGGAATCGAAACGATGTTCATTGAATTAACTCGCAAGTTGTGACTGTCATAAAATCTAAAGATAAGATTACCAGACCTAAGAAAAAAAACTTTTAACACTTTAAAGCAGTATAAATGACGTACGGGAAGAATATTAAGAATTTTGAATAGGGGCAAACTAGAATGCAAGCGATTTTTGTTACACATAATCCTTACGATATGTTTCTGTAATATTAACAACGGCTCTATTTTGTTAAAATAAGATCCACCCCAACAAGTAATACCATATTGTAATTTAGACTGAAAAATACCATTATATATAATAGCCAATAATTTTCTTGAAAAGATTTTTTGTAGATAATAGAAATTCCTTACAGTTGATCTAAAATACTTTTTAAGCGACTCAGTGTGATAAAGGAAGGACATTTTTGAATCAATAATTAAACCCAGATATTTAAATTGATGTACTACTTCAACTTCAAAACATTTTTCAGTGCAATCAAGATCATGACAGAAGTTATCACTTAAAACACAAGAGCAATTATATAAACTGAATTTTTAACACTCAGGTGAGTGAAAAAATATCTTAACATCAGGATATGATAGAGAAGAGAGGCTTAAAAACATGATTTTAGTTTTGGAACTAATGACTAATTTATGGTGGGCAAACCATAGTCTTAATAAATCCAAATCCCAATTGATGTTGCTGATAAGATCCAAACGACTATCTGAACCATAAACGCATCCAACATCATCTGCAAAGGCAGTCAAAACACCTTTAAATCCTAAGTTAAATAGGGAATTAATATATATTAAGAACAAAGTAGGCCCTAATACTGAACCTTGTGGAACACCCAAATTGTTGAATTGATATTCACTCCTGACGTTTTCTATTTTTACTTTTTGAGGTCTATTTTTTAGGTAAGAACGAAACCAATCAAGCATAAAACCACGAAAGCCCGCATATTCAAGCTTATGTAATAATAACTCGTGATCTACCATATCAAAAGTTTTCGTAATATCAACAAACAAAGCTGCAGTGTTCTTTTTCTTATCTAGATTGGAAAATATTACGGAACAAAAATCAAGAAGTGCTTCCTCTGTCGATTTACCCGTTCGAAAGCCGAACTGGACCTTACTGAAAAAGGACTTTTTTTCCAAAAATTTTATTATCCTAGATTTAATAACTTTCTCAAAAACTTTGCTAAAGGAAGAGAGCAGCGAAATGGGTCTGTAGTTAGATACGTTATTAGGAGCACCTTTTTTAAACAACGGAATAACATCTGCACATTTAAGAGCTGCAGGAAATATGCCAGAAGTAATGCTCAGATTAAAAATGTGGGCCAAGATTTCAACTATACAAAGCAATGTTTTTTAAAAGACAGTTAGAGATTCTATCGATTCCACATGAGTTTGAATTTTTTAGAGACTTTATAGACTGTACTAATTCTAGTGGTGTAATTGGATCAAAGAAAAAACTATCACTAAGGAATATCGCTTTAAGAGAACTATGATCACAATGTGGCGCTTGGTTTTGAGGTCTTAAGGTGTTAGCAATCGTTACAAAGTAGCGATTAAAATAGTTGGCAATCTCGTACTTGTCAGAAATAATTGAATTGTCAATTAGTAGTTCTTTTGGTATTTTATTTGTGGTAGGTTTATTAAGAATACCGTTAACTATGGACCATTCACGTTTCAAATCACCTTCAGCTGAATTAAACTGATTTTTATAAAAATTATCACGACACTAAGGAATTTCCTTTTTAAGTTCGGAACTCATTCGTTTTACTTTGTTTAGAAGAGATGTATTATTAGGATGTCTATAACTTTTAAATCTCCAATTGTTTTTTAATCTTATCTTTTGAAGTAAGGTGTGATTAAGCCAGGGCTTAAGTTTTCTTACGTTTTTCTTTTTTTTTACCGAGTAAGTACAATTAGTTATATGTTTATTAAGAACTGCAATAAAAACATCAAAAGATACGGAAGCATTGCTTTCAATGAAGACATTATCCCAAAATTCAAACACTAAGCATCTCTCCAGTTTAGCAAAGTTAACTTTTGTAGGTGTGTTTTCGACCGAAGACCGGTCACAATATGGTCGGAAATGTCAAAATCATAGACAATGATTAAGAGAGACATTAGAAAAGCGTACATAAATATGAACTTAGCATTTCCCCGAGATAATCCTTGTTGGTTCATTAATAAGTGACGCTAGGCCGTTAGATGCCAATAAACTCATGTAATTAGAAACCGTAAGGCTATCCTCTAAAAGATCGATATTAAAATCGCCTAAAATTATAAGGTTCTTACTGTGTTCATTTCCTAAAATTCTAGAAAATTCTTCCAAAAAAATCGAAAAACTGTATTTGTGCAATCTATACACACATAACAAGTGTACTCATTCCAATTACAGGGCCTCGGATATGAGTCCTGTATTGTTATTTTTCGTCACTACGTCCCCGAACTGGGAGTGGGTAATTTACGCGCCTGCTGCCTTCCTTAGATGTGGTAGCCTTTTCTCAGGCTCCCTCTCCGGAATCGAACCCTGATTCCCCGTTACCCGTTGCAACCATGGTAGTCCTAGATACTACCATCAATAGTTGATAGGGCAGACATTTGAAAGATCTGTCGTCGGTACTAGACCATACGATCGGCAAATTATCTAGAGTTCAACCATATTAACGATTTTCAAGGAAATCGCTTGGTTTTAGCCTAATAAAAGCACACGTTCCATAAGGTCCGTGATTATATTGCATGTATTAGCTCTAGAATTACCACAGTTATCCAAGTAACTGTTAACGATCTAATGAACCATAACTGATATAATGAGCCTTTTGCGGCTTAGACATGCATGGCTTAATCTTTGAGACAAGCATATAACTACTGGCAGGATCAACCAGAATAATGTTATTATTATTTTATTAACAAAAACCTCCTCATCCGTCTCACAATCACTTGTGAGACCCACAAATGCCATACTTCAAAAAAAATTATTTTTCAAAGTGGCAACCACGAAATTAAAATTTCACCTCAGTCGGCAATTATTTTTTTTTCAAATTTTTTTGAAATTTTTCAAAAAAAATTTCGCCTCAGTTGACAATTATCTCAGTAAATTTTTTTTTTCGAATAACCCCCAGTTGGCAATTGTGGTGGTAATTATGCAAATTATAATCACACGAGAGCGCGCACAACACAACCTTCAGTCTCAAAGGTTAATTTGAAACTGAGTAGATAAGATAGGGACAGAGGGAATCTCGTTAATCCATTCATGCGCGTCACTAATTAGATGAAGAGGCATTTGGCTAGTCTCCAGTAGCAATTGCTTGGAGTGTTTTTATTCATATTTTTTCGTAACATCGAGTTTGATAACTTAATTATACTTAACTAAATGAGGAAAAATTAGATAATTTACTCTTTATTAGATTGCTACTATAAAATTTCGGCTGTGTTATTTGGCAGCCGTACCATAAATGTAAGATAAAAATAAACTGCTATCTCCAAACTGCTCTCATAAAGGCTTGATGGATTAGCCAGCTTCCCCTCATCGCTCTTGTGATGATGTCTTGGACCCAAGTTGGTTGACAATGGTCCTGTTAAGATTGGCCCAGATACCACGGGCTCCGATAATAAGTGGTGAGATGTTAATATGTTTGTCTGGAAATTTATTCTTTACAGCATCAATGAAATTGGGAGTTCCATAAGTTGCCACCTTGTGTTGGTATTGGTGATTAAGGCTCTCCGGTCCCTCTCAATGTATACCGACGTCGCAAATAATCAGCTCATCATCCTTGGTATGAATCAGGTCAGGTTTCTTCAAAATTCCTTCTCTGTCTCTTATTTTAGGCTCCACAATTGCATTCCAACCTCTTCTTCTCGCTGCTGCCACTAGTCTTTGCTGCACATAGTTGTGCCTTCTGATCCTTTCCCAGTGAGGCATTGGGCATCCTTGTAGTACATGACAGAGACTTTCTACACGGAAGCAGTTTGCTCTACACCTTCTGGCTCTTGGCGGATTTGACGGGATGCCAACTGTGGGAAGTATGTTGTACCGAAGATGTAGGGCTTTCATGTAATCCTCTGCAGTCCAGTATAAAATTGGATCTTGAAGAATATTAAAGGATGCTAAGGAGAGAAGGAATAGAAAGATAGGAAAGAAAGGTGTTACAGTGGTTTGAGATTTTAGGTGATAATTATCTCAAGGCGATTCCACGGGTGGCATCCAGTTGAAACTTGGGAAATAAATAAAAATTGCTGCCCATGCTGGGTTTGAACTCATAGCTCTCAGGTTAAGCAACCAAGCACTACAGCCACTGTACTATTGCCATCCATGACATTAATAACCTTTGGCGGATTTGTATCTCTTCGCAAGAGGCAGTACCACGGAAAAGAACTTAGGTGGAGTCGTCAGGGATCGAATCCTAAACCTTCGGCATGGCAGTCCGACACACTAACCACAACGCCACGGGGTTCCACAATCGAAAAAAGTGCATTGGATAAAACGATGAGTTCCGCTATTTCTCGCTTGAAGATTTGGCGCTGCTGTTTACCCTCCCGATCCCTTATTCTGGGTTCAGCTATGACCGTTCATCCGTTTTTCCTGGCTTTTTCTGAGAGTATCCTATAGTAGTAACCCGTGTCGTAGTGGTTAGTGTGTCGGACTGCCACGCCGAAGAGTCTGGGTTCGATCCCTGACGGCTCCATCTAAAAAAGTTCTTTTCCGGGGTACTGCCTCTTGCGAGGAAGTGACAAATCCTCCAAGAGTAATTAATGTCATGGAAAGTGCTTCTCTGTTAGCCGTTCGGATTCGGCGGTAAATTGTAGGTCCCTTCCATTCCTGCAGAATATCAACGCACACACAGGAATGGTTGAGAGTGTAAGTCACAGGCCCCGGTCCCGCTTGGAGCTGTTGTGCCAACAATTTTTTTTTTTTTTTTTTTTTAAATCCTGTATCAGTGTGATGCAGGGCAGCCTTAGAGTACATGACAAAGACTCCGTTCGAAAGCAATGGCTGATATTTCAGCTTCAACCCTACCACCTTTTAACTACACAACTTTTAATCAGTCCGATCAGCTGGAAAAAAAAAGTAAGTAAAAATAAGTAAAAAATAAATAAATAAGTTATATGTTTAAGAAATTCAATAATTATACTCCTAGAGTTCCCTCTATATATCTCCTAGTTCAGTTCTTGCAAACAAAAATGAAATTTCAAGTAAATCCTAAATCAACGAAAAAAATTATTAATCGAAGGCACCATACAGGAATCCAAATATCGCGAAAAGTGTAGTAAAGTAGCAGGCTCCATATCCATACCAAGATTTCAAAATTGTTTGCAGATCAAGAACAAATTTGGGCCTTATACGAAGGATAATGAACACTTATTTATTTACAGAGTCAACTGAGAAAAAAATCTGAATAAAATATTTTATTTATATAAAAAAAATTGCCACACACACAAATTAATCACTAATGTTTAACAAAAACCTAAAAATTAGGCAGACTGAATACTTAACATAAAGCAGAACTGATGATACTGACTATCACAATCACATTAAAGTTAAAGTTAAAAAAATTGCCACATACACAAATTAATCACTAATATTTAACAAAAAACTAAATATTAGGCAGATTGAATACTTAACATAAAGCAGAACTGATGATACTGACAATCACGATCACATTAAAGTTAAAGGAGGATCAAATGAAATTGTTTATTAAAAACGTATAGCTCTAATTAATATTATTAACAATTCATTTGGTTACAAGAAAAAGGATGTTGTTGGTTGGATTACAAAATCTCTTAAAAAGTTAAATTAATTGTTTTTGTTTTCACAAAATAAGTTGAAGTTTTTGAGAAAAGAATCGATAGTTCCTGTCCAGCACTCCACACGATGGCAAATACTTTATTTCGGGTACTCCACTCGTCCCGACTATTGCATTACTTGCATACAAATTAAACAGAAAAATAGTATACAACAGCGGAAGAGCGGGGAAAATTGTTTAAATGAAAAAAGTCATTTGGTTTTGTGAGAAATGAGAAATAATGAGAGCATTGAAACAAAGTTACCTGTGCACAAATAAAAAGGAGAGAGTGGCCGCAATTTGGTGGTTCCCGTTGGCTCTAATAACGCTGAAAAACCACTGCGAAGTGCCCGTAAGATCAATCTCGTTGTCCCGCTAAGTGAACGCATTTTTTATTTTCTATTTATTAATTTTCAAAACACAATTTTGTCACAAGTTTTGTTTCATTATAATTTTTTTAACTCAAAATTAATTCCGTAATGGCCGATCGGGGAAGAAGGGAAGATATATAAATCAGTATTACATTTTTAGATAAGTAAATTTTCTTTCGATTTATTTGCTGGCTTACTGAAAAGAACGATAACTACAATCTACAATGTGTAACTAAACTGCGCTGCGATGAACTAGATAAGTTTAAAAAAAAATCATTTGCATTTTTCAATAATGTGGATATCACTCAATAGAAAAATAAATAAAAATTAGATATTTTCAATTAAGCTTTTTGAATTAATGCCAGCTTTTGACAAACCTTGTCTCACTGTGCGTCGGCTCGTGACCTCAATTGCCTAATATAAAATTGTGTTCTATATTTAATTCAAAGAAACTCACTTCGCAGGTGTCCGAGCTTCCACATTGTACATGATGCGAGTTCGCGTCAAATCCCAGGAGAAGGTTCCAGTTTCTTCTTTTTGCTTCATTCTCAAGCACTTTGGGGTTCTCGTCCACTGGGTTATTAGTCCTGTATTGCATGTAGATTTAGACGATGACAAGCGGATTGTCTCCTTGTCGTTTGTATTTCGCCACTGTCTGCTAGATATTACTGTGGGTAAATAATAGAAAAAAGTTGCCAGTTTCTTTGCATCAATGCAAATATTGCGTGTAATATCCGCAATCAAGTTCACGTGCTTTGTTTAGGCTCCCGGTGCTCCATCATTTGTTTCCCAAATTAACAGTTAAGTTTAATGTCAAAACCTTGTTGAAAATATTTGTTGGTGAACAGATAATTTTCCTGTTACTTAAATTACAATATTGAAGCTTTTTCTCTGAACCTTCTAATTTCTACAAAATATTTTAATATGTTAAAATGTCAATGGTAGAGAAGCTCCTTTCAAACTCAAACCATAATGAACTCTTAACTCTGTTCTCCTCTATCTCCACTTCAGCCACCCCAAATGGACATATGTATTCTTTTTCGTTCTCTTGAGGGCCAATTTCTATAGATGAAGTAAATATATCTCACATGATTCCCCTTTTTTAGAGGTACTTTTTCAGGAATGTTTTTTTTGCAAAATTTAGAACCGTATCTGTTGTTGTATTTGGGTGGGAGACACTGGCACACTGTTCTTGAGGTACTACGATGAAGAAGTTACGTCACATGAAGAAGTGGATAATTTGTTATTTGTTCAGTTATTTTCCTAAAAATTAATGATAATTTAAAAAATATAATAATTTCAATAATCTTACATTTAGGCCAACAAACTCAATCGGAGAATCCTTCACAAAATTTCAATTCTTTTACCTTCGCCTCTAATCATAGTTGTTAATTTCTGATTTTATGCGAGTAATAAGAGAACAAATATGCTCTATTTTCTTGGTGAGTACATATCTGCCAAAATGTAAACAATCCAAAATTTTGAATTGAAGGTACTCAAAATGTTAAAGATAAATTCGGATACACGCACAGTTAAAAACACAGAGAAAATTATGAAGGAAAAATAGTTTTCGATTTATCAAAAAGAAATGCTTTAATATTAAAATTTGATAGGTTTAAGATTGTTTTACTATTTGGCACGGATTATGCAAAACAAAATTTAAAAAAAATATTTTTAAAATTTAAAAAAATTCAAGTTCCTGAAATTCGAATGAGACATTTAAAAGAAATATTTTTGAAATAATATTCAAATCAAATCTTTTATTGCACGAAAATAAATTTTGTACAAAATCAAGTAAGTCATTAGAGTAAACAGATAATAGATGTTATTTTTAAGAAATGTTAAATATGTACAATTTTGTGAAATACAAACAAATAAAAAATTTTGAAAACAAATAAAAAAATAAAACAGAAAAATCCCCACAAAAAAAAATAAAAAAAAAAAGAGGGAAAGAAAGCCCACATATATATTCATAATAAAAAAAAGAGGCGAATAACAAAAAAAAAAAAAGGGTATCCTTATCATATAAAATACACACTTCGCGAGCACACACACACAATTAAATTTTGCTTTTTATTCAAATAATACAATGGGATTTTGTGGAAAAAACAAACTATTACATTCGAGAGGGCGGAGCCCCACCTAGTGGGGTTTCGCAGTCTACTATCTTTTGCCGATCACATGAACACCTTCCAAATAATCCTTGCGTATTCATTGATTTCGAAGAGACCTTTGATCTAGTCGTACAACACCGCAATGTTTTTTAATTTGCGAACAGCTTACACACTGGCATTTGGACATTTCTGATGACATCTTTTTAATGGCAAACAGCACTGAATTCCCCAACCGAATGTGTCTCCGCTTGAACAAAATATGAAAGCAGGAGGGATGGAGGGATGGACTAAGAAGTCAAATAAACAAAGCTCGTAGAACATTCGGAATCCTTAGTGTGGAACTCCAATTTGGCTTGATACCAAAGTAGAACTGTTTCAGTCAAACAAAAAATCTAGCAGTTTTATTTGCATTAATGTGAAAGGTGGAAATGCTCTGCCTGTAACCAACAGGCTTTTGTGTTGTGCACCGTTGCTTGCGTTACATAAAGATCCGGTGGCCCAAGCCATATATATTTTACAATTAACTTTGGATTAGTACTGGACAAAACACATTGGTTGATTACATAACACCGAGAAAGTAGCGCTGCATTGCTCCTACACCCAGAGAAACGAATGTAGCACAAAAATGCAGTCTTATTAATGGAATTCACAAGGTAAAAGGCTAGTTGGAAGATTAAAGAAAACCTGGAGGTCGAATGTTTTGCATGAAGTAGAGTCCCAGAATTTGGAGTCGTTAACACAGATCGTGCTTCGAGAATAGAGAGAGAGATGAGAGTAACTGATTTGCACCTTTTGTTCCAGGTGGAGTAGAAGTGTTGCTGCTGACAGCAGCTTCTGGAAACCAAGAGAGAGAGGGAGAAAATTGTAAAGAGCTATACAAAACATTCAAAATTAAAAATTCCGCCATATCGAAGCTAAAAATAAAACTTATTAAAGAGGAAAATATCCATATATCAAAAAAGAGAAAAAGAAAAGGAAAGGGTTTCGCAGTCTAGCTAATTGGAGGTCTATTCAGCCTAGAAGCGTCCTTCGTAATTTTGGTGCTATAATAAAAGAGTCGTAGAAACAACATAAGGTCTTTTGATTAGCAAGCAGCTTACCCACTGATATTTTGACATTGCTGATGACAAACAGCACTGGAGTCCCCAACCAAATGTGACATTCGCTTAAAAAAAATTGGAAGCTGCTGGATTAAGGATAAATGGCAAAAAGACGCAAATAATGCACACGCTCGTTATTGAGAGGCAATAGATGGTCCCTCAGTTTTTTTATTTGGAAAAATATTTGCCATTGGATGGAGGGATTGACTTGGACGTCGAATAAATGAAGTTTCTTAGCGCATTCGCAATCCTTTGTCCAATGTAGACCTCCAGAAAATTTCCTGTGAGAGGTGGAAATGATCCGCCTGTAAATAACAGGCTTTTTTGAACCGTAGCCTGCGTTACATCTTAAAGATCCGGTATCCAAAACACATCTTGCAATGAACTGTGGCTTAGGACTGGACAAAAAACAGTAGATGAATACATAACACCGAGAAAGCGCTGCATTGATCATACACTCCGGAACACCGATATCGCAAAAGATAAGTAGTCTTGTTATTGGAATTCATAAAGTGAAAGGCACGTTGGGAGATTCAAGAAAACCTGGACGTCAAATGTTTTGCATGAAGTAGAGTCCCAGAATTAGGAGTCGCGAACAGACATAAGGTATCGTACTTCGAATAAAGAGAGAGATGGAAGGAGCTGGCTTACACCCTTTGTTCGAGATGCAGACGAATCCAAAAGAGAGAGGTGAAGACAAGGTGAAGAAATATAAAAAATCATTAAATTAAAATGTCAAAAATTGCGCCACATCGATACTAACAACAACAAAAAACAATCAAAGATGAAAATATCCTTAATAAAACAACCACAACAAAAGAGGCAAACATATTGACTATACACACACACATACACATTGAGGAAAAATAATATTACTTAACTTTAACTAACGCACAAAAAAAAGAAACCCACAATTAACATTATATCATAAAAGTTATTATTTTAAAATAAAAATGTTAAATGCATATACGAAAAAGAAAAAAACTGAAACAATGTAAAATTATTTTGAAACAAAACAATTTACAATATAAGGGAAGTGATCTTTATTTTATTTAAACAGTTTTAACTATTAAGGTAAATTTATAATTGCAATGTTAACAGAATCTAAGCACTTCACAAAAAATGAAACGAAACACAAAATAGTTACTGTATATTTAAAATATCAGAACTTAATTAAAACATAGAAATTTAAAATAAAAATAAAATGTTAATTTTTTTAAATTTTAAAAATATAAAATGAGAAAGACGCATCATTTGCGTAATACGGAGAACGTAGATCAACCTATATATTTATGTAAAAAAAAAACAATCTGCAAAAAAATGAAAACTAATACACATACATATTTTTTGTTGTTGTTAATAAGTGTAGTTACTCATTTTTTATATGATAAATGAGAAGCATATATTAAAAATATAAAAAGTAATTCGAATACAAAAAGAGAATATTTAAGTATTGCATAAATACAAATCTATCCCAAAAGAAAAACGTTTATAGATAATATTAATAAGTATTTTTGTAAAGTTTTTCTTTGAAGCTATTTATAGCGTTTTTTGTCTTATAGCTTGATAAGTGGGTGCTTTTTAGTTACAATTTTCTCTCAAGTAAAGTGCACTGATTTAATCATTGATTATTATTTGTCATTTAAAATTGCATATTTTTCGGCTCATCATACAACATTTCCTTCTCAATAAAGTGTATGTATCGTTTGATGTCTACTTTATTAAATTTTTTAGTTTATCTATAATATTAATAATTTGCCTTCAATGCAATGAAAATATTGAGGATTATGAAAGAATTTCAATAACACGTACTGAATATATGTGAATATATGTGTGCCTTCAATGCAATGAAAATATTGAGGATTGTGAAAGAATTTCAATTAAATGTACTGAATATATGTGAAGGTTTTCCTCATATGAGGGGTGTCGGCCTTACTGTGAAGATGGTTGAAAGGCTTATCCGATTGTGTAGTGTTCCTTGTCAATAGTGTTGCAAGAAATGCGCTAGTAAATTATTTGAACAAATTTCAAGAAAACGGTAAAAAAAAAAACATTTGATGATAAATGAAATGCAAGTGAAACATTCCGATTATGAGATGGTCCTTCATAACTTTGAAATTTAGAAAAAAAGAAATATCTCAAAAAAAAAATTAGCTTAAAGTCTTAAGCCAAACTAAAACAAAATTAAAAAAACAAGACTAACACTCGAATGAATTTCGAACGCTTCAATTGCGCTCATCATCTATGGTCTATTCAAGAGATACTAATATATCATTCAGCGAAACCTTAGCCTTTCAATTCAAAAATAATGATTGCTTGTGAGAGTTGGTCAGAAGTTTTTCAAAAGTATGTGTAAAAAAACAACAAAAAGTCATATTAGACTTGTAGTAGACAGGAGTTGTAGTAGATCAAGTAAATATTTTAATTTATTTTAGAAAAATTGTATACTATCACAAACTACTTGTTTTTTTTTCTTTGGAACAGGTGAACATATGGAAATTGGTATGTAGTCGGCGATGTCAGTTTAATTAACTCTTTTTAAAGACGGGATTAGTGAGTGATACTTTCCAAACGTGATAGCTTGAAAGATATTGAAGGGGAAAACCTTAAATGTAGGAACATTTCTTTAATATTATTGGAAGAATACCATTAAGTTGAAAGGGCAAAGATTTTATTTCGCGATGGATTCGCCTTTTTTTATTTAGTGTTTTTACTTGGTGCAGAATTTGGATATAGAGTTATATTTGTTTTTTTTCAAAGAATTATAAAAGGGATGGGCCCCTATAATGTCACCCGTCAGCCTTGTAGAATTCTTCCTTCGTTGTGGATTATGCTTCTGTAGCGGTTGTCTGTGATAGCTCTCACGCTAAGGTATCTGTTAAATCACCTATTCTAATAAGTTGGTCTTGTTACTGGTTGCTTCGCATTTTCTTTTGGTTTGTTTGATTTTGAAAACAATTTGCGCGCAATATTTAAAGAGGCTTTTAAAAGTGTTTTAATTTATTTATCTGGGAGCAAGATATTAAATCGAAGATTTTTGTTGTTGTTTAGTTTTTACTTCTAATGAATGTAACGCAGTTGGACATATGTCAGAATTTCATCAATCTTGTTTCAATTTTACACATGGAACCACCACCTCCAGCTAATACTTTGCCATCAAGGAGTGACTTCAATTATTGCTCTGCAGTTAGTTTTTCATATCCTTCGTAATCGGTTTGTATGATATTTACAGTGAATTCAGCCTGATGTGAAGTTGCTTCCCAATATTTCAGAAACGGTTTTTCTTGTTTCTTTTTATTGGCTGCAGGGTTCAAAATAACGACCAAATTTCTTGGGTTCATGCCCATTCATTCATATTCAATTCCATAAATAATTTGGATAGGAAATAAAAGGAGACTAACAAATGCACCTCATTATATTTTTTAATCTGATAGTTAATCCATTGCCTTATAACGAAAGCGTTTAACTACGTTTGGTCGATTGTTTTCGGGGTGAAGATATTCTTTTTTGAAGTGGGCTCGACAAATGCCGTTTTCCATCTATTTAGAAAAAAATCTGTAGGTTAGGATAGATGGAGAAACTAACGACGTGGTTTTGAAAGCGTCAGAGCACACTTCTTCAGAACCATGGGGAAACTGCTATCTGGGCCAGCGGATTTGTGTATATCGAGATCTTTAAGTATTCTTGCAACTAAATGAGTGCGAAAGGAGTTGTGTCCCATAAAACTATTAACTCTCCCAAGAATTAGAGGAATCATGAAACTCTGTGGAACTGTCAAATTTGCAGAAAAAACAAACAATAACAGGTAACAGGAGACATTTTGGAGCGTAGTTCCAGGAAAAAAATTCCAAAATTTTTTTTTTAACCTAGAGAAAAATGAACTATTTTTTTTACGTTTACAGAGATCTGTAGGGGTAGAAACATTTACTCATAAAAAAAGCAACTTTTTAAAAGATAATTTGTAATTGTATGTGTATCGTAGGCGTGACGGTCCAAGTATTCTATTGTTATTTATTGGTTTGAATAAGTTCTACTAATACTTTGTAAAAGTTGTACGACTGTGGTGTGCTTCTAAAACTTATAAAATAAATTTTTGTTTTTGAATGCTTTATACAATTTGACTTCGTATTCTGCATTTGCATAACTTGTATCATTGCCGGTATTGCCCTCAAAAAAGGGTCACACGAGTTCAGTGCAGGTGTATAAAATATAAATGCAGACTGCACACACAAAGGCAATAAAAAAAGGGCAAAATTACCTTTTCTCGCGCACACAAAACCGCTTGCAAATTTCTACTAATTTCAACTACCAGTTTTACTTCTTTAAATAATTAAATTCCAACTGAGGCGAGCAAACACGACTGCACTGTTCAACAACCAAAATTCAACTGAGTAGATAGGGACAGGATGAGAATAAGCTTTACGTGAACGCCTGACAATTAAGTCTTAATTTCACGGCGAACCTACTCGCATTATAGAGTCAAATTAAGTGTTGACCACCACCCTGAAGTAAATCCCAGTAGCAAATTTGTGAACATGTTGAGGCATGTCCACACCCTTTGCTGGGGAGCGAGGCCTATCTAACACCTCTTGCATCCAAGAATCCTTGGATGCCATTCGTTTTCGCATTCGGAGTAACCACAGCCACCACGATACTCCCACAAAGGGGGCCTACCTCATAGATAGTCTCAGGCGACGAAGCTAAGTGTCGTGAAACACAAGAACTCCCCCACCCAGGAGGGCCTATCTCCCGTGGTACCAGAATATAGCCTCCGGTGGTGGTCACTTCCAGGTGAGTATCTCAATACTCGAGGCCTGGCAACCTCAGATATGCACACCCAATCATTAGCCAAGGCAGAAACCAATGACCGAATTGACACTCCTATACAAAACAAACAAAAAACAACAAAAACCGAACAAAAACGCCCAGAAAACCCAACGAAATAGGTTCAGAGTCAAGCCCTGACCAAGCCGTTCAACACAAGCCACAGAAAAGACACATAAATGGAGAGGAACAAGTACATGACACATGCACTCATCCTTGCCAAGACATATGGCCAACAAGGACAACACAAACTACTACTGCAATCTGCAACCAAATACCATAAAGGCTCGCGCAAACCAAAGCGGCTGCGGTGGCGATCACCAAACAGATGATGCACATGTAAACTATACAAATGGCACACACCTAAGCGATGTGTGGGTTGTGAATACGATCCACTGCTGCGTTCAGCCACGCGATCTATGTAGAACGCTGCATGCACCATTTGCCCGCCGTATCGCAGCTGCCATTCGTGATATCTTTTTATTTATTGTTTGAAAGTATTGCAAGCCATTTAGAATATTTAAAAACTAAAAATGTTTTTGAAAAATATAATGAGAAATATGCAAGGTACACTTACGAAATTTTTTTTTTACTTTTTTGTCTCGTCTAAAAGTAGTACGCCTTCATCAATTTTTGGGGGAATAATTAGATATTAATTATTAAATATTATTATTTCAATTCAACTAACAATGATGTTTTTCATGGCTTGGCCGCGACTGCAAATATCGCGTTGGTTTGAGCAAATTTTTGCCCGCCTCTTTATCGCGCGACCTGCTAGGTCGCCACCGCCACCGCGGCCGCTTTGGTTTGCGCGAGCCTTAAGACATATAAATACATCCGACATCCGTATAATGGCTAGGAAATGATACACGTTCCATTTAATCAAGTAAGTAAGGAAACAATAAGAATAGTGGTATTTCATTGATGATAATTAACCCGAAAGTTAAATATCTCCCACTTATGCTACACCTCTTATGTCTCCTTACACTGCCAGACAAGAGTCAAGCTCAACAGGGTCTTCTTTCCCCGCTAATTTTTCCATGCCCGTTCCCTTGGTTGTGGTTTCGCTGGATAGTAGATAGGGACAGAGGGAATCTCGTTAATCCATTCATGCGCGTCACTAATTAGATGACGAGGCATTTGGCTAGGTCTCCATTAGCAAATTTGCTTGGAGTATCTTTATTTCCGTATTTCCTAACAATCAATTAATAACTTAAATAACTTAAATTTAAATGAATAAAGTTAATTATTTATTTTTGTAAGGAAAAAAAGGGAAAAACTACTCAAAACAAATAATTGCAATTTTTAAATTTCGGCTGTGATGTAAGGCAGCCGTACCAATGTTAGAATTAATGTTGCTGGTTCCATACCGCTCTCATAAAATACTGGTGAATGAGTCAACTTCCTCTCATTGTTGTTGTTATATGGTCCTTCATTGTTCCCAAGTCCGAGTTGGCTAACGATTGTTTTGTTAAGATAAGCCCAGACTCCTCTTGCTCCTACTCGTATAATGAGTGGTGATACGCTGATTCTTTTGTCGGGGAATCTGGTCTTCACTGCATCTAGAAAGTTGATATTGCCATATGTTGCCACCTTATGTTGGTATTGGTGGTTAAGGCTTTCATGACCTTCCCAATGAATACCTATGTCTGACACAATGAGGTCAATGCCTTTCATAATGTCCGGCTTTTTGAGGATACCTTCTCTATCTCGGATATGGGGCTCTATCAGAACTTGCCAACCTTTCTGTTGCGCAGCTGTTACTAATCGCTGTTGGACATAATTGTGTCGCCTTATTCTTTCCCAATGAGTCAGGAGGCATCCTTGTAAGACATGACAAAGGCTTTCAACCCTGAAACAATTAGCCCTGCAGCGTCTTGCATTGGGTGGGTTTCATGGTATTCCAATCGTTGGGAGGAGATTCCCTTGGCTGTGGTTTCGCTAGATAGTAGATAGGGACAGAGGGAATCTCGTTAATCCATTCATGCGCGTCACTAATTAGATGACGAGGCATTTGGCTAGGTCTCCATTAGCTATTGCTTGGAGTGTCTTTTATTTTCATTTTTCTTAACAATTATTAATACCTTAAGTTTAAGTTAATAAAGTTAATTATGTATTTATTTGTTATAAAAAAGAAGAAAAAACTATTCAAAACAATTTATTGCTAATATAACATTTCGGCTGGGATCTTAGGCAGCCGTACCTTTAGTTGATTGATTCTGCGCTATTGCCATATTTGCCGCATAAAGGCCTGGTGAGTAAGCCAGCTGCCACGTATTGTGGTGTTAATGATATCCTGTACATTCTTCTGGCTGATGTTGAGTTGCCTTATTAGAAAGTCATTTTGCTTACACCAGGCTCCCCTAGCGCCTACAATTAACGGTAGAATCCGTAGTGTGTTGTTGGGACATCTCTGTTGTAAGCGCTAATTAGATGTCGAGGCATTTGGCTAGAATTAAAATTGAGCCGGTCAGCCAGGACGGCCCTTTATTTTCATATAACTAAATTACAAACGACTTATATTTTATTTTTACATAATATAGATACACAATTTGGCGAGGTGTTGGAGTCTGTGCTGCCTTTCAGTATTACTACTATTGCTGGTAGTAGGACCCAAGTTAGATAGGCGCCTCCGAGGAATTGCCCATCGTTTTGACGATATGTAGATAGTGCTAGTGATATTGTTGTGGTGGCCTGGTTCTCCACACGTACTTCATGAAGTTCCGGTGAATAGTATAGCTGCCTCTGATGGTGGTTGTGACAATATCTGCGACTTCTCGTTTTGACATGTTTAGAAGGTGTTCGATGAAGCGATTTTCTTTGCACCATATGCCTCTAGCTCCCATAATAAGAGGTAGCACAAAGATGGTATGTTGTGGGAATCCCTCTTTTATGGCATCAATGAAGTTAGGAGTACTGTATATAGCCGTTTTGGTGTTATATTGCTAGCTCAGTGAGAGTGGACCCTCCCAATGAACGCCAACGTCACAGACTATTAGTGAGTTGCCTTTGATGAGTAGAAGATCAGGCTTCTTCAAGGTGCCATCTCTACAGCGGATATGGGGCTCAAGTTGGTACGTCCAGTTTTTACGAGCGGCTATGTTGGTGAGCCGCTTAACGATGAAGTTATGCCTCGTTATTCGCGTTGTATGTGCGATTGTACACCTTTGTAATATATGGCTGTTAGTTTCCTTGCGGTTACAGCCAGCACGGCAATTACGAGCCTCAGGGGGATTTGATGGTATTCCCATACATGGCAGCAAATTAAAACGAAGTTGAATGCTACGAATGTAGTCCTCCCCATTCCAGCATTTTGGGGGTTGCTCAGGTGTATGGAGCTAGCTATGGAGTTCTGAGCATGCGATAAGCCGTTTCCAGAAAACGAGTTCTGTAGGAGTTGGTGGTGTTTTTCCTGAATCTCTGCTTTCGTGGTTGAGCCAGTCTTTATCATTTTGTTGATCGCGTTTATGCGGTTACTCATGAGCTGGAAAGTAGCGTTCAACAGTGGGCTCGCACTCCTTAATCTCGTTATCCGCTTGCTTATGATGATTGGGATATTCTCAGTAAAGTTGAATAAGCCCAATCCACCATATCTTATTGGTGCATGGAAGATACTACTATGGCATCTGGAATTTAGGTGTAAAAAATTCCTTGTCGCTTTCCTGATTTTCGCATCGGCTTTATTAAGGACCTTTGCCGTAATGTTGGCATTTGGAGATGAGCTATATACCTGGGGACAAGGTATTCCTTTAAAATAGATAGTTTTTGATGAGGCTTTAGAGGGGCCCTTAAAATCCTCTTCAGCTGCTCAAGCAAATCACCTAGGCCAGGTGGTGAAAGGCCAGTGAATGTGAAATTTTCACCCAGGTATTTAAGTTTATCCCGTATATTCAACACCGGTAGAGTTGTTGAGCCAACCTGAAATACAGTGCGTGTGTCGACGCACACCTTTTTCATAGCTGGGACTGTCTTCAGGACAAGGGTAGAGCATTTTCTAGCGTTTACGTTCATGCTCATATATGTGAGGAAATCTATGGTTTTTGCAAGCATCCTCTTTCCATCGTCTGGGGTTTCCGCTACTAAGATGAGGTCGTCTGCGTAGGCAAGACAGCTGATCTTATTGCCTTTGATGTTAATGCCGCTCTGAAATCTTCGTCAAGAGTAGTGGTGATGAGCTCGTCCAAAAAGATGTTAAAGTGGACGGGCGACGCTGGATCACCCTGCTTAACGCCTCGGAGGATTGGTACTATGCCTGCATATATTCCGTTGCAGTAGATGGTAGTGCTGCTATTCGCAAAAGATACCTTGACCAGATTGATGTATTTTTGGTCGATTTTTGTTCTATTAAGGGCACGCAATATGGCGTTGTGCGGTACGGAATCAAATGCGGCTGCTAGATCGAGTGAGATTAGTGTAAGCGGCTTGCCTTTGATTCTATGGTATTTAATTAGGCTTTGAACAGACCACGTATTGGCAAAACAGCCGTCGATAGGTGTAAAATCACGCTGACTTTCTTGTAGCTCGATGTTATTTAACCTTTTTGCAATTATACGGTTAAACACACGAAGGATAATTGACGGGATGGTAACTGGTCTCCAGTTTTTTTGGTATTAATGATGTTATATTCGATTTTAAGCCAGCAGGAAAATCTTCTACGATGAGAAGGGCGTTGAGAAAGAGTATTAATTTAGAAGTTGGCACTTTTTGCAGTTTTTTTTTGTGATGCCGTCAGGACCGGGAGCGTTGGAAGTGAGGGACCGGATGTTTGCTTCAACCTCTTCCTTAGTGATTGGGTGGTCTATCACTATTTTCCTGTACCTTGGGTGTTGTGTATCAGGTAGACCTGTTTCAGCATGACATCCGAAAGTGCCATGAAAATGAGTAACAATCTCATCGCTAGGGGGTGTTGTCTCCAATACTGTCCATGGCAAATTGTCCAAAATGCGGTCAGCATAGCTAGACTTATTTGAAGTTCATTCCCTCTGTGTGAGTTTGTATAAGATCCGTTTGCGCTTCCGGTTAGTGGGTGCGTTGTTAAGAGCGTTGATCAAGGCGGTATTTGATTGGCGGGAAATGGAACGATCGCAGCCATACCGTTCAACGATGTTCTCGTAGAAGTGAGTATTGGCGTCTTGGCTTCTAAAAGCATCATTGTTTAAAGCGTTTAGCAAAGTGGAGTCATCTGCATCCCAGATGTTTTGGGGAAGTGAGTTGAGGTATGATAGTATTTCTGCGTTTAAGGTAGAAATATCCTCATTTCCATACGGAGGTGGTGGTGGCGTTGGTTCCGTAGGCGATGCACGATAGAGAGAGACTAGAGCTTTGTATGACTCCATACGTCTTCTACACTTGATTGCGGCTTCAGTAATTGCCGTTACGGTACTACCGACCATTTCGGCCTCAATCTTTGCAAGTTCTTTTTCTTCATCAATAGTCCATCTCTTCTTCGTAGTTGTAGCCTCTTCTTCCAAGGCATCGTTGTAATTAACTGGATGAGCACTATGTAATCGTAGTCCCGCGTAGGTAGGGAAAAACGCAGTCCAATATGGCCAATTGCTAATGTCACCCGGTCGCTTAGAGCAATAACGGCTGAAATGTTGTGCTTTAGCTTTTGTTGCGTATATATTCCCACATTTATGGCAGGGCCACGATTGCCTAGCACTATTGTTCATATCTTGTGGCGTGGCCATTACGGAAATTTCGTATGACCGGTTGATTTTTTTAAATTTAAACCACAAACACGTACAGAAACTAAATTCCGCAAGACTCAACGTATGGTGGTGTATGCAATTGACGAAACCACCAATTACATAAACATCTTCCACGAGGTAAGTATCGTAGAAAGTTGAATTGTGGTGAATAGAGGCCCGTGACTTATTGGCAAGTGTCGTATCAAAATTTTCCCGATTCTGTCAATGCCAGTCGATTTAGAAGGTGGTTCTTACCTACCGTTACTGCCAGCAGTCTAGCTCCGACGGAAACCCGAAAAACCCGCACTAAATATTTTGACAGATGTCAGATGTCAAAATTTCGCGATTCTGATGTTGCCAATCGATTTGGGCGGTGGATTTTACCTACTGTTACTGCCAGCGGTCTAGCTCCGTCGGAAACCCGAAAAACCCGCACTAAATAATTTGACAGATGTCAGATGTCAAAATTTCGCGATTCTGATGTTGCCAATCGATTTAGGTGGTGGATTTTACCTACTATCACTGCCAGTGGTCTAGCTCCTTCGGAAACCCGAAAAACCCGCACCAAATATTTTGACAGATGTCAGATGTCAAAATTTCGCGATTCTGATGTTGCCAATCGGTCTAGCTCCGACGGAAACTCGAAAAACCAGCACTAACGATTTTGGCAGGTGTAAAATGTCAAAAAAATTTCGCGATTTACCTTGACAGGTGTCAGATGGCAAATATCTCTAGATATGTCACTGCTAGTCTTGCTGATTCGACCGAAACCCGAAAAATTCGCACTAACTGTTTTGACAGGTGTCAGATGTCAAAAATTTCCTGATTTCCTCACATTAACAGTTGACAGATGGTGGCGATGTTAAACGGAACCGATGTCAAAGTCCGCATTCAAGAAAACGAGGAATTTTACTCTGAAAGATAACCGCAGTCAGTATAACCGGATTTCATACTATTTCGGAGCAAAATGGGGCTTAAGAGTTTCACTCAGTTTCTATGAAGCACAGTCTGTGGCAACTTCAACACACGAAATGGAAATGTTTTTGTCTATGGCGAAATTTAGAAATTTAAAATGTAAATAACTTTTTTGTCTGATGGGATACAGACAAGCCAATTACATTTAAATGACCGGCGGCGCGCACTATTTTTTATTTTAAAACAATTTCCAGTTTCGAACACGATCTATTAACACTTTTATTACGATTTTACTCGGGAGCGATTTTAAGCACGACCGACGATAACTTTAGTTAAGAGAGTCATAGTTACTCCCGCCGTTTACCCGCGCTTGCTTGAATTTCTTCACTTTGACATTCAGAGCACTGGGCAGAAATCACATTGCGTCAACACATTGTTAACGCCATCGCAATGCTTTGTTTTAATTAGACAGTCGGATTCCCCTTGTCCGTGCCAGTTCTGAATTAATTGTTAATTGATAGTCGTTATAAATCAAAAGAAGATATCTTGCGATATTTCTTAAGGCTTTTAGCAAGAAAATTCCACAATTGGTTACGTAAACTACTATCCGGGGAACAAAATTCAAGAATTTTTATTTACCCAGAACGAGTACATAAACCATGTTATTGCTTCCAATTCAAGCCCGACTATCTCAATCTTCAGAGCCAATATGTATCCCGAAGTTACGGATCTAATTTGCCGACTTCCCTTACCTACATTATTCTATCGACTAGAGACTCTTCACCTTGGAGACCAGCTGCGGATATCGGTACGGCCTGTTGAGAAGTTTGGGAAATCCCACCATAAATTTTCAAGTTCCGAGGAGAAAATATCGACACAACAGTAAATGTCATGCTCTTCTATTCCATCTACCTCTCTTCGAAAGACTTCCATGGTAGTACGACTATAAAACAAAAAAGAAAACTCTTTCGATATCTCTCGACGGCTTCTTTATGGTCGTTCCTGTTGCCAGGATGAGCAAAAAGCCCATTTTTAATAACAAACGGATACTCAACAGGTTACGGAATTGGAACCGTATTCCCTTTCGTTCAAAATTAATCGAGTATTTAAAGTTTATTAACGAATAAATTCAAAATTTTATTTATAACTTGAAAATTTTCGGCTTTCGCCTTGAACCGACTAACTCGTGATCAACCACTGTTCACACGAAACCCTTCTCCAAGTCAGTCCGCCAAGGTCTCATTCGATTACTTGCCACTACCACCAAGATCTGTACCAATAGCGGCTCCATGCAGGCTTACACCAAACACTTCTAAGCACACCATTTACCCTCCTGCTCACTAAAGTTTCAAAATTTTGTATCCAATCGAAACTGAATAAAAATCATTTACTTTAGCGGTAATGTATAGGTATACAACTTAAGCGCCATCCATTTTAAGGGCTAGTTGCTTCGGCAGGTGAGTTGTTACACACTCCTTAGCGGATTACGACTTCCATGGCCACCGTCCTGCTGTTTTAAGCAACCAACGCCTTTCATGGTATCTGCATGAGTTGTTAATTTTGGCACCTTAACATTACGTTTGGTTCATCCCACAGCGCCAGTTCTGCTTACCAAAAGTGGCCCACTGGGCACAATATATCATAACCTAAACCTTCATATCAAGAAAGGCTAGGTTCTTACCCATTTAAAGTTTGAGAATAGGTTAAGATCGTTTCGACCCTAAGGCCTCTAATCATTCGCTTTACCAGATAAGATTATTTTACATAATTTTTAATTGCACCAGCTATCCTGAGGGAAACTTCGGAGGGAACCAGCTACTAGATGGTTCGATTAGTCTTTCACCCCTATACTCAATTCTGACAATCGATTTGCACGTCAGAACTGTTTCGGTCTTCCATCAGGGTTTCCCCTGACTTCGATCTGATCAAGTATAGTTCACCATCTTTCGGGTCATAGCATATATGCTCAAGGTACGCTCTAGTTAGAGGCATAAATAATATAAATATCAGTATGCATAACTGTATAGAACGCCCCGGAACTGAATTTCTACTTCAGTATAAAATATAAACTAATCCCATATTAACAGTTAAGTTAATTATGCCATTGGGTTTTATTCAAAATACCCAATGACTTGCACATATGTTAGACTCCTTGGTCCGTGTTTCAAGACGGGTCCCGAAGGTATCCTGAATCTATCGCATTGTTAATCATAAAAGCGCATACAATTTAAATAAATAACTCAATAGATTTATTTATCTTTGTAAAATTTCGAAAAATTTAAGCACAATATATAATTATATCTGTCAATGATTTATCAAATCCAATACATTTATTTTATGTTAGCAATCCGAAAAAAACTAATTTGAATAAACTTGAGCATAGGATCTTTTGATAAGTATTTATTACATTAACAGATTACAATGTCCTTATATGGAAAAATTGCTCACTATTTCTATAATATTATAAATACTATAGTATTAATGATGAATTTTCCATAACGGATATTCAGGTTCATCGGGCTTAACCTCTAAGCAGTTTCACGTACTATTTAACTCTATTCAGAGTTCTTTTCAACTTTCCCTCCGGTACTTGTTTACTATCGGTCTCATGGTCATATTTAGTTTTAGATGGAGTTTACCACCCTTTTAGTGCTGCACTATCAAGCAACACCACTCCTTGGAATCACATTCTAGTAATCATTAACGTTATACGGGCCTGGCACATTCTTTGGGTGAATGGCCTCATTTAAGAAGGACTGAAATCATTAATTTCTCATACTAGATTATATATGTTCCATACACTGCATCCCATATTTGCAATAAAGACAGAATGGCTTAGTGCTGAACCGATTTCTTTTCGCTCGCCGCTACTAAGAAAATCCTTGTTAGTTTCTTTTCCTTCCCTAATTAATATGCTTAAATTCAGGGAGTATTCTCATATGAGTTGAGGTTGTTTAACATAGCTGTGGGTTTTATTTTATACACTTAATTGATGAAGTCTTTTCAACGTACATTATCATATAAGAGGTAAATCTTTGAAGTCAATAGTAGAAATATATATTGTTTTTTATTCTAGTAACTCCTCTTATTTAAAGATAATATAGAATACTGAGATTCAATTAATTACAGGTATATTTATTTTTAATATTATGAATTTTTAAATAAATTCAACAACATCACATGTGCTTAAGCAGATTTAAAAAAAAATTACTTTTTCTTCATCTAACAAGCAACTTGTTTGGCATAGTCTCACAACCCTCAACCATATGTAGTCCAAGCAGCACTTCAAAATAAATTAAAGTACATAACAGCATGGACTGCGATATTCGTTCAAAATGTCGATGTTCATGTGTCCTGCAGTTCACACGGTGACGCACAGTTTACTGCGTTCTTCATCGACCCATGAGGCAAGTGATGCACCGCTAAGAGTGATATTTTTTGTTTTGTTATTAATTCATTTTCTTAAAGAAATATAATAATTCGTATATTTCTTTTTCGATTTACCATTTTTTTGTAATACATACAATAAAATGATTTTATCAATGTCTTAATAAAGATGCGAATGTCCAATTCTAAAGAATTGTTAACTTATGAAAGTACAACTTTTGACATTAATATTTAAGCGTTCAATTTTTTAAAAACAGACCATAAATTTCATTTAATTTTGTGTTATAATTTCAACACATATTATTTTTATATAATTCAATACCTTTTTTTAATCTTATTTTTTAAAAATCGTTATTTCCAATACGTACAAAACCGTCAAAGCGATTTATTCTATCAAATTGATTGTTCAGGTTTTATAAACATAACCTTAAATAGCATATATATACACCATTTTGGTGTTATAATTGTCAAGTAATGTATTTGCCTTTAAAATATTTGTTTCTTTGTAGAAGGAACACTTTAATGATCCTTCCGCAGGTTCACCTACGGAAACCTTGTTACGACTTTTACTTCCTCTAAATAAGTTCGGTCAACTTCTGCGAAACAACCGTAACACGTGAGCGTCACAGTGATCACGTCCGGAGACCTCACTAAATAATTCAATCGGTAGTAGCGACGGGCGGTGTGTACAAAGGGCAGGGACTTAATCAATATGAGTTAATGACTCACACTTACTGGGAATTCCAAGTTCATATGAACAGTTTCAGTTCACAATCCCAAGCATGAAAGTGGTTCAGCGGTTTACCCGGACCTCTCGGTCTAGGAAATACACGTTGATACTTTCATTGTAGCGCGCGTGCAGCCCAGGACATCTAAGGGCATTCCAGACCTGTTATTGCTCAATCTCATTATTGCTAGACGCAATTTGTCCATTTAAGAAGCTAGTGTCCTTATAATGGGACAAACAAACAGGTACGGCTCCACTAACATAAACACATTCAAACACGCTTATATTTTACTATAGACACGAATGAAGGCTATGAAAGCTTCAACACCATAATCCTGAAAGCATCTATTTAATATATTTGAATCTCGTTCGTTATCGGAATTAACCAGACAAATCACTCCACGAACTAAGAACGGCCATGCACCACCACCCATAGATTCGAGAAAGAGCTATCAATCTGTCTTACACGCTTATGTTCGGACCTGGTAAGTTTTCCCGTGTTGAGTCAAATTAAGCCGCAGGCTCCACTCCTGGTGGTGTCCTTCCGTCAATTCCTTTAAGTTTCAGCTTTGCAACCATACTTCCCCCGGAGCCCAAAAGCTTTGGTTTCCCAGGAAGCGACTGAGAGAGCCATAGAAGTAGCAACACCCAATTGCTAGCTGGCATCGTTTATGGTTAGAACTAGGGCGGTATCTGATCGCCTTCGAACCTCTAACTTTCGTTCTTGATTAATGAAAACATCTTTGGCAAATGCTTTCGCTTAAGTTAGTCTTACGACGGTCCGAGAATTTCACCTCTCGCGTCGTAATACTAGTGCCCCAAACTGCTTCTTTTAATCATTACCTCTTGATCTAAAAACCAATGAAAGTAGATCAGAGGTCTTATTTCATTATTCCATGCACAAAATATTCAGGCATTTAGAGCCTGCTTTAAGCACTCTAATTTGTTCAAAGTAATTGTACCGGCCCACAACAACACTCGATGAAGAGCACTGAAGCAGGTTTAAAAAGGAGGTATACATAAAGGTACAAAGCATCATTACATATTAGAACTCCACCGGTAATACGCTTGCATATATAAGGTAATGTACAATCCACAATTATAGTTGTACTACCCGTATGAAGCACAAATTCAACTACGAACGTTTTAACCGCAACAACTTAAATATACGCTATTGGAGCTGGAATTACCGCGGCTGCTGGCACCAGACTTGCCCTCCAATAGGTCCTTGTTAAAGGATTTAAAGTGTACTCATTCCATTTACAGGGCCTCGGATATGAGTCCTGTATTGTTATTTTTCGTCCTACGTCCCCGAACTGGGAGTGGGCAATTTACGCGCCTGCTGCCTTCCTTAGATGTGGTAGCCGTTTCTCAGGCTCCCTCTCCGGAATCGAACCCTGATTCCCCGTTACCCGTTGCAACCATGGTAGTCCTAGATACTACCATCAATAGTTGATAGGGCAGACATTTGAAAGATCTGTCGTCGGTACTAGACCATACGATCGGCAATTTATCCAGAGTTTAAGCATATTAACGATTTTCAAGAAAATCGCTTGGTTTTAGCCTAATAAAAGCACACGTTCCATAAGGTCCGTGTTTATATTGCATGTATTAGCTCTAGAATTACCACAGTTATCCAAGTTACTGTTAACGATCTAATGAACCATAACTGATATAATGAGCCTTTTGCGGTTTCACTTTTAATTCGTGTGTACTTAGACATGCACGGCTTAATCTTTGAGACAAGCATATAACTACTGGCAGGATCAACCAGAATAATGTTATTATTATTTTATTAACAAAAACCTCCTCATCCGTCTCACAATCACTTGTGAGACCCACAAATTATTTTTTAAAGTGGCAACCACGAAATTAAAATTTCACCTCAGTTGGCAATAATTTTTTTTTTCCAAAAATTTTTAAAAAATTTCAAAAAAAAAATTCGCCTCCGTTGGCAATTATGGCAGTAATTTTTTTTTTCGAATAACCCCCAGTTGGCAATTGTGGTGGTAATTATGCAAAACAATGGAAAATTCCACTTACCGAAAAATCCACCCATCAGAATTAAGTTTTCAATTTGAATTTCACAACAATTGGTAAGTGAACCAATCAGAAAAATCTACTTATAATCACACGAGAGCGCGCACAACACAACCTTCAGTCTCAAAGGTTAATTTGAAGCTGAGTAGATAAGATAGGGACAGAGGGAATCTCGTTAATCCATTCATGCGCGTCACTAATTAGATGAAGAGGCATTTGGCTAGTCTCCAGTAGCAATTGCTTGGAGTGTTTTTATTCATATTTTTTCGTAACATCGAGTTTGATAACTTAATTATACTTAACCAAATGAGGAAAAATTAGATAATTTTCTCTTTATTAGATTGCTACTATAAAATTTCGGCTGTGTTATTTGGCAGCCGTACCATAAATGTAAGATAAAAATAAACTGCTATTTCCAAACTGCTCTCATAAAGGCTTGATGGACTAGCCAGCTTCCCCTCATCGCTGTTGTAATGATGTCTTGGACTTCTCCGTAATTAAGCCCAAGTTGGTTGATAATGGTCCTGTTAAGATTGGCCCAGATACCACGGGCTCCGACAATAAGTGGTGAGATATTAATATTTTTGTCTGGAAATTTATTCTTTACAGCATCAATGAAATTGGGAGTTCCATAAGTTGGCACCTTGTGTTGGTATTGGTGATTAAGGCTCTCCGGTCCCTCTCAATGTATACCGACGTCGCAAATAATCAGCTCATCATCCTTGGTAAGAATCAGGTCAGGTTTCTTCAAAATTCCTTCTCTGTCTCTTATTTTAGGCTCCACAATTGCATTCCAACCTCTTCTTCTCGCTGCTGCCACTAGTCTTTGCTGCACATAGTTGTGCCTTCTGATCCTTTCCCAGTGAGTCATTGGGCATCCTTGTAGTACATGACAGAGACTTTCTACACGGAAGCAGTTTGCTCTACACCTTCTGGCTCCTGGCGGATTTGACGGGATGCCAACTGTGGGAAGTAGGTTGTACCGAAGATGTAGGGCTTTCATGTAATCCTCTGCAGTCCAGTATAATATTAGATCTTGAAGAATATTAAAGGATGCTAAGGAGAGAAGCTGATATTTCAGCTTCAACCCTACCACCTTTTAACTACACAACTTTTAATCAGTCCAATCAGCTGGAAAAAATAAGTAAGTAAAAATAAGTAAAAAATAAATAAATAAGTTATATGTTTAAGAAATTCAATAATTATACTCCTAGAGTTCCCTCTATATATCTCCTAGTTCAGTTCTTGCAAACAAAAATGAAATTTCAAGTAAATCCTAAATCAACGAAAAAAATTATTAATCGAAGGCACCATACAGGAATCCAAATATCGCGAAAAGTGTAGTAAAGTAGCAGGCTCCATATCCATACCAAGATTTCAAAATTGTTTGCAGATCAAGAACAAATTTGGGCCTTATACGAAGGATAATGAACACTTATTTATTTACAGAGTCAACTGAGAAAAAAATCTGAATGAAATATTTTATTTATATAAAAAAAAATTGCCACACACACAAATTTATCACTAATGTTTAACAAAAACCTAAATATTAGGCAGACTGAATACTTAACATAAAGCAGAACTGATGATACTGACAATCACAATCACATTAAAGTTAAAGTTAAAAAAAATTGCCACATACACAAATTAATCACTAATATTTAACAAAAACCTAAATATTAGGCAGACTGAATACTTAACATAAAGCAAAACTGATGATACTGACAATCACGATCACATTAAAGTTAAAGGAGGACCAAATGAAATTGTTTATTAAAAATGTATAGCTCTAATTAATATTATTAACAATTCATTTGGTTACAAGAAAAAAGATGTTGTTGGTTGGATTACAAAATCTCTTAAGAAATTAAATTAATTGTTTTTGTTTTAGCAAAATAAGTTGAAGTTTTTGAGAAAAGAATCGATAGTTCCTGTCCAGCACTCCACACGATGGCAAATACTTTATTTCGGGTACTCCACTCGTCCCGACTATTGCATTACTTGCATACAAATTAAACAGAAAAATAGTATACAACAGCGGAAGAGCGGGGAAAATTGTTTAAATGAAAAAAGTCATTTGGTTTTGTGAGAAATGAGAAATAATGAGAGCATTGAAACAAAGTTACCTGTGCACAAATAAAAAGGAGAGAGTGGCCGCAATTTGGTGGTTCCCGTTGGCTCTAATAACGCTGAAAAACCACTGCGAAGTGCCCGTAAGATCAATCTCGTTGTCCCGCTAAGTGAACGCATTTTTTATTTTCTATTTATTAATTTTCAAAACACAATTTTGTCACAAGTTTTGTTTCATTATAATTTTTTTAACTCAAAATTAATTCCGTAATGGCCGATCGGGGAAGAAGGGAAGATATATAAATCAGTATTACATTTTTAGATAAGTAAATTTTCTTTCGATTTATTTGCTGGCTTACTGAAAAGAACGATAACTACAATCTACAATGTGTAACTAAACTGCGCTGCGATGAACTAGATAAGTTTAAAAAAAAATCATTTGCATTTTTCAATAATGTGGATATCACTCAATAGAAAAATAAATAAAAATTAGATATTTTCAATTAAGCTTTTTGAATTAATGCCAGCTTTTGACAAACCTTGTCTCACTGTGCGTCGGCTCGTGACCTCAATTGCCTAATATAAAATTGTGTTCTATATTTAATTCAAAGAAACTCACTTCGCAGGTGTCCGAGCTTCCACATTGTACATGATGCGAGTTCGCGTCAAATCCCAGGAGAAGGTTCCAGTTTCTTCTTTTTGCTTCATTCTCAAGCACTTTGGGGTTCTCGTCCACTGGGTTATTAGTCCTGTATTGCATGTAGATTTAGACGATGACAAGCGGATTGTCTCCTTGTCGTTTGTATTTCGCCACTGTCTGCTAGATATTACTGTGGGTAAATAATAGAAAAAAGTTGCCAGTTTCTTTGCATCAATGCAAATATTGCGTGTAATATCCGCAATCAAGTTCACGTGCTTTGTTTAGGCTCCCGGTGCTCCATCATTTGTTTCCCAAATTAACAGTTAAGTTTAATGTCAAAACCTTGTTGAAAATATTTGTTGGTGAACAGATAATTTTCCTGTTACTTAAATTACAATATTGAAGCTTTTTCTCTGAACCTTCTAATTTCTACAAAATATTTTAATATGTTAAAATGTCAATGGTAGAGAAGCTCCTTTCAAACTCAAACCATAATGAACTCTTAACTCTGTTCTCCTCTATCTCCACTTCAGCCACCCCAAATGGACATATGTATTCTTTTTCGTTCTCTTGAGGGCCAATTTCTATAGATGAAGTAAATATATCTCACATGATTCCCCTTTTTTAGAGGTACTTTTTCAGGAATGTTTTTTTTGCAAAATTTAGAACCGTATCTGTTGTTGTATTTGGGTGGGAGACACTGGCACACTGTTCTTGAGGTACTACGATGAAGAAGTTACGTCACATGAAGAAGTGGATAATTTGTTATTTGTTCAGTTATTTTCCTAAAAATTAATGATAATTTAAAAAATATAATAATTTCAATAATCTTACATTTAGGCCAACAAACTCAATCGGAGAATCCTTCACAAAATTTCAATTCTTTTACCTTCGCCTCTAATCATAGTTGTTAATTTCTGATTTTATGCGAGTAATAAGAGAACAAATATGCTCTATTTTCTTGGTGAGTACATATCTGCCAAAATGTAAACAATCCAAAATTTTGAATTGAAGGTACTCAAAATGTTAAAGATAAATTCGGATACACGCACAGCTAAAAACACACAGAGAAAATTAAGAAGGAAAAATGGTTTTCGATTTATCAAAAAGAAATGCTTTAATATTAAAATTTGATAGGTTTAAGATTGTTTTACTATTTGGCACGGATTATGCAAAACAAAATTAAAAAAAAATATTTTTAAAATTTAAAAAAATTCAAGTTCCTGAAATTCGAATGAGACATTTAAAAGAAATATTTTTGAAATAATATTCAAATCAAATCTTTTATTGCACGAAAATAAATTTTGTACAAAATCAAGTAAGTCATTAGAGTAAACAGATAATAGATGTTATTTTTAAGAAATGTTAAATATGTACAATTTTGTGAAATACAAACAAATAAAAAATTTTGAAAACAAATAAAAAAATAAAACAGAAAAATCCCCACAAAAAAAAAAATAAAAAAAAAAGAGGGAAAGAAAGCCCACATATATATTCATAATAAAAAAAAGAGGCGAATAACAAAAAAAAAAAAAGGGTATCCTTATCATATAAAATACACACTTCGCGAGCACACACACACAATTAAATTTTGCTTTTTATTCAAATAATACAATGGGATTTTGTGGAAAAAACAAACTATTACATTCGAGAGGGCGGAGCCCCACCTAGTGGGGTTTCGCAGTCTACTATCTTTTGCCGATCACATGAACACCTTCCAAATAATCCTTGCGTATTCATTGATTTCGAAGAGACCTTTGATCTAGTCGTACAACACCGCAATGTTTTTTAATTTGCGAACAGCTTACACACTGGCATTTGGACATTTCTGATGACATCTTTTTAATGGCAAACAGCACTGAATTCCCCAACCGAATTTGTCTCCGCTTGAACAAAATATGAAAGCAGGAGGGATGGAGGGATGGACTAAGAAGTCAAATAAACAAAGCTCGTAGAACATTCGGAATCCTTAGTGTGGAACTCCAATTTGGCTTGATACCAAAGTAGAACTGTTTCAGTCAAACAAAAAATCTAGCAGTTTTATTTGCATTAATGTGAAAGGTGGAAATGCTCTGCCTGTAACCAACAGGCTTTTGTGTTGTGCACCGTTGCTTGCGTTACATAAAGATCCGGTGGCCCAAGCCATATATATTTTACAATTAACTTTGGATTAGTACTGGACAAAACACATTGGTTGATTACATAACACCGAGAAAGTAGCGCTGCATTGCTCCTACACCCAGAGAAACGAATGTAGCACAAAAATGCAGTCTTATTAATGGAATTCACAAGGTAAAAGGCTAGTTGGAAGATTAAAGAAAACCTGGAGGTCGAATGTTTTGCATGAAGTAGAGTCCCAGAATTTGGAGTCGTTAACACAGATCGTGCTTCGAGAATAGAGAGAGATGAGAGTAACTGATTTGCACCTTTTGTTCCAGGTGGAGTAGAAGTGTTGCTGCTGACAGCAGCTTCTGGAAACCAAGAGAGAGAGGGAGAAAATTGTAAAGAGCTATACAAAACATTCAAAATTAAAAATTCCGCCATATCGAAGCTAAAAATAAAACTTATTAAAGAGGAAAATATCCATATATCAAAAAAGAGAAAAAGAAAAGGAAAGGGTTTCGCAGTCTAGCTAATTGGAGGTCTATTCAGCCTAGAAGCGTCCTTCGTAATTTTGGTGCTATAATAAAAGAGTCGTAGAAACAACATAAGGTCTTTTGATTAGCAAGCAGCTTACCCACTGATATTTTGACATTGCTGATGACAAACAGCACTGGAGTCCCCAACCAAATGTGACATTCGCTTAAAAAAAATTGGAAGCTGCTGGATTAAGGATAAATGGCAAAAAGACGCAAATAATGCACACGCTCGTTATTGAGAGGCAATAGATGGTCCCTCAGTTTTTTTATTTGGAAAAATATTTGCCATTGGATGGAGGGATTGACTTGGACGTCGAATAAATGAAGTTTCTTAGCGCATTCGCAATCCTTTGTCCAATGTAGACCTCCAGAAAATTTCCTGTGAGAGGTGGAAATGATCCGCCTGTAAATAGCAGGCTTTTTTGAACCGTAGCCTGCGTTACATCTTAAAGATCCGGTATCCAAAACACATCTTGCAATGAACTGTGGCTTAGGACTGGACAAAAAACAGTAGATGAATACATAACACCGAGAAAGCGCTGCATTGATCATACACTCCGGAACACCGATATCGCAAAAGATAAGTAGTCTTGTTATTGGAATTCATAAAGTGAAAGGCACGTTGGGAGATTCAAGAAAACCTGGACGTCAAATGTTTTGCATGAAGTAGAGTCCCAGAATTAGGAGTCGCGAACAGACATAAGGTATCGTACTTCGAATAAAGAGAGAGATGGAAGGAGCTGGCTTACACCCTTTGTTCGAGATGCAGACGAATCCAAAAGAGAGAGGTGAAGACAAGGTGAAGAAATATAAAAAATCATTAAATTAAAATGTCAAAAATTGCGCCACATCGATACTAACAACAACAAAAAACAATCAAAGATGAAAATATCCTTAATAAAACAACCACAACAAAAGAGGCAAACATATTGACTATACACACACACATACACATTGAGGAAAAATAATATTACTTAACTTTAACTAACGCACAAAAAAAAAGAAACCCACAATTAACATTATATCATAAAAGTTATTATTTTAAAATAAAAATGTTAAATGCATATACGAAAAAGAAAAAAACTGAAACAATGTAAAATTATTTTGAAACAAAACAATTTACAATATAAGGGAAGTGATCTTTATTTTATTTAAACAGTTTTAACTATTAAGGTAAATTTATAATTGCAATGTTAACAGAATCTAAGCACTTCACAAAAAATGAAACGAAACACAAAATAGTTACTGTATATTTAAAATATCAGAACTTAATTAAAACATAGAAATTTAAAATAAAAATAAAATGTTAATTTTTTTTAAATTTTAAAAATATAAAATGAGAAAGACGCATCATTTGCGTAATACGGAGAACGTAGATCAGCCTACATATATATTTATGTAAAAAAAAAAAACAATCTGCAAAAAAATGAAAACTAATACACATATTTTTTTTTTTTGTTAATAAGTGTAGTTACTCATTTTTTATATGATAAATGAGAAGCATGTATTAAAAATATAAAAAGTAATTCGAATACAAAAAAAGAATATTTAAGTATTGCATAAATACAAATCTATCCCAAAAGAAAAACGTTTCAAACATTGTAATATATATTAATAAGTATTTTTGTAAAGTTTTTCTTTTAAGCTATTTATAGCGTTTTTTGTTTTATAGCTTGATTAGTGGGTGCTTTTTAGTTACAATTTTCTCTCAAGTAAAGTGCACTGTTTTAATCATTGATTATTATTTGTCATTTAAAATTGCATATTTTTCGGCTCATCATACAACATTTCCTTCTCAATAAGGTGTAGGTATCGTTTGATGTCTACTTAATTAAATTTTTTAGTTTATCTATAATATTAATAATTTGCCTTCAATGCAATGAAAATATTGAGGATTGTGAAAGAATTTCAATAACACGTACTGAATATATGAGAATATATGTGTGCCTTCAATGCAATGAAAATATTGAGGATTGTGAAAGAATTTCAATTACATGTACTGAATATATGTGAAGGTTTTCCTCATATGAAGGGTGTCGTCCTTACTGTGAAGATGTTTGAAAGGCTTATCCGATTGTGTACTGTTCTTTGTCAATAGTGTTGCAGGAAATGCGCTAGTAAATTATTTGAACAAATTTCAAGAAAACGGTAAAAAAATAAAACATTTGATGATAAATGAAATGCAAGTGAAACATTCCGATTATGAGATGCTCCTTCATAACTTTAAAATTTAGAAAAAAAGAAATATCTCTAAAAAAAAGTTAGCTTAAAATTTTAAGCCAAACTAAAACAAAATTAAAAAAACAATACTAACACTCGAATGAATTTCGAACGCTTCAATTGCTCTCATCATCTATGGTCTATTCAAGAGATACTAATATATCATTCAGCGAAACCTTAGCCTTTCAATTCAAAAATAATGATTGCTTGTGAGAGTTGGTCAGACGTTTTTCAAAAGTATGTGTAAAAAAACAACAAAAAGTCATATTAGACTTGTAGTAGACAGGAGTTGTAGTAGATCAAGTAAATATTTAAATTTATTTTAGAAAAATTGTATACTATCACAAACTACTTGTTTTTTTACTTTGGAACAGGCGAACATATGGAAATTGGTATGTAGTCGGCGATGTCAGTTTAATCAACTCTTTTTAAAGACGGGATTAGTGAGTGATACTTTCCAAACGCGATAGATTGAAAGATATTGAATAGGAGAACCTTAAATGTAGGAACATTTCTTTAATATTATTGGATGAATACCATTAAGTCGAAAGGGCAAAGATTTTATTTCGCGATGGATTCGCCTTTTTACTTGCGATTATAGGTACTATAAGGCAAGTTATGGATTCGTGCAGAAAAAAAAAATTGAGATAACAATCACACATGACATTACGATGATGGAGAAGTCGAAAAAAGTGGGTCTGGAAATTCCGTCCGTCTGTCTATCTGTCTGTTCGCGCATCTGGAGGCTGAACGGATGGGCCGATTTGCTTCAAATTTGGTATCTAGGATTTATTTGGCCGTCCCTCGGAACGTATTTTTATTTTTGCTCTAAGCCCAAAAATAACGGCACCTGCCATACAATCGTGAAGAAAAAAATTGATTTTCTCAAAAACGGCTCTAACGATTTTGACAAAACTTTCAGAATGCTATTTTTGCAAGACAATCTATCTTTTGGTTCGAAATTTTTTTTCAAAATTGGTCTAATAACGGTACCTCTCATAGAACCAGTATTTTCAAATCAAATTTTCTCGTAAACTATACATTCGATTTCAATAAAATTTTGGCCACAGGAAGCCATTCATAATTTTATTAATATGGCATTTCAAAATTTTCAAAAACTTTTTTTTTTGATTTTTTATAATTTTTTCAAAAAAATTTTTGGTTTTCGAAATATGTTGGAAACGGGTACATTTATTCTTTTTGAAAATTATTTTTCAAATGTTAACTATAGATTGCCGTATATTTGCATACTCAAACAAATTTCAAAATATTTTTTGAAAAAGTTTTTCAAAAATAACTGGTCCAACGATTTTCAATATTTTTTTTTCCTAGATTGACGTATAGCTTTGAAATTTTATTGCATACTTAGTTTTTCCGAGAAAACTCTTAAACTAATTTAAAAAATAAAAGAATTTTCGAAATTATTTAATTTTTTTTTAATATCCATATATACAGCCACTACGCAATTGCTTATCATAAGAGCAAGTTCGTGCGACCCAGTCGTGCATTTTATTTTATTTAGTGTTTTTACTTGGTGCAGAATTTAGATATAGAGTTGACTTAAAAATTTTGCTTATTTAATATAAGAATAATTTATATTTGTTTTTTTTTCAAAGAATTATTAAATGGATGGGCCCCTATAATGTCCACCGTCAGCCTTGTAGAATTCTTCCTTCGTTGTGGATTATGCTTCTGTAGCGGTTGTCTGTGATAGCTCTCACGCTAAGGTATCTGTTAAATCACCTATTCTAATAAGTTGGTCGTGAGATCCCTGTGGTAGGCATACCGCTGACACTCAGTCAACACATGCCTCCAATCCTCTCTCGCAGCACCACATGCACATTCCGCCGAGTCAGCCAAGGCCCTCCTATGCAAGAATGCATTAAGAGAACCATGACCAGTCAGCATAAATCCCGTGAAGAGTGAGAAATCCAGGCATTCCCGTTCGCACGCCTCCCTGACATCAGGGAGAAAATGGAAGGTGGTTCTCCCATTCTCGCTATCAGTCCAGCGAGATTGCCATCTGGAAAAGACACAATCCCTTAACAGAACCTTCCTTTCAGAAAGACCCATGCCACGAGCCCCAGTGCATTCCTCCCAATCAGTTGCTGAGAGCGCCCACTGCCTCCGTAACCTGCAAGCGATAACTTTACGCATCAATTCCAGGTCAAACGGAGGCACACCGGCCAACACCTGCAGAGCCTCAGTAGAGACAGTTCTGCAGACCCGAAGCGAACCACGGAGCATGATCCTCTGACAACAGAGAATCATACCACTTCCTTTCACAGTCTTTACAGTGTCGTACCATATAGACGCACCAAATGTTGCACAAGCAACAAGTAGCCCGTTGTACACAACACGGCCTGCAGATCTAGAAAAGCCCCAGTCACACTACAGCATCCTGCTGACTGCCGGCACAAGAGAGGTGAGCTTCAATATCACCTGTTCAAGATGAGGAAAGAAACTCATTCTCTCTGCGATGGTGATCCCAAAGATACTTGACTTTTGTCACATACCTTAGACTCACCCCGCCAGCTCTAACCGTTGGAGGCCGATTCAAGGACAATTTGCCCTTGAGTAGCATCCACAGCAACATCCACCCCAACATCCGCACCCCAGGTGCCTACCATGCCCATGACCTCCGTACCCCTGCTTTCCAGCTCAGCACGAGACTGGCCCTCAACAAGGACACGAAGATCATCTGCATAAGCAATGCACCTACAGTACGACTGCCAAGAAGAAAGCCGCTGCAGCAGAGGATCCATCATCAGGTTCCAAATATATGGACCCCTAACAGATCCCTGAGGACATCCCCTCTCAACAACCACGGAGACAGAATCCACTCGAATTGACAAGTGAGCACACAGTGTTTAAATCATTCACTACAACAGCGGCATAACCTCTGGTGTCAGTGAAAGATCGCATGTGCGCTGGCAGACCCCTTACCTGTCCTTGAACAAGATAAGGTTCCTGCAACAGCGCAAAGCTACACTGCATGCTGGTTAGTAATTGCCCTAACTCAAACATGGCTGACCGGGCACCTTGGCAGTTAAATTGTTATAATTTAACTTGCCATTTTAGTGCCTGGCACCCGTTCTTGCCACTGCCGCAGCATAGACAGGGCAGTCCATGCTCAGCATAAAGTGTCCAGCCGGACTTCCTCTAAAGTCGCAATCGCGACAATGGATTGCATTACAGCAATCACCTGTAGAGTGTCCACAACGCCAGCACACAGACTGTATCTGTCTACACCTTGACGTGTAGTGGTCCATGCTTAGGCACCGGTAGCACCACTCAACTATCGGTTTCCCCTTTACGAAGAAAGAGAAGTGCTTTATATACATAGCACCTCCCATCCCTCAGGAGCAAATCCGAAGTCCTGGGGCTGCACTCAAGGACGACATTAATCCGCCCTTGACCAGTCTTCCAAGAAGTCGAGAGAGTAACCTCCCTACGGAACTCCTCTTTGGTGAGTTTGAATAAGTTTAACTTATGCAACTCATCAAGGAAATCCTCAGGAGAGATCAGCCTCTCCACCGATCGGACAACGACTGAAATGCCCTTGCCGGATTTTGCCGAGAGACCGACTGCCTCGAGCTTATCACGCTCGGGGAAGGCATTGCGCTCAGCAATCGAGGGCATGCTGACCAGCACACCGCCCTGTTTGTCAGTGCGCACAGTGTGCACCCTGACACCCACAGCGGGCACTAGTTGCTCCACTACCCTCCTTTTGACCTCAGCAGGGGTATAATTTTTCCTACCCCTGACCACCACCGACCATGTCTCGGTAGGCTTGACAGGCTGAACGTCAGGTAGTAACACCTGAGTCTTACCTACCAAACCACCCGAGACCGTGGCCGAGGTATCAATTTGCCTGAACGAAGGCCGCTCAGCCACACCCAGGCCCATGGGAACACCCAAAGACCTGACAGGCCCAATTGGCCTGGCAGCATCCTTAGGTGCCACCACAGACACTTTAGCGGAGGAGAAACCACCCTCCAGCCGCCCCCTGAGCCTTTCGTTGGCCCCCGAGAGACCCATAATTAGGGTCTCATACTTAGAGGCCAACTCAACCACCTCACTGCCAACCTCAGGGCACCTTCCAATCAAGCCTGTCATAAGCAGCTTGATCTCCATGCACCTTGCCATGACACTAGCCAGAATCAGACTTTCGTCCAAACTCTCACCAGTGCCAGACAAGGCGACAGAGCCGCTCCTAGCTGGCCCCACAGAAGGGGGAAGCGCAACTGACCCCTTCCTTAGGTCATCGCCACTAGTGGTAGCCCCAGAAGGAACTGGTGCCACAGACAAGCTCTCCTTTGGAGGAGCCTCCACCGCCAAGGCCCTTTCCGGAGCCTTAGCAGGAGTGGCATCCACCCCAGAAGTGCCAGACACGGGCACCACATCCCCACTGCCACCAGCCACTACCAGAGGCTCCCCGGAAGAAGCTACCAACACCTCCACCTCCTGTGCAGCCACCACCGGAGCAGTTGGCCCAGGTGACCCTTCCGAAGAAGAAAGGGGAACAACATGAACCTTCCTAGGCAACAAGGAATCGGAGGCTGACGACTCAGCCTTCCCCTCCCTTACCACCTCCCTTGCAGCCCTTATCCTTTTCAAGGACTCAATTCTCTCACACTCCATGGCAGAGTCAACTGCCGACGAGCTATCGGCTGAGTCCATAGCCAACTTATCTTTCTTCTTCTTCCCCTTCTTCTTCCTGAGGTTGACAGCCTCCTCCTTCACTTTCTCGTCCTTGAGGAACTTCTTCCTCAACGAGGCAACGCTCTGAGGCTTAACAAAAGCCTCACCCTCGCTCTCACAGTCGCTTGTGAGGCCAACATAGGCTGCCATGCTTGAAAATAAATTTTCCAAAGTGGCAACCACGAAAATTAATTTCGCCTCAGTTGGCAACTATTTTTTTCCAAAAAATTTCGCCTCAGGTGGCAACAATGGCAATAAAAAATTTTCCGAATTACCCTCAGTTGGCAATTGTGGTGGTAATTATTAAAAACAATGGAAAATTCCACTTACCAAAAAGGCACTAATCAGAATTAATCTTCTATTTGCAATCACAAAAACACTTGGTCAATGGACCAATCAGAAAATCCGAAAAATAACACTCGAGAGCGCGCACCACACAACCTTCAGTCTCAAAGGTTAATTTGAAACTTAGTAGATAGGGACAGAGGGAATCTCGTTAATCCATTCATGCGCGTCACTAATTAGATGACGAGGCATTTGGCTAGGTCTCCATTAGCAATTGCTTGGAGTGTCTTTTATTTTCATTTTTCTTAACAATTGTTAAAACCTTAATTTTAATCTAATAAAGTTAATTTTGTATTTATTTGTTATAAAAAAAGAAGAAAAAAACTATTCAAACAATTTAATGCTAATATAATATTTCGGCTGGGATCCTAGGCAGCCGTACCTTTGTTGATTAACTCAGCGCTATTGCCATATTCGTCGCATAAAGGCCTGGTGAGTAAGCCAGCTGCCGCGTATGGTGGTGTTAACGATGTCCTGCACATTCTTCTGGCTGATGTTGAGCTGCCTTATTAGGAAGTCATTTTGTTTACACCAGGCTCCCCTAGCGCCTACAATTAAAGGCAGAACCCGTAGTGTGTTACTGGGACATCTCTGTTGTAAGCGCTCGAGGAATGCTGGTGTACTATATGAGGCCATCTTTTGTGTGTATTGAAGGGCCAGCGGTTCGGGTCCTTCCCAATGAATTCCAACATCGCAAACGATCGTAAGGTCATTTTTGGTGAAAACGATGTCGGGCTTCTTTAGGATCCCATCCTGGCCACGGATTCGCGGCTCGATCTCGGACCGCCAGTCCTTCTCCCTCGCTGCAGTCACTAATCTCCTCTGAACGTAGTTGTGCCTGGTAATTCGTTCCCAGTGTGAAGCTGGACACGCTTGCAGCACATGGCACAGGGATTCTATTCGATTACAGTTGCCCCGGCATCGACGTTCAGAAGGGGGATTTGAAGGAATGCCTTTGGTCGGTAGCAGGTTGAAGCGGAGTAGTATCGCCTTAATATAGTCCTCACTTGTCCAGTATATCGGTGGATTATAAATGAAAGACACGCAAGCCCGATGGTTAGAAACTTGGTGGATTCCATTGCCTGAATAGGAGGTTTCTAATTTGTGCGCATGGAAGTTTTGGCTTGCTAGTTTGTTCGATTTGTGAGGCTGGATCATCCGTCGAATTCTTTCAATCCAGTCTTGACCGATGACAATTATGTCCTCGATGATGTTGTCTGCGGACAGTCTGTCGATCCGATAGACCATGATCACAGGACTACGAAATTCAAACAAACCGAGGCCTCCTTTTTGGACAGGAGCGTAAAGAATGTGGTTGGAGCAGTGAGTTGGTAGGTGTAGAATTGTCCTCACGAAGGTTCGTATTTTACAATCAACTTCTTTGAGGGTCTTCCGCGTGATTGTTGGCTTTTGTAGGGCGGGTATGTATCTAGGCAGCAGGTAACGCCTAAGGATATTGAGCTTTTGGTGCGGTTTTATTGCAGCTCGCTTTATCCTTTGAAGTTCGGCTAGGAGTGTTGATGGACTAGCGTTGGTGTCGCCTGAAGGCGAAAATTGGCTGCCCAAATATCTCATCTGCTCTTCTATTCTTAAGGCTTTGATGGTCAATTCCCCGTATTTAGCAGGTTGCGTTGCGGCGAAAACTTTTTTCTTACTAGGGACAGTTTTGAGATTGACCATCTGGCTCTTGTCGGTGTTAAGAGACATGCCTCTTTCTTGCAGAAAGGCATGTGTGGCTCCCAACATTCTTTCCGCATCCTCTTTGGAATCCGCAAAGAGAAGGATATCGTATGCATACGCCAAGCAGCGAAGTCTTCTATTGGGGGACAGTTCTATGCCAGAAAACTCGTTGAGTCTGCAAAGTAACTCGTCGAGTAGGATGTTAAAGATGATGGGTGAGAGGGGATCTCCTTGTTTCACCCCCCTGTTTATAGAAACTGTCACCGGGTTTGAGCAAGACGATATCCTTGTATTGACGCCTCTCAAGTGCTCAGCCATGTACCTCTGAAATTTCTCGTCGACTCTTGCTCTGCGTAGTGCACGTACTAGACTGTGGTGGGAAACAGTGTCGAAGGCCTTTGCGACGTCTAGTGCAAGTACGCACAATGGGGCCCCATGTCTTCTTCTGCTTTTTATGAGGCTATGCAGAGCGAGAGTGTTAGCGAAACAGCCATCGATGTTCGTAAAGCCCCGTTGATTTAATTGTATCTCGATTGCACTAAGTCTTTTGGCCATTAGCTTAGGCAAGAGACGTATCAAGACCGATGAAATGGTAATAGGGCGAAAGTCGGCTGGGTTAATGGCTTCTGGTGTTTTCTTTATAAGCGTTGTTCGTCCTTGCTTCAGTACTGGTGGGGTGTGCTCCAGTAAAAGCATTGCATTGTATAGGAGGGTCAGCTTTGCGGTTGGGATGGTATTCAGCTTCTGCAGGGTGATGCCGTCGGCGCCTGGGCATTTGGATGACATACTGCGCATTGTATCTATGATTTCTCCGGGTGTTATTGGAGTGGAAACTGTTGTTCGTTGCTCTGGTCCATCGGTAATAGGCGCATTGTCTTCTTTCGATGGTTGGGATAGTGTGCTGGAAAAATATTCTTGGATGAGTTCGGGGGTTGGTAGCAGCGTGGAATCGCTTCCCCATCCAATTCCATTGATTATTCTGTCCGCACAAGATCTCGCATCTCTAGAGTATTCGTCCTGTAGAAGCCCGAACTCAATTGCCCTTCGTCTCCGGGCAGATGTTGTTGCTTGGAGTCGTTGGATTCGTCTGGCAGCTGGGTTCGGGGCGGCTGGTTTCGGCGTTCTGCTCGACCGTGCGTCTCCACAAGATTCCGTGTCCATTTGTCCAATGCATTTCTGCTGGACACGTTAGTGGAGAGCAGGGAGAATCGTAGGCCTTCGTCGGTCGAGTCAAGATTTTCGATGCTCCTAATGTAAGTGGACAAGTTTTCATTTAGGTTATCGGTGGTATCTTGGGTATTATTGTCGTCATCCAGCTCGTGGGCAGACTCGTACTCGGAATTGCTCGATTCCTCGGAAATGGCGTTCACGATAGCCATATTCTGTCTGAATCGTTCAACTCTCTCTCCAAATGAGGTTCGCTGTCGCCTTTTCTTGATGGCCTCTCTGGTTCTGGAGGAGAGAGTGACCAGATGGTTTATTATTTCCGAACTGTTATTGGAACCAAGCATTGCCTCTGCCTTGGCCAGCTCGTCCTGCTCGTCATCCGTCCAATTTCTTCTTGTTGACGTACCCGCTTCAACTTCCATCTCGCTATTGTATTCCGCAGCGTGGGCACGTCTGGTGTGCTGTCGAAGGCCGATGTAGGTGCCAAAGGTCCTACCACAGATCGCGCAGGTGTTGTCGTCAGCGGTCGGTGGCCCTCGGCAGTAGCGGCGTTGGTGTTGTAGTTTACCTTTTTCTGACAAATACGATTAAGAGAGTCATAGTTACTCCCGCCGTTTACCCGCGCTTACTTGAATTTCTTCACTTTGACATTCAGAGCACTGGGCAGAAATCACATTGTGTCAACACCCGTTAGGGCCATCACAATGCTTTGTTTTAATTAGACAGTCGGATTCCCCAAGTCCGTGCCAGTTCTGAATTGATTGTTAATTGATAGTCGTTATAAATCAAAAGAAGATATCTTGCGATATTTCTTAAGGCTTTTAGCAAGAAAATTCCACAATTGGTTACGTAAACTACTATCCGGGGAACAAAATTCAAGAATTTTTATTTACCCAGAACGAGTACATAAACCATGTTATTGCTTCCAATTCAAGCCCGACTATCTCAATCTTCAGAGCCAATCCTTATCCCGAAGTTACGGATCTAATTTGCCGACTTCCCTTAACTACATTATTCTATCGACTAGAGACTCTTCACCTTGGAGACCAGCTGCGGATATCGGTACGGCCTGTTGAGAAGTTTGCGTAATCCCACCATAAATTTTCAAGGTCCGAAGAGAAAATATCGACACAACAGTAAATGTCATGCTCTTCTAGTCCATCTACCATATCTCTCTTCGAAAGACTTCCATGGTAGTACGACTATAAAACAGAAAAGAAAACTCTTTCGATATCGCTTAACAGCCTTCCCCTGCTGGCACTGTGAGATGAGGATACACGATCGGTCATCTTACTGAACCAAGCAGAAGACACTGCATTAGCGTCAATACCGAAAATCGCAGGCACACTCCCAGCCAGTCGAAGCAACCTATCAAGATAAACCAAGTATGGCTCAATGTCAAGGGCATACTTAAAGTATAAACTGCTTAAAAACAGTCTACCAAAGCTACCCTCAACATTCACGCATGCTCCATACTCACTCGAATCGACAAGTGAGCACACAGTGTTTAAATCATTCACTACAACAGCGGCATAACCTCTGGTGTCAGTGAATGATCGCATGTGCGCGGACAGGCCCCTCATCTGTCCTTGAACAAGATAAGGTTCCTGCAACAGCGCAAAGCTACACTGCATGCTGGTTAGTAACTGACCTAACTCAAACATGGCTGCCCTGGCACCCTGACAGTTAAATTGTAATAAGGGCATGCTGACCAGCACACCGCCCTGTTTGTCAGTGCGCACAGTGTGCACCCTGACACCCACAGCGGGCATTAGTTGCTCCACTAACCCTGACCACCACCGACCATGTCCCGGTAGGCTTGACAGGCTGAACATCAGGCAGTAACACCTGAGTCTTACCTACCAAACCACCCGAGACCGTGGCCGAGGTATCAATTTGCCTGAACGAAGGCCGCTCAGCCACACCCAGGCCCATGGGAACACCCAAAGACCTAACAGGCCCAATTGGCCTGGCAGCATCCTTAGGTGCCACCACAGACACTTTAGCGGAGGAGACAACACCACCCTCCAGCCGCCCCTGAGCCTTTCGTTGGCCCCCGAGAGACCCATAATTAGGGTCTCATACTTGGAGGCCAACTCAACAACCTCGCTGCCAACCTCAGGGCACCTGCCAATCAAGCCTCTCCATACACCTTGCCATGACACTAGCCAGAGTCAGACTTTCGTCCAAACTCTCACCAGTGCCAGACAAGGAGACAGAGCCGCTCCCAGCTAGCCCCGCAGAAGGGGGAAGCGCAACTGACCCCTTCCTTAGGTCATCGCCAGCAGTGGTAGCCCCAGAAGGAACTGGTGCCACAGACAAGCGCTCCTTTGGAGGAGCCTCCACCGCCAAGGCCCTTTCAGGAGCCTTAGCAGGAGTGTCATCCACCCCAGAAGTGCCAGACACGGGAACCACATCCCCACTGCCACCAGCCACTACCAGAGGTTCCCTGGAAGAAGCCACCAACACCTCCACCTCCTGTGCAGCCACCACCGGAGCAGTTGGACCAGGAGAACCTTCCGAAGAAGAAAGGGGAACCACGTGGACCTTCCTAGGTAACAAGGAATCAGAGGCTGACGACTCAGCCTTCCCCTCCCTTGCTGCCTCCCTTGCCACCCTTCTCCTTTTCAAGGATTCATTCTTATCACCACATTCCATGGCAGAGTCAACTGCCGACGAGCTATCGGCTGACTCCTTAGCCAACTTGTCCTTCTTCTTCTTCCCCTTCTTCTTCCTGAGGTTGACAGCCTCCTCGTGGACCTTATCCTCCTAGAGGAACTTCTTCCTCAACGAGGCAACACTCTGAGGCTTAACGAAAACCTCCTCATCCGTCTCACAATCAGTTGTGAGACCTACGAAGGCCATACTTCAAAAAAATAATTTTAAGAAGTGGCAACCACCAAAAATAATTTTACCAAAGTTGGCAACAATGTTTTTTATGAAAATTTGTTTGAAATTGTTTTCAAAAAATTTCACCTCAGGTGGCAACAATGGCAACCAAAATTTTTTTTAATTTACCGCCGTTGGCAACCACGGTATTAAAAATTTTATTTAATGGAAAATTCCACTCACCTTCAAATTGGTATGACTTACCAAATTGCTTCAGCCAATGGTAATGAAGCTTTCAAATTAAAAATTTACAACACTTGGTCAATGGACCAATCAGCCAATGGCAATGAAGCTTTTAAATTTGAATTCACAAAACTTGGTCAATGGACCAATCAGAAAAATCAGAAAAAACACTCGAGAGCGCGAACCACACAACCTTCAGTCTCAAAGGTTAATTTGAAACTGAGTAGATAGGGACAGAGGGAATCTCGTTAATCCATTCATGCGCGTCACTAATTAGATGACGAGGCATTTGGCTAGATAAAAGTTAAGGCCGTTCTAGCTGGTGGCCATTTATTACATTTAAACTAATAATATACTACTAAATTTCAAAATTTAAAATACATTTCAGTTTAAATGTTGCCTGATGGTAAAATACAACTAGGGCCAAATATTTCCACTAAGATGTTGAAGTAGTACAGTTCTGAAGAGAGTTTTCCTAGGATTGCTCAGTTTTGTCGTCTTCTCATATAGTAGCAATGAAGGGTCCAGCATGTTGAGAGTGTGGTCTTCTCCTCCATACGAATTTCATGAAATCTCGATGGATTCTGCAGCTTCCGCGGATGACAGTTGTTATTGTATCTCTTTCTTCGTAAAGCGACATCCTTAGATGGTGACTCAAGAATGAATTTTGTTTACACCATATTCCACGCGCACCCAAGATAAAAGGTAGGATATTGATGGTGTATCCTGGGTATCCTGGGTATCTATATTGTAGAGCCTCGATGAAATTGGGTTGGCTATAGATTGCGACTTTGGTGTTGTATTGGGAGCTAAGGGAGTTGGGACCTTCCCAGTGAACTCCTACGTCGCATATTATTAAGGTGTGTCCCTTCATAATCAGTAGGTCGGGTTTTTTTTAGCGTGCCATCTCTGCAACGGATGTGTGGCTCCGTCATATAGGTCCACCCTTTTGCGTCCAGCGATGTTTGAAATTCGCTTTACCACATAGTTATTTCGGGCTATCCTTTGGTGGTGTGATATTGGACACTTTTGGAGGATATGGCTTAAGGTCTCCTTGCGGTTACAACCTGCCCGACAAAAGCGTGCCTCTGGTGGATTGGATGGAATGCTGGCGCATGGCAATAGATTGAACCTAAATTGTACTCCCCTTATGAAATCTTCCCCTGTCCAACATTTAGGGGGATTGCTGATGTAGTGTGAGCTCACGGTGGAATATTGAGCCTGTGATAAGCCGTTCCCTGAAAAAGAGTTGTTTAGGGCGATGGAGTGCTTTTTTCTTATTTCAGTTTTGCTGGATGAATCGGTCAATATCATGGAGGATATTTTGTTGATCCTCTGTCTGGCTAGCTCAAAGGTGTCGTTGAGTGTTGAGCTGGTGTTCCGTAAATTGGATATTCGCTTTTTGATAATAATCGAAATATTATCGGTGAAACAGAATATACCGAGTCCGCCGTATTTCATAGGGGAGTAAAATATGATATTTTGGCAGTTCTGATTGAGGTGGAGTATAGCCCTTAGGTACAATCTTATTTTTTGGTCAACCTCTTTCAGAATTTTTGCCGTAATATTAGGCAGCTGAAGAGCACCAATATATCGGGGCACCAAATATTTCTTGACGATAGTCAACTTCTGGGCTGGTTTTAGCGGGGCGCATTTTATGCGTTTAAGTTGTTCAAATAGCTCACTAATGTTGGCACGAGTGAGGCCCAAGAAGTTGAAATGGAAGCCCAAATACTTGAAGCTATCTCCAGTTTTGAGCGTCTGGATTGCCTCGTTGTTGACGATAAATCTGGTGGTTGTGTCCAAGAACAGTTTTTTTTTGATGGGGACTGTTTTTAGTACTAGTGCTGAGCATTTTTTAGCGTTGACGCTCATACACATCGTAGTTAGAAATTCCGGCGTTTCAGCATGCGCGCTCCGTCTTCTGGAGTATTTGCGACCAAAATTATGTCACCAGCATACGCGAGGCAGCAGAGTTTGCCTCCGTTGACAATAACTCCACTAAACTCTGCATAAAGGATGGTAATTAGCTCGTCCAAAAAGATATTACATTGGATGGGCGATGCGGGATCGCCTTGCTTAACCCCTCTCAGGATCGGGAGTTCTCCTATGATATGGTCATTGCAGGTGATGGTCGTACTGCTGTTTATGAAAGAGGCTTTGACTAAGTTGGTGTATTTGCTATCAACCTTTGCTCTCTTGAGGGCGCGAATTATGGCGTCATGCGGTACCGAGTCAAAGCCTGCGGCAAGGTCGATTGAAATGAGGGTCAGCGGAGCTCCTTTAAGCCTGTGATGTTTGATAAGGCTCTCTATGGTCCAAGAATTGGCGAAGCAACCGTCGATTTTTGTGAATTCCCTTTGACTTTCCAAGAGGTTAATGGCGTCGAGTCTATTTGCCATTATCTTGTTAAAGCAACGGAGCAGGACCGATGATATTGTAATTGGTCTCCAATTCTTCGGATTCTCTAAATTGGTGGTGGTTTTAGAGATCAGAATAGTAGGATTTTTTTCAGATCGTCAGGGAAATCTTCGTCGAGCAGCATCGAGTTAAAAAGAAGCACTATTTTAGGAATGGGGATCTTTTGTAGTTCCTGTTTCCCGATGTTGAATTAAGGGCGCGGATGGAAAGCGTTACCTCATCAATTGTTATTGGCCGGGCAACTGTGATGTCGTCAAATCTATCAGAATGTGTATCCGGAAGCGCAGCGACCGCATGGTGTCCGAAGGTACTTTTGAACTGTTGCAGGAGACTTTCAGCAGTTGGAATTGTGCTTTCGGAGCTCCATGCAACTTTGTCCAGTATGCGATCCGCATATGCTGATTTTTTCTTTAGGAACTCTTGTTGTGATAATTTGTATAGGATCCGCTTTCTTTTCCTCCTGCTACGCGTGCTATTCAAGGCGTTGATAAGCCTATGATTATTATTATGACTATTAGATCTTTCAACACTGAATTTGTTTTTGATGGATTCAAACAACCTATTATTAGCGTTGTGGTAGTTTGAGCCATCATTTAATTGACGTATAAATTCCATATCTTCCTCGTCCATGTTGTTTGTAGACATTGAATTTACATACGAAAAGATATCCAGATTTAACCTGGCAGAATCGTTTAGACTATACGGAGTTTGCGATAGAGTTATCGGTGCCGTAGATTGCGCTTGAATTAATGAGGAGACTAACGCTTTGTATGACGCTAATTGTCTCCTTTTTTTCAGGGCGTCTCTAGATCTGGAGGAATTAAGTAATAAATGGTCAATTATTTTAGTAGGAGTTTTGTTAATCACTATCCGGGGAACAAAATTCAAGAATTTTTATTTACCCAGAACGAGTACATAAACCATGTTATTGCTTCCAATTCAAGCCCGACTATCTCAATCTTCAGAGCCAATCCTTATCCCGAAGTTACGGATCTAATTTGCCGACTTCCCTTACCTACATTATTCTATCGACTAGAGACTCTTCACCTTGGAGACCAGCTGCGGATATCGGTACGGCCTGTTGAGAAGTTTGCGTAATCCCACCATAAATTTTCAAGGTCCGAAGAGAAAATATCGACACAACAGTAAATGTCATGCTCTTCTAGTCCATCTACCATATCTCTCTTCGAAAGACTTCCATGGTAGTACGACTATAAAACAGAAAAGAAAACTCTTTCGATATCGCTTAACAGCCTTCCCCTGCTGGCACTGTGAGATGAGGATACACGATCGGTCATCTTACTGAACCAAGCAGAAGACACTGCATTAGCGTCAATACCGAAAAACGCAGGCACACTCCCAGCCAGTCGAAGCAACCTATCAAGATAAACCAAGTATGGCTCAATGTCAAGGGCATACTTAAAGTATAAACTGCTTAAAAACAGTCTACCAAAGCTACCCTCAACATTCACGCATACTCCATACTCACTCGAATCGACAAGTGAGCACACAGTGTTTAAATCATTCACTACAACAGCGGCATAACCTCTGGTGTCAGTGAATGATCGCATGTGCGCGGACAGGCCCCTCATCTGTCCTTGAACAAGATAAGGTTCCTGCAACAGCGCAAAGCTACACTGCATGCTGGTTAGTAACTGACCTAACTCAAACATGGCTGCCCTGGCACCCTGACAGTTAAATTGTAATAAGGGCATGCTGACCAGCACACCGCCCTGTTTGTCAGTGCGCACAGTGTGCACCCTGACATTCACAGCGGGCATTAGTTGCTCCACTAACCCTGACCACCACCGACCATGTCCCGGTAGGCTTGACAGGCTGAACATCAGGCAGTAACACCTGAGTCTTACCTACCAAACCACCCGAGACCGTGGCCGAGGTATCAATTTGCCTGAACGAAGGCCGCTCAGCCACACCCAGGCCCATGGGAACACCCAAAGACCTAACAGCCCCAATTGTCCTGGCAGCATCCTTAGGTGCCACCACAGACACTTTAGCGGAGGAGACAACACCACCCTCCAGCCGCCCCCTGAGCCTTTCGTTGGCCCCCGAGAGACCCATAATTAGGGTCTCATACTTGGAGGCCAACTCAACAACCTCGCTGCCAACCTCAGGGCACCTGCCAATCAAGCCTCTCCATACACCTTGCCATGACACTAGCCAGAGTCAGACTTTCGTCCAAACTCTCACCAGTGCCAGACAAGGAGACAGAGCCGCTCCCAGCTAGCCCCGCAGAAGGGGGAAGCGCAACTGACCCCTTCCTTAGGTCATCGCCAGCAGTGGTAGCCCCAGAAGGAACTGGTGCCACAGACAAGCGCTCCTTTGGAGGAGCCTCCACCGCCAAGGCCCTTTCAGGAGCCTTAGCAGGAGTGTCATCCACCCCAGAAGTGCCAGACACGGGCACCACATCCCCACTGCCACCAGCCACTACCAGAGGCTCCCCGGAAGAAGCCACCAACACCTCCACCTCCTGTGCAGCCACCACCGGAGCAGTTGGACCAGGAGACCCTTCCGAAGAAGAAAGGGGAACCACGTGGACCTTCCTAGGTAACAAGGAATCAGAGGCTGACGACTCAGCCTTCCCCTCCCTTGCTGCCTCCCTTGCCACCCTTCCCCTTTTCAAGGACTCATTCTTATCACCACATTCCATGGCAGAGTCAACTGCCGACGAGCTATCGGCTGACTCCTTAGCCAACTTGTCCTTCTTCTTCCCCTTCTTCTTCCTGAGGTTGACAGCCTCCTCGTGGACCTTATCCTCCTAGAGGAACTTCTTCCTCAACGAGGCAACACTCTGAGGCTTAACGAAAACCTCCTCATCCGTCTCACAATCAGTTGTGAGACCTACGAAGGCCATACTTCAAAAAAATAATTTTAAGAAGTGGCAACCACCAAAAATAATTTTACCACAGTTGGCAACAATGTTTTTTATGAAAATTTGTTTGAAATTGTTTTCAAAAAATTTCACCTCAGGTGGCAACAATGGCAACCAAATTTTTTTTTAATTTACCGCCGTTGGCAACCACGGTATTAAAAATTTTATTTAATGGAAAATTCTACTCACCTTCAAATTGGTATGACTTACCAAATTGCTTCAGCCAATGGTAATGAAGCTTTCAAATTAAAAATTTAGAACACTTGGTCAATGGACCAATCAGCCAATTGCAATGAAGCTTTTAAATTTGAATTCACAAAACTTGGTCAATGGACCAATCAGAAAAATCAGAAAAAACACTCGAGAGCGCGAACCACACAACCTTCAGTCTCAAAGGTTAATTTGAAACTGAGTAGATAGGGACAGAGGGAATCTCGTTAATCCATTCATGCGCGTCACTAATTAGATGACGAGGCATTTGGCTAGATAAAAGTTAAGGCCGTTCTAGCTGGTGGCCATTTATTACATTTAAACTAATAATATACTACTAAATTTCAAAATTTAAAATACATTTCAGTTTAAATGTTGCCTGATGGTAAAATACAACTAGGGCCAAATATTTCCACTAAGATGTTGAAGTAGTACAGTTCTGAAGAGAGTTTTCCTAGGATTGCTCAGTTTTGTCGTCTTCTCATATAGTAGCAATGAAGGGTCCAGCATGTTGAGAGTGTGGTCTTCTCCTCCATACGAATTTCATGAAATCTCGATGGATTCTGCAGCTTCCGCGGATGACAGTTGTTATTGTATCTCTTTCTTCGTAAAGCGACATCCTTAGATGGTGACTCAAGAATGAATTTTGTTTACACCATATTCCACGCGCACCCAAGATAAAAGGTAGGATATTGATGGTGTATCCTGGGTATCCTGGGTATCTATATTGTAGAGCCTCGATGAAATTGGGTTGGCTATAGATTGCGACTTTGGTGTTGTATTGGGAGCTAAGGGAGTTGGGACATTCCCAGTGAACTCCTACGTCGCATATTATTAAGGTGTGTCCCTTCATAATCAGTAGGTCGGGTTTTTTTTAGCGTGCCATCTCTGCAACGGATGTGTGGCTCCGTCATATAGGTCCACCCTTTTGCGTCCAGCGATGTTTGAAATTCGCTTTACCACATAGTTATTTCGGGCTATCCTTTGGTGGTGTGATATTGGACACTTTTGGAGGATATGGCTTAAGGTCTCCTTGCGGTTACAACCTGCCCGACAAAAGCGTGCCTCTGGTGGATTGGATGGAATGCTGGCGCATGGCAATAGATTGAACCTAAATTGTACTCCCCTTATGAAATCTTCCCCTGTCCAACATTTAGGGGGATTGCTGATGTAGTGTGAGCTCACGGTGGAATATTGAGCCTGTGATAAGCCGTTCCCTGAAAAAGAGTTGTTTAGGGCGATGGAGTGCTTTTTTCTTATTTCAGTTTTGCTGGATGAATCGGTCAATATCATGGAGGATATTTTGTTGATCCTCTGTCTGGCTAGCTCAAAGGTGTCGTTGAGTGTTGAGCTGGTGTTCCGTAAATTGGATATTCGCTTTTTGATAATAATCGAAATATTATCGGTGAAACAGAATATACCGAGTCCGCCGTATTTCATAGGGGAGTAAAATATGATATTTTGGCAGTTCTGATTGAGGTGGAGTATAGCCCTTAGGTACAATCTTATTTTTTGGTCAACCTCTTTCAGAATTTTTGCCGTAATATTAGGCAGCTGAAGAGCACCAATATATCGGGGCACCAAATATTTCTTGACGATAGTCAACTTCTGGGCTGGTTTTAGCGGGGCGCATTTTATGCGTTTAAGTTGTTCAAATAGCTCACTAATGTTGGCACGAGTGAGGCCCAAGAAGTTGAAATGGAAGCCCAAATACTTGAAGCTATCTCCAGTTTTGAGCGTCTGGATTGCCTCGTTGTTGACGATAAATCTGGTGGTTGTGTCCAAGAACAGTTTTTTTTTGATGGGGACTGTTTTTAGTACTAGTGCTGAGCATTTTTTAGCGTTGACGCTCATACACATCGTAGTTAGAAATTCCGGCGTTTCAGCATGCGCGCTCCGTCTTCTGGAGTATTTGCGACCAGAATTATGTCACCAGCATACGCGAGGCAGCAGAGTTTGCCTCCGTTGACAATAACTCCACTAAACTCTGCATAAAGGATGGTAATTAGCTCGTCCAAAAAGATATTACATTGGATGGGCGATGCGGGATCGCCTTGCTTAACCCCTCTCAGGATCGGGAGTTCTCCTATGATATGGTCATTGCAGGTGATGGTCGTACTGCTGTTTATGAAAGAGGCTTTGACTAAGTTGGTGTATTTGCTATCAACCTTTGCTCTCTTGAGGGCGCGAATTATGGCGTCATGCGGTACCGAGTCAAAGCCTGCGGCAAGGTCGATTGAAATGAGGGTCAGCGGAGCTCCTTTAAGCCTGTGATGTTTGATAAGGCTCTCTATGGTCCAAGAATTGGCGAAGCAACCGTCGATTTTTGTGAATTCCCTTTGACTTTCCAAGAGGTTAATGGCGTCGAGTCTATTTGCCATTATCTTGTTAAAGCAACGGAGCAGGACCGATGATATTGTAATTGGTCTCCAATTCTTCGGATTCTCTAAATTGGTGGTGGTTTTAGAGATCAGAATAGTAGGATTTTTTTCAGATCGTCAGGGAAATCTTCGTCGAGCAGCATCGAGTTAAAAAGAAGCACTATTTTAGGAATGGGGATCTTTTGTAGTTCCTGTTTCCCGATGTTGAATTAAGGGCGCGGATGGAAAGCGTTACCTCATCAATTGTTATTGGCCGGGCAACTGTGATGTCGTCAAATCTATCAGAATGTGTATCCGGAAGCGCAGCGACCGCATGGTGTCCGAAGGTACTTTTGAACTGTTGCAGGAGACTTTCAGCAGTTGGAATTGTGCTTTCGGAGCTCCATGCAACTTTGTCCAGTATGCGATCCGCATATGCTGATTTTTTCTTTAGGAACTCTTGTTGTGATAATTTGTATAGGATCCGCTTTCTTTTCCTCCTGCTACGCGTGCTATTCAAGGCGTTGATAAGCCTATGATTATTATTATGACTATTAGATCTTTCAACACTGAATTTGTTTTTGATGGATTCAAACAACCTATTATTAGCGTTGTGGTAGTTTGAGCCATCATTTAATTGACGTATAAATTCCATATCTTCCTCGTCCATGTTGTTTGTAGACATTGAATTTACATACGAAAAGATATCCAGATTTAACCTGGCAGAATCGTTTAGACTATACGGAGTTTGCGATAGAGTTATCGGTGCCGTAGATTGCGCTTGAATTAATGAGGAGACTAACGCTTTGTATGACGCTAATTGTCTCCTTTTTTTCAGGGCGTCTCTAGATCTGGAGGAATTAAGTAATAAATGGTCAATTATTTTAGTAGGAGTTTTGTTAATCACTATCCGGGGAACAAAATTCAAGAATTTTTATTTACCCAGAACGAGTACATAAACCATGTTATTGCTTCCAATTCAAGCCCGACTATCTCAATCTTCAGAGCCAATCCTTATCCCGAAGTTACGGATCTAATTTGCCGACTTCCCTTACCTACATTATTCTATCGACTAGAGACTCTTCACCTTGGAGACCAGCTGCGGATATCGGTACGGCCTGTTGAGAAGTTTGCGTAATCCCACCATAAATTTTCAAGGTCCGAAGAGAAAATATCGACACAACAGTAAATGTCATGCTCTTCTAGTCCATCTACCATATCTCTCTTCGAAAGACTTCCATGGTAGTACGACTATAAAACAGAAAAGAAAACTCTTTCGATATCGCTTAACAGCCTTCCCCTGCTGGCACTGTGAGATGAGGATACACGATCGGTCATCTTACTGAACCAAGCAGAAGACACTGCATTAGCGTCAATACCGAAAAACGCAGGCACACTCCCAGCCAGTCGAAGCAACCTATCAAGATAAACCAAGTATGGCTCAATGTCAAGGGCATACTTAAAGTATAAACTGCTTAAAAACAGTCTACCAAAGCTACCCTCAACATTCACGCATACTCCATACTCACTCGAATCGACAAGTGAGCACACAGTGTTTAAATCATTCACTACAACAGCGGCATAACCTCTGGTGTCAGTGAATGATCGCATGTGCGCGGACAGGCCCCTCATCTGTCCTTGAACAAGATAAGGTTCCTGCAACAGCGCAAAGCTACACTGCATGCTGGTTAGTAACTGACCTAACTCAAACATGGCTGCCCTGGCACCCTGACAGTTAAATTGTAATAAGGGCATGCTGACCAGCACACCGCCCTGTTTGTCAGTGCGCACAGTGTGCACCCTGACATTCACAGCGGGCATTAGTTGCTCCACTAACCCTGACCACCACCGACCATGTCCCGGTAGGCTTGACAGGCTGAACATCAGGCAGTAACACCTGAGTCTTACCTACCAAACCACCCGAGACCGTGGCCGAGGTATCAATTTGCCTGAACGAAGGCCGCTCAGCCACACCCAGGCCCATGGGAACACCCAAAGACCTAACAGCCCCAATTGTCCTGGCAGCATCCTTAGGTGCCACCACAGACACTTTAGCGGAGGAGACAACACCACCCTCCAGCCGCCCCCTGAGCCTTTCGTTGGCCCCCGAGAGACCCATAATTAGGGTCTCATACTTGGAGGCCAACTCAACAACCTCGCTGCCAACCTCAGGGCACCTGCCAATCAAGCCTCTCCATACACCTTGCCATGACACTAGCCAGAGTCAGACTTTCGTCCAAACTCTCACCAGTGCCAGACAAGGAGACAGAGCCGCTCCCAGCTAGCCCCGCAGAAGGGGGAAGCGCAACTGACCCCTTCCTTAGGTCATCGCCAGCAGTGGTAGCCCCAGAAGGAACTGGTGCCACAGACAAGCGCTCCTTTGGAGGAGCCTCCACCGCCAAGGCCCTTTCAGGAGCCTTAGCAGGAGTGTCATCCACCCCAGAAGTGCCAGACACGGGCACCACATCCCCACTGCCACCAGCCACTACCAGAGGCTCCCCGGAAGAAGCCACCAACACCTCCACCTCCTGTGCAGCCACCACCGGAGCAGTTGGACCAGGAGACCCTTCCGAAGAAGAAAGGGGAACCACGTGGACCTTCCTAGGTAACAAGGAATCAGAGGCTGACGACTCAGCCTTCCCCTCCCTTGCTGCCTCCCTTGCCACCCTTCCCCTTTTCAAGGACTCATTCTTATCACCACATTCCATGGCAGAGTCAACTGCCGACGAGCTATCGGCTGACTCCTTAGCCAACTTGTCCTTCTTCTTCCCCTTCTTCTTCCTGAGGTTGACAGCCTCCTCGTGGACCTTATCCTCCTAGAGGAACTTCTTCCTCAACGAGGCAACACTCTGAGGCTTAACGAAAACCTCCTCATCCGTCTCACAATCAGTTGTGAGACCTACGAAGGCCATACTTCAAAAAAATAATTTTAAGAAGTGGCAACCACCAAAAATAATTTTACCACAGTTGGCAACAATGTTTTTTATGAAAATTTGTTTGAAATTGTTTTCAAAAAATTTCACCTCAGGTGGCAACAATGGCAACCAAATTTTTTTTTAATTTACCGCCGTTGGCAACCACGGTATTAAAAATTTTATTTAATGGAAAATTCTACTCACCTTCAAATTGGTATGACTTACCAAATTGCTTCAGCCAATGGTAATGAAGCTTTCAAATTAAAAATTTAGAACACTTGGTCAATGGACCAATCAGCCAATTGCAATGAAGCTTTTAAATTTGAATTCACAAAACTTGGTCAATGGACCAATCAGAAAAATCAGAAAAAACACTCGAGAGCGCGAACCACACAACCTTCAGTCTCAAAGGTTAATTTGAAACTGAGTAGATAGGGACAGAGGGAATCTCGTTAATCCATTCATGCGCGTCACTAATTAGATGACGAGGCATTTGGCTAGATAAAAGTTAAGGCCGTTCTAGCTGGTGGCCATTTATTACATTTAAACTAATAATATACTACTAAATTTCAAAATTTAAAATACATTTCAGTTTAAATGTTGCCTGATGGTAAAATACAACTAGGGCCAAATATTTCCACTAAGATGTTGAAGTAGTACAGTTCTGAAGAGAGTTTTCCTAGGATTGCTCAGTTTTGTCGTCTTCTCATATAGTAGCAATGAAGGGTCCAGCATGTTGAGAGTGTGGTCTTCTCCTCCATACGAATTTCATGAAATCTCGATGGATTCTGCAGCTTCCGCGGATGACAGTTGTTATTGTATCTCTTTCTTCGTAAAGCGACATCCTTAGATGGTGACTCAAGAATGAATTTTGTTTACACCATATTCCACGCGCACCCAAGATAAAAGGTAGGATATTGATGGTGTATCCTGGGTATCCTGGGTATCTATATTGTAGAGCCTCGATGAAATTGGGTTGGCTATAGATTGCGACTTTGGTGTTGTATTGGGAGCTAAGGGAGTTGGGACCTTCCCAGTGAACTCCTACGTCGCATATTATTAAGGTGTGTCCCTTCATAATCAGTAGGTCGGGTTTTTTTTAGCGTGCCATCTCTGCAACGGATGTGTGGCTCCGTCATATAGGTCCACCCTTTTGCGTCCAGCGATGTTTGAAATTCGCTTTACCACATAGTTATTTCGGGCTATCCTTTGGTGGTGTGATATTGGACACTTTTGGAGGATATGGCTTAAGGTCTCCTTGCGGTTACAACCTGCCCGACAAAAGCGTGCCTCTGGTGGATTGGATGGAATGCTGGCCGTTGGCAACCACGGTATTAAAAATTTTATTTAATGGAAAATTCTACTCACCTTCAAATTGGTATGACTTACCAAATTGCTTCAGCCAATGGTAATGAAGCTTTCAAATTAAAAATTTACAACACTTGGTCAATGGACCAATCAGCCAATTGCAATGAAGCTTTTAAATTTGAATTCACAAAACTTGGTCAATGGACCAATCAGAAAAATCAGAAAAAACACTCGAGAGCGCGAACCACACAACCTTCAGTCTCAAAGGTTAATTTGAAACTGAGTAGATAGGGACAGAGGGAATCTCGTTAATCCATTCATGCGCGTCACTAATTAGATGACGAGGCATTTGGCTAGATAAAAGTTAAGGCCGTTCTAGCTGGTGGCCATTTATTACATTTAAACTAATAATATACTACTAAATTTCAAAATTTAAAATACATTTCAGTTTAAATGTTGCCTGATGGTAAAATACAACTAGGGCCAAATATTTCCACTAAGATGTTGAAGTAGTACAGTTCTGAAGAGAGTTTTCCTAGGATTGCTCAGTTTTGTCGTCTTCTCATATAGTAGCAATGAAGGGTCCAGCATGTTGAGAGTGTGGTCTTCTCCTCCATACGAATTTCATGAAATCTCGATGGATTCTGCAGCTTCCGCGGATGACAGTTGTTATTGTATCTCTTTCTTCGTAAAGCGACATCCTTAGATGGTGACTCAAGAATGAATTTTGTTTACACCATATTCCACGCGCACCCAAGATAAAAGGTAGGATATTGATGGTGTATCCTGGGTATCCTGGGTATCTATATTGTAGAGCCTCGATGAAATTGGGTTGGCTATAGATTGCGACTTTGGTGTTGTATTGGGAGCTAAGGGAGTTGGGACCTTCCCAGTGAACTCCTACGTCGCATATTATTAAGGTGTGTCCCTTCATAATCAGTAGGTCGGGTTTTTTTTAGCGTGCCATCTCTGCAACGGATGTGTGGCTCCGTCATATAGGTCCACCCTTTTGCGTCCAGCGATGTTTGAAATTCGCTTTACCACATAGTTATTTCGGGCTATCCTTTGGTGGTGTGATATTGGACACTTTTGGAGGATATGGCTTAAGGTCTCCTTGCGGTTACAACCTGCCCGACAAAAGCGTGCCTCTGGTGGATTGGATGGAATGCTGGCGCATGGCAATAGATTGAACCTAAATTGTACTCCCCTTATGAAATCTTCCCCTGTCCAACATTTAGGGGGATTGCTGATGTAGTGTGAGCTCACGGTGGAATATTGAGCCTGTGATAAGCCGTTCCCTGAAAAAGAGTTGTTTAGGGCGATGGAGTGCTTTTTTCTTATTTCAGTTTTGCTGGATGAATCGGTCAATATCATGGAGGATATTTTGTTGATCCTCTGTCTGGCTAGCTCAAAGGTGTCGTTGAGTGTTGAGCTGGTGTTCCGTAAATTGGATATTCGCTTTTTGATAATAATCGAAATATTATCGGTGAAACAGAATATACCGAGTCCGCCGTATTTCATAGGGGAGTAAAATATGATATTTTGGCAGTTCTGATTGAGGTGGAGTATAGCCCTTAGGTACAATCTTATTTTTTGGTCAACCTCTTTCAGAATTTTTGCTGTAATATTAGGCAGCTGAAGAGCACCAATATATCGGGGCACCAAATATTTCTTGACGATAGTCAAATTCTGGGCTGGTTTTAGCGGGGCGCATTTTATGCGTTTAAGTTGTTCAAATAGCTCACTAATGTTGGCACGAGTGAGGCCCAAGAAGTTGAAATGGAAGCCCAAATACTTGAAGCTATCTCCAGTTTTGAGCGTCTGGATTGCCTCGTTGTTGACGATAAATCTGGTGGTTGTGTCCAAGAACAGTTTTTTTTTGATGGGGACTGTTTTTAGTACTAGTGCTGAGCATTTTTTAGCGTTGACGCTCATACACATCGTAGTTAGAAATTCCGGCGTTTCAGCATGCGCGCTCCGTCTTCTGGAGTATTTGCGACCAGAATTATGTCACCAGCATACGCGAGGCAGCAGAGTTTGCCTCCGTTGACAATAACTCCACTAAACTCTGCATAAAGGATGGTAATTAGCTCGTCCAAAAAGATATTACATTGGATGGGCGATGCGGGATCGCCTTGCTTAAACCCCTCTCAGGATCGGGAGTTCTCCTATGATATGGTCATTGCAGGTGATGGTCGTACTGCTGTTTATGAAAGAGGCTTTGACTAAGTTGGTGTATTTGCTATCAACCTTTGCTCTCTTGAGGGCGCGAATTATGGCGTCATGCGGTACCGAGTCAAAGCCTGCGGCAAGGTCGATTGAAATGAGGGTCAGCGGAGCTCCTTTAAGCCTGTGATGTTTGATAAGGCTCTCTATGGTCCAAGAATTGGCGAAGCAACCGTCGATTTTTGTGAATTCCCTTTGACTTTCCAAGAGGTTAATGGCGTCGAGTCTATTTGCCATTATCTTGTTAAAGCAACGGAGCAGGACCGATGATATTGTAATTGGTCTCCAATTCTTCGGATTCTCTAAATTGGTGGTGGTTTTAGAGATCAGAATAGTAGGATTTTTTTCAGATCGTCAGGGAAATCTTCGTCGAGCAGCATCGAGTTAAAAAGAAGCACTATTTTAGGAATGAAGATCTTTTGTAGTTCCTGTTTCCCGATGTTGAATTAAGGGCGCGGATGGTAAGCGTTACCTTATCAATTGTTATTGGCCGGGCAACTGTGATGTCGTCAAATCTATCAGAATGTGTATCCGGAAGCGCAGCGACCGCATGGTGTCCGAAGGTACTTTTGAACTGTTGCAGGAGACTTTCAGCAGTTGGAATTGTGCTTTCGGAGCTCCATGCAACTTTGTCCAGTATGCGATCCGCATATGCTGATTTATTCTTTAGGAACTCTTGTTGTGATAATTTGTATAGGATCCGCTTTCTTTTCCTCCTGCTACGCGTGCTATTCAAGGCGTTGATAAGTCTATGATTATTATTATGACTATTAGATCTTTCAACACTGAATTTGTTTTTGATGGATTCAAACAACCTATTATTAGCGTTGTGGTAGTTTGAGCCATCATTTAATTGACGTATAAATTCCATATCTTCCTCGTCCATGTTGTTTGTAGACATTGAGTTTACATACGAAAAGGTATCCAGATTTAACCTGGCAGAATCGTTTAGACTATACGGAGTTTGCGATAGAGTTATCGGTGCCGTAGATTGCGCTTGAATTAATGAGGAGACTAACGCTTTGTATGACGCTAATTGTCTCCTTTTTTTCAGGGCGTCTCTAGATCTGGAGGAATTAAGTAATAAATGGTCAATTATTTTAGTAGGAGTTTTGTTAATCACTATCCGGGGAACAAAATTCAAGAATTTTTATTAACCCAGAACGAGTACATAAACCATGTTATTGCTTCCAATTCAAGCCCGACTATCTCAATCTTCAGAGCCAATCCTTATCCCGAAGTTACGGATCTAATTTGCCGACTTCCCTTACCTACATTATTCTATCGACTAGAGACTCTTCACCTTGGAGACCAGCTGCGGATATCGGTACTGCCTGTTGAGAAGTTTGCGTAATCCCACCATAAATTTTCAAGGTCCGAAGAGAAAATATCGACACAACAGTAAATGTCATGCTCTTCTAGTCCATCTACCATATCTCTCTTCGAAAGACTTCCATGGTAGTACGACTATAAAACAGAAAAGAAAACTCTTTCGATATCGCTTAACAGCCTTCCCCTGCTGGCACTGTGAGATGAGGATACACGATCGGTCATCTTACTGAACCAAGCAGAAGACACTGCATTAGCGTCAATACCGAAAAACGCAGGCACACTCCCAGCCAGTCGAAGCAACCTATCAAGATAAACCAAGTATGGCTCAATGTCAAGGGCATACTTAAAGTATAAACTGCTTAAAAACAGTCTACCAAAGCTACCCTCAACATTCACGCATACTCCATACTCACTCGAATCGACAAGTGAGCACACAGTGTTTAAATCATTCACTACAACAGCGGCATAACCTCTGGTGTCAGTGAATGATCGCATGTGCGCGGACAGGCCCCTCATCTGTCCTTGAACAAGATATGGTTCCTGCAACAGCGCAAAGCTACACTGCATGCTGGTTAGTAACTGACCTAACTCAAACATGGCTGCCCTGGCACCCTGACAGTTAAATTGTAATAAGGGCATGCTGACCAGCACACCGCCCTGTTTGTCAGTGCGCACAGTGTGCACCCTGACACCCACAGCGGGCATTAGTTGCTCCACTAACCCTGACCACCACCGACCATGTCCCGGTAGGCTTGACAGGCTGAACATCAGGCAGTAACACCTGAGTCTTACCTACCAAACCACCCGAGACCGTGGCCGAGGTATCAATTTGCCTGAACGAAGGCCGCTCAGCCACACCCAGGCCCATGGGAACACCCAAAGACCTAACAGCCTCAATTGTCCTGGCAGCATCCTTAGGTGCCACCACAGACACTTTAGCGGAGGAGACAACACCACCCTCCAGCCGCCCCCTGAGCCTTTCGTTGGCCCCCGAGAGACCCATAATTAGGGTATCATACTTGGAGGCCAACTCAACAACCTCGCTGCCAACCTCAGGGCACCTGCCAATCAAGCCTCTCCATACACCTTGCCATGACACTAGCCAGAGTCAGACTTTCGTCCAAACTCTCACCAGTGCCAGACAAGGAGACAGAGCCGCTCCCAGCTAGCCCCGCAGAAGGGGGAAGCGCAACTGACCCCTTCCTTAGGTCATCGCCAGCAGTGGTAGCCCCAGAAGGAACTGGTGCCACAGACAAGCGCTCCTTTGGAGGAGCCTCCACCGCCAAGGCCCTTTCAGGAGCCTTAGCAGGAGTGTCATCCACCCCAGAAGTGCCAGACACGGGCACCACATCCCCACTGCCACCAGCCACTACCAGAGGCTCCCCGGAAGAAGCCACCAACACCTCCACCTCCTGTGCAGCCACCACCGGAGCAGTTGGACCAGGAGACCCTTCCGAAGAAGAAAGGGGAACCACGTGGACCTTCCTAGGTAACAAGGAATCAGAGGCTGACGACTCAGCCTTCCCCTCCCTTGCTGCCTCCCTTGCCACCCTTCTCCTTTTCAAGGACTCATTCTTATCACCACATTCCATGGCAGAGTCAACTGCCGACGAGCTATCGGCTGACTCCTTAGCCAACTTGTCCTTCTTCTTCCCCTTCTTCTTCCTGAGGTTGACAGCCTCCTCGTGGACCTTATCCTCCTAGAGGAACTTCTTCCTCAACGAGGCAACACTCTGAGGCTTAACGAAAACCTCCTCATCCGTCTCACAATCAGTTGTGAGACCTACGAAGGCCATACTTCAAAAAAATAATTTTAAGAAGTGGCAACCACCAAAAATAATTTTACCACAGTTGGCAACAATGTTTTTTATGAAAATTTGTTTGAAATTGTTTTCAAAAAATTTCACCTCAGGTGGCAACAATGGCAACCAAAATTTTTTTTAATTTACCGCCGTTGGCAACCACGGTATTAAAAATTTTATTTAATGGAAAATTCTACTCACCTTCAAATTGGTATGACTTACCAAATTGCTTCAGCCAATGGTAATGAAGCTTTCAAATTAAAAATTTACAACACTTGGTCAATGGACCAATCAGCCAATTGCAATGAAGCTTTTAAATTTGAATTCACAAAACTTGGTCAATGGACCAATCAGAAAAATCAGAAAAAACACTCGAGAGCGCGAACCACACAACCTTCAGTCTCAAAGGTTAATTTGAAACTGAGTAGATATGGACAGAGGGAATCTCGTTAATCCATTCATGCGCGTCACTAATTAGATGACGAGGCATTTGGCTAGATAAAAGTTAAGGCCGTTCTAGCTGGTGGCCATTTATTACATTTAAACTAATAATATACTACTAAATTTCAAAATTTAAAATACATTTCAGTTTAAATGTTGCCTGATGGTAAAATACAACTAGGGCCAAATATTTCCACTAAGATGTTGAAGTAGTACAGTTCTGAAGAGAGTTTTCCTAGGATTGCTCAGTTTTGTCGTCTTCTCATATAGTAGCAATGAAGGGTCCAGCATGTTGAGAGTGTGGTCTTCTCCTCCATACGAATTTCATGAAATCTCGATGGATTCTGCAGCTTCCGCGGATGACAGTTGTTATTGTATCTCTTTCTTCGTAAAGCGACATCCTTAGATGGTGACTCAAGAATGAATTTTGTTTACACCATATTCCACGCGCACCCAAGATAAAAGGTAGGATATTGATGGTGTATCCTGGGTATCCTGGGTATCTATATTGTAGAGCCTCGATGAAATTGGGTTGGCTATAGATTGCGACTTTGGTGTTGTATTGGGAGCTAAGGGAGTTGGGACATTCCCAGTGAACTCCTACGTCGCATATTATTAAGGTGTGTCCCTTCATAATCAGTAGGTCGGGTTTTTTTTAGCGTGCCATCTCTGCAACGGATGTGTGGCTCCGTCATATAGGTCCACCCTTTTGCGTCCAGCGATGTTTGAAATTCGCTTTACCACATAGTTATTTCGGGCTATCCTTTGGTGGTGTGATATTGGACACTTTTGGAGGATATGGCTTAAGGTCTCCTTGCGGTTACAACCTGCCCGACAAAAGCGTGCCTCTGGTGGATTGGATGGAATGCTGGCGCATGGCAATAGATTGAACCTAAATTGTACTCCCCTTATGAAATCTTCCCCTGTCCAACATTTAGGGGGATTGCTGATGTAGTGTGAGCTCACGGTGGAATATTGAGCCTGTGATAAGCCGTTCCCTGAAAAAGAGTTGTTTAGGGCGATGGAGTGCTTTTTTCTTATTTCAGTTTTGCTGGATGAATCGGTCAATATCATGGAGGATATTTTGTTGATCCTCTGTCTGGCTAGCTCAAAGGTGTCGTTGAGTGTTGAGCTGGTGTTCCGTAAATTGGATATTCGCTTTTTGATAATAATCGAAATATTATCGGTGAAACAGAATATACCGAGTCCGCCGTATTTCATAGGGGAGTAAAATATGATATTTTGGCAGTTCTGATTGAGGTGGAGTATAGCCCTTAGGTACAATCTTATTTTTTGGTCAACCTCTTTCAGAATTTTTGCCGTAATATTAGGCAGCTGAAGAGCACCAATATATCGGGGCACCAAATATTTCTTGACGATAGTCAACTTCTGGGCTGGTTTTAGCGGGGCGCATTTTATGCGTTTAAGTTGTTCAAATAGCTCACTAATGTTGGCACGAGTGAGGCCCAAGAAGTTGAAATGGAAGCCCAAATACTTGAAGCTATCTCCAGTTTTGAGCGTCTGGATTGCCTCGTTGTTGACGATAAATCTGGTGGTTGTGTCCAAGAACAGTTTTTTTTTGATGGGGACTGTTTTTAGTACTAGTGCTGAGCATTTTTTAGCGTTGACGCTCATACACATCGTAGTTAGAAATTCCGGCGTTTCAGCATGCGCGCTCCGTCTTCTGGAGTATTTGCGACCAGAATTATGTCACCAGCATACGCGAGGCAGCAGAGTTTGCCTCCGTTGACAATAACTCCACTAAACTCTGCATAAAGGATGGTAATTAGCTCGTCCAAAAAGATATTACATTGGATGGGCGATGCGGGATCGCCTTGCTTAACCCCTCTCAGGATCGGGAGTTCTCCTATGATATGGTCATTGCAGGTGATGGTCGTACTGCTGTTTATGAAAGAGGCTTTGACTAAGTTGGTGTATTTGCTATCAACCTTTGCTCTCTTGAGGGCGCGAATTATGGCGTCATGCGGTACCGAGTCAAAGCCTGCGGCAAGGTCGATTGAAATGAGGGTCAGCGGAGCTCCTTTAAGCCTGTGATGTTTGATAAGGCTCTCTATGGTCCAAGAATTGGCGAAGCAACCGTCGATTTTTGTGAATTCCCTTTGACTTTCCAAGAGGTTAATGGCGTCGAGTCTATTTGCCATTATCTTGTTAAAGCAACGGAGCAGGACCGATGATATTGTAATTGGTCTCCAATTCTTCGGATTCTCTAAATTGGTGGTGGTTTTAGAGATCAGAATAGTAGGATTTTTTTCAGATCGTCAGGGAAATCTTCGTCGAGCAGCATCGAGTTAAAAAGAAGCACTATTTTAGGAATGGGGATCTTTTGTAGTTCCTGTTTCCCGATGTTGAATTAAGGGCGCGGATGGAAAGCGTTACCTCATCAATTGTTATTGGCCGGGCAACTGTGATGTCGTCAAATCTATCAGAATGTGTATCCGGAAGCGCAGCGACCGCATGGTGTCCGAAGGTACTTTTGAACTGTTGCAGGAGACTTTCAGCAGTTGGAATTGTGCTTTCGGAGCTCCATGCAACTTTGTCCAGTATGCGATCCGCATATGCTGATTTTTTCTTTAGGAACTCTTGTTGTGATAATTTGTATAGGATCCGCTTTCTTTTCCTCCTGCTACGCGTGCTATTCAAGGCGTTGATAAGCCTATGATTATTATTATGACTATTAGATCTTTCAACACTGAATTTGTTTTTGATGGATTCAAACAACCTATTATTAGCGTTGTGGTAGTTTGAGCCATCATTTAATTGACGTATAAATTCCATATCTTCCTCGTCCATGTTGTTTGTAGACATTGAATTTACATACGAAAAGATATCCAGATTTAACCTGGCAGAATCGTTTAGACTATACGGAGTTTGCGATAGAGTTATCGGTGCCGTAGATTGCGCTTGAATTAATGAGGAGACTAACGCTTTGTATGACGCTAATTGTCTCCTTTTTTTCAGGGCGTCTCTAGATCTGGAGGAATTAAGTAATAAATGGTCAATTATTTTAGTAGGAGTTTTGTTAATCAAGGTTGCCTCGATGCTGGCAAGTTCTCGCTCCTCGTCGATGGTCCAGGCCCTCCTCTTGGAGGTTGACGCCTCAGCAGAAAAATCGTCGTTGTAGGATTCTGCATGAGCTTTTGTTTTGTAAAGACGCAGTCCATTGTAGGTAGTAAATGATTTAAATGATGATAAGAGAGTCATAGTTACTCCCGCCGTTTACCCGCGCTTACTTGAATTTCTTCACTTTGACATTCAGAGTACTGGGCAGAAATCACATTGTGTCAACACCCGTTAGGGCCATCACAATGCTCTGTTTTAATTAGACAGTTGGATTCCCCAAGTCCGTGCCAGTTCTGAATTGATTGTTAATTGATAGTCGTTATAAATCAAAAGAAGATATCTTGCGATATTTCTTAAGGCTTTTAGCAAGAAAATTCCACAATTGGTTACGTAAACTACTATCCGGGGAACAAAATTCAAGAATTTTTATTTACCCAGAACGAGTACATAAACCATGTTATTGCTTCCAATTCAAGCCCGACTACCTCAATCTTCAGACCCAATCCTTATCCCGAAGTTACGGATCTTATTTGCCGACTTCCCTTACCTACATTATTCTATCGACTAGAGACTTCACCTTGGAGACCAGCTGCGGATATCGGTACTGCCTGTTGAGAAGTTTGCGTAATCCCACCATAAATTTTCAAGGTCCGAAGAGAAAATATCGACACAACAGTAAATGTCATGCTCTTCTAGTCCATCTACCATATCTCTCTTCGAAAGACTTCCATGTTAGTACGACTATAAAACAGAAAAGAAAACTCTTTCGATATCTCTCGACGGCTTCTTTATGGTCGTTCCTGTTGCCAGGATGAGCAAAAAGCCCATTTTTAATAACAAACGGATACTCAACAGGTTACGGAATTGGAACCGTATTCCCTTTCGTTCAAAATTATCGCATTGTTAATCATAAAAGCGCATACAATTTAAATAAATAACTCAATAGATTTATTTATCTTTGTAAAATTTCGAAAAATTTAAGCACAATATATAATTATATCTGTCAATGATTTATCAAATCCAATACATTTATTTTATGTTAGCAATCCGAAAAAAACTAATTTGAATAAACTTGAGCATAGGATCTTTTGATAAGTATTTATTACATTAACAGATTACAATGTCCTTATATGGAAAAATTGCACACTATTTCTATAATATTATAAATACTATAGTATTAATGATGAATTTTCCATAACGGATATTCAGGTTCATCGGCCTTAACCTCTAAGCAGTTTCACGTACTATTTAACTCTCTATTCAGAGTTCTTTTCAACTTTCCCTCACGGTACTTGTTTACTATCGGTCTCATGGTCATATTTAGTTTTAGATGGAGTTTAACACCCACTTAGTGCTGCACTATCAAGCAACACGACTCTTTGGAATCACCTTCTAGTAATTATTAACGTTATACGGGCCTGGCACCCTCTTTGGGTAAATGGCCTCATTTAAGAAGGACTTAAATCATTAATTTCTCATACTATATTATAGATGTTCCATACACTGCATCCCATATTTGCCATAAAGACAAAATGGCTTAGTGCTGAACCGATTTCTTTTCGCTCGCCGCTACTAAGAAAATCCTTGTTAGTTTCTTTTCCTTCCCTCATTAATATGCTTAAATTCAGGGAGTATTCTCACATGAGTTGAGGTTGTTTAACATAGCTGTTGGTGTTATTTTATACACTTAATTGATGAAGTCTTTTCAACGTACATTATCATATAAGAGGTAAATCTTTGAAGTCAATAGTAGAAATATATATTATTTTTTATTCTAGTAACTCCTCTTATTTAAAGATAATATAGAATACTGAGATTCAAATAATTAGAGGTATATTTATTAAATTAATATTATGAATTTTTAAATAAATTCAATAACATCACATGTGCTTAAGCAGATTAAAAAAAATTACTTTTTCTTCATCTAACAAGCAACTTGTTTGGCATAGTCTCACAACCCTCAACCATATGTAGTCCAAGCAGCACTTCAAAATAAATTAAAGTACATAACAGCGTGGACTGCGATATGCGTTCAAAATGTCGATGTTCATGTGTCCTGCAGTTCACACGATGACGCACAGTTTGCTGCGTTCTTCATCGACCCATGAGCCAAGTGATCCACCGCTTAGTGATATTTTTTGTTTTGTTATTAATTCATTTTTTTTAAAGAAATATAATAATTCGTATATTTCTTTTTCATTTTTTTGTAATACATACAATAAAATGATTTTATCAATGTCTTAATAAAGATGCGAATGTCCAATTCTAAAGAATTGTTAACTTAAGAAAGTACAACTTTTGACATTAATATTTAAGCGTTAAATTTTTTAAAAACACACCATAAATTTCATTAATTTTGTGTTATAATTTCAACAGATATTATTTTTTAAGAATCGTTATTTCCTACAAAACCTTCAAAGCGATTTATTCTATCAAATTGATTGTTCAGGTTTTATAAACATAACCTTAAATAGCATATATATACACCATTTTGGTGTTATAATTGTCAATTAATAGCTTTGTTTGTTGAGCCCTGAAGTCACCCTGGGGTCGCCACAGCGCGTTTTTTGAATTACCTCAACTCGCCCTCAATGCAAAATTCTCTGTTTTTTGAAACCTGGGGTCGCCCTGAAGTCACCCTGAAGTCGATCTTGCTATTTAGCTGGGGCGAGTTGAGGTAACGAATCAGCTGTTGAAGTGACTTTTGCTGTCAAGCATTTCTTGTGTATTTTTCTTCTGTATTTGATTTTTCATGTCTTTTTTCGATAAAACTAAATGAAATGCAAGTGAATGCATTTATTTTGATGAAAGTAAATACAAATCGAACAAATAAAGCAAAATGAAAACTTTTGATTTTGTGCGTTGTGAAAAATATACAAACAGCAGCCGTCATGCGTTTTTTGAGAACCGAAAAACCTAGGTTTTTTTGACAACAAACAAAGCTAATGTATTTGCCTTTAAAATATTTGTTTCCTTGTAGAAGGAACACTTTAATGATCCTTCCGCAGGTTTACCTACGGAAACCTTGTTACGACTTTTACTTCCTCTAAATAATCAAGTTCGGTCAGCTTCTGCGAAACAACCGTAACACGTGAGCGTCACAGTGATCACGTCCGGAGACCTCACTAAATAATTCAATCGGTAGTAGCGACGGGCGGTGTGTACAAAGGGCAGGGACTTAATCAATATGAGTTAATGACTCACACTTACTGGGAATTCCAAGTTCATATGAACAGTTTCAGTTCACAATCCCAAGCATGAAAGTGGTTCAGCGGTTTACCCGGACCTCTCGGTCTAGGAAATACACGTTGATACTTTCATTGTAGTGCGCGTGCAGCCCAGGACATCTAAGGGCATTCCAGACCTGTTATTGCTCAATCTCATTATTGCTAGACGCAATTTGTTCATTTAAGAAGCTAGTGTCCTTATAATGGGACAAACAAACAGGTACTGCTCCACTAACATAAACACATTCAAACACGCTTATATTTTACTATAGACACGAATAAAGGCTATGAAAGCTTAAACACCATAATCCTGAAAGCATCTATTTAATATATTTGAGTCTCGTTCGTTATCGGAATTAAACAGACAAATCACTCCACGAACTAAGAACGGCCATGCACCACCACCCATAGATTCGAGAAAGAGCTATCAATCTGCCTTACACGCTTATGTTCGGACCTGGTAAGTTTTCCCGTGTTGAGTCAAATTAAGCCGCAGGCTCCACTCCTGGTGGTGCCCTTCCGTCAATTCCTTTAAGTTTCAGCTTTGCAACCATACTTCCCCCGGAGCCCAAAAGCTTTGGTTTCCCGGGAAGCGACTGAGAGAGCCATAGAAGTAGCTACACCCAATTGCTAGCTGGCATCGTTTATGGTTAGAACTAGGGCGGTATCTGATCGCCTTCGAACCTCTAACTTTCGTTCTTGATTAATGAAAACATATTTGGCAAATGCTTTCGCTTAAGTTAGTCTTACGACGGTCCAAAAATTCCACCTCGCGTCGTAATACTAATGCCCCCAAACTGCTTCTATTAATCATTACCTCTTGATCTAAAAACCAATGAAAGTAGATCAGAGGTCTTGTTTCATTATTCCATGCACAAAATATTCAGGCATTTGGAGCCTGCTTTAAGCACTCTAATTTGTTCAAAGTAATAATACCGGCCCACAACAACACTCGATGAAGAGCACTGAAGCAGGTTTAAATAGGAGGTATACATAAAGATACAAAGCATCATTACATATTAGAACTCCACCGGTAATACGCTTGCATACATAAGGTAATGTACAATCCACAATTATAGTTGTACTACCCGTATGAAGCACAAATTCAACTACGAATGTTTTAACCGCAACAACTTTAATATACGCTATTGGAGCTGGAATTACCGCGGCTGCTGGCTCCAGACTTGCCCTCCAATAGGTCCTTGTTAAAGGATTTAAAGTACAGTTTTATTTATACAGTTTTATTGCATTTTATTTTGAAATCATATTTTGACAATTCAGTTAGTAATACAAATAATAATATATAAAAAAGTATTGTACAAATGTTGATCAAAATAAAATTAGTGACATTTATGTTTAAGAAAAAAAACAGTATTAATGTCACATCAGAAAAGTTATACATTTAATAAATTAATGTGGGTGGGGTGACCCTAAGAGAGGAATACTTCAAGCAGAGAGATAAGTATACACAATATTCAAAATTGATAATAATAATAACAATACTAAAAAAAGTTACAAAATTAAATCTTCATATATGTAAGTATTTAAACATTATTCAGATCAAATATCTACACTTATTCAGATTAAATATCTACACTTAAACACTCAGTAAACATTCAAGATCCTTAGAATGAAAATCAAAAAGCCAGTTTTTTAGATCTTTTACGAATTTTTTTGAAAAGTTGATAGTTCTTAGACTCAGGGGTAATTTGTTGAAGATGCGGCATGAAGCTACACTATAGAAATTACGTAGCGCAGTGGTGCGGTATCTGGGAATCGAAACGATGTTCATTGAATTAACTCGCAAGTTGTGACTGTCATAAAATCTAAAGATAAGATTACCAGACCTAAGAAAAAAAACTTTTAACACTTTAAAGCAGTATAAATGACGTACGGGAAGAATATTAAGAATTTTGAATAGGGGCAAACTAGGATGCAAGCGATTTTTGTTACACATAATCCTTACGATATGTTTCTGTAATATTAACAACGGCTCTATTTTGTTAAAATAAGATCCACCCCAACAAGTAATACCATATTGTAATTTAGACTGAAAAATACCATTATATATAATAGCCAATAATTTTCTTGAAAAGATTTTTTGTAGATAATAGAAATTCCTTACAGTTGATCTAAAATACTTTTTAAGCGACTCAGTGTGATAAAGGAAGGACATTTTTGAATCAATAATTAAACCCAGATATTTAAATTGATGTACTACTTCAACTTCAAAACATTTTTCAGTGCAATCAAGATCATGACAGAAGTTATCACTTAAAACACAAGAGCAATTATATAAACTGAATTTTTAACACTCAGGTGAGTGAAAAAATATCTTAACATCAGGATATGATAGAGAAGAGAGGCTTAAAAACATGATTTTAGTTTTGGAACTAATGACTAATTTATGGTGGGCAAACCATAGTCTTAATAAATCCAAATCCCAATTGATGTTGCTGATAAGATCCAAACGACTATCTGAACCATAAACGCATCCAACATCATCTGCAAAGGCAGTCAAAACACCTTTAAATCCTAAGTTAAATAGGGAATTAATATATATTAAGAACAAAGTAGGCCCTAATACTGAACCTTGTGGAACACCCAAATTGTTGAATTGATATTCACTCCTGACGTTTTCTATTTTTACTTTTTGAGGTCTATTTTTTAGGTAAGAACGAAACCAATCAAGCATAAAACCACGAAAGCCCGCATATTCAAGCTTATGTAATAATAACTCGTGATCTACCATATCAAAAGCTTTCGTAATATCAACAAACAAAGCTGCAGTGTTCTTTTTCTTATCTAGATTGGAAAATATTACGGAACAAAAATCAAGAAGTGCTTCCTCTGTCGATTTACCCGTTCGAAAGCCGAACTGGACCTTACTGAAAAAGGACTTTTTTTCCAAAAATTTTATTATCCTAGATTTAATAACTTTCTCAAAAACTTTGCTAAAGGAAGAGAGCAGCGAAATGGGTCTGTAGTTAGATACGTTATTAGGAGCACCTTTTTTAAACAACGGAATAACATCTGCACATTTAAGAGCTGCAGGAAATATGCCAGAAGTAATGCTCAGATTAAAAATGTGGGCCAAGATTTCAACTATACAAAGCAATGTTTTTTAAAAGACAGTTAGAGATTCTATCGATTCCACATGAGTTTGAATTTTTTAGAGACTTTATAGACTGTACTAATTCTAGTGGTGTAATTGGATCAAAGAAAAAACTATCACTAAGGAATATCGCTTTAAGAGAACTATGATCACAATGTGGCGCTTGGTTTTGAGGTCTTAAGGTGTTAGCAATCGTTACAAAGTAGCGATTAAAATAGTTGGCAATCTCGTACTTGTCAGAAATAATTGAATTGTCAATTAGTAGTTCTTTTGGTATTTTATTTGTGGTAGGTTTATTAAGAATACCGTTAACTATGGACCATTCACGTTTCAAATCACCTTCAGCTGAATTAAACTGATTTTTATAAAAATTATCACGACACTAAGGAATTTCCTTTTTAAGTTCGGAACTCATTCGTTTTACTTTGTTTAGAAGAGATGTATTATTAGGATGTCTATAACTTTTAAATCTCCAATTGTTTTTTAATCTTATCTTTTGAAGTAAGGTGTGATTAAGCCAGGGCTTAAGTTTTCTTACGTTTTTCTTTTTTTTTACCGAGTAAGTACAATTAGTTATATGTTTATTAAGAACTGCAATAAAAACATCAAAAGATACGGAAGCATTGCTTTCAATGAAGACATTATCCCAAAATTCAAACACTAAGCATCTCTCCAGTTTAGCAAAGTTAACTTTTGTAGGTGTGTTTTCGACCGAAGACCGGTCACAATATGGTCGGAAATGTCAAAATCATAGACAATGATTAAGAGAGACATTAGAAAAGCGTACATAAATATGAACTTAGCATTTCCCCGAGATAATCCTTGTTGGTTCATTAATAAGTGACGCTAGGCCGTTAGATGCCAATAAACTCATGTAATTAGAAACCGTAAGGCTATCCTCTAAAAGATCGATATTAAAATCGCCTAAAATTATAAGGTTCTTACTGTGTTCATTTCCTAAAATTCTAGAAAATTCTTCCAAAAAAATCGAAAAACTGTATTTGTGCAATCTATACACACATAACAAGTGTACTCATTCCAATTACAGGGCCTCGGATATGAGTCCTGTATTGTTATTTTTCGTCACTACGTCCCCGAACTGGGAGTGGGTAATTTACGCGCCTGCTGCCTTCCTTAGATGTGGTAGCCTTTTCTCAGGCTCCCTCTCCGGAATCGAACCCTGATTCCCCGTTACCCGTTGCAACCATGGTAGTCCTAGATACTACCATCAATAGTTGATAGGGCAGACATTTGAAAGATCTGTCGTCGGTACTAGACCATACGATCGGCAAATTATCTAGAGTTCAACCATATTAACGATTTTCAAGGAAATCGCTTGGTTTTAGCCTAATAAAAGCACACGTTCCATAAGGTCCGTGATTATATTGCATGTATTAGCTCTAGAATTACCACAGTTATCCAAGTAACTGTTAACGATCTAATGAACCATAACTGATATAATGAGCCTTTTGCGGCTTAGACATGCATGGCTAAATCTTTGAGACAAGCATATAACTACTGGCAGGATCAACCAGAATAATGTTATTATTATTTTATTAACAAAAACCTCCTCATCCGTCTCACAATCACTTGTGAGACCCACAAATGCCATACTTCAAAAAAAATTATTTTTCAAAGTGGCAACCACGAAATTAAAATTTCACCTCAGTCGGCAATTATTTTTTTTTCAAATTTTTTTGAAATTTTTCAAAAAAAATTTCGCCTCAGTTGACAATTATCTCAGTAAATTTTTTTTTTCGAATAACCCCCAGTTGGCAATTGTGGTGGTAATTATGCAAATTATAATCACACGAGAGCGCGCACAACACAACCTTCAGTCTCAAAGGTTAATTTGAAACTGAGTAGATAAGATAGGGACAGAGGGAATCTCGTTAATCCATTCATGCGCGTCACTAATTAGATGAAGAGGCATTTGGCTAGTCTCCAGTAGCAATTGCTTGGAGTGTTTTTATTCATATTTTTTCGTAACATCGAGTTTGATAACTTAATTATACTTAACTAAATGAGGAAAAATTAGATAATTTACTCTTTATTAGATTGCTACTATAAAATTTCGGCTGTGTTATTTGGCAGCCGTACCATAAATGTAAGATAAAAATAAACTGCTATCTTCAAACTGCTCTCATAAAGGCTTGATGGATTAGCCAGCTTCCCCTCATCGCTCTTGTGATGATGTCTTGGACCCAAGTTGGTTGACAATGGTCCTGTTAAGATTGGCCCAGATACCACGGGCTCCGATAATAAGTGGTGAGATGTTAATATGTTTGTCTGGAAATTTATTCTTTACAGCATCAATGAAATTGGGAGTTCCATAAGTTGCCACCTTGTGTTGGTATTGGTGATTAAGGCTCTCCGGTCCCTCTCAATGTATACCGACGTCGCAAATAATCAGCTCATCATCCTTGGTATGAATCAGGTCAGGTTTCTTCAAAATTCCTTCTCTGTCTCTTATTTTAGGCTCCACAATTGCATTCCAACCTCTTCTTCTCGCTGCTGCCACTAGTCTTTGCTGCACATAGTTGTGCCTTCTGATCCTTTCCCAGTGAGGCATTGGGCATCCTTGTAGTACATGACAGAGACTTTCTACACGGAAGCAGTTTGCTCTACACCTTCTGGCTCTTGGCGGATTTGACGGGATGCCAACTGTGGGAAGTATGTTGTACCGAAGATGTAGGGCTTTCATGTAATCCTCTGCAGTCCAGTATAAAATTGGATCTTGAAGAATATTAAAGGATGCTAAGGAGAGAAGGAATAGAAAGATAGGAAAGAAAGGTGTTACAGTGGTTTGAGATTTTAGGTGATAATTATCTCAAGGCGATTCCACGGGTGGCATCCAGTTGAAACTTGGGAAATAAATAAAAATTGCTGCCCATGCTGGGTTTGAACTCATAGCTCTCAGGTTAAGCAACCAAGCACTACAGCCACTGTACTATTGCCATCCATGACATTAATAACCTTTGGCGGATTTGTATCTCTTCGCAAGAGGCAGTACCACGGAAAAGAACTTAGGTGGAGTCGTCAGGGATCGAATCCTAAACCTTCGGCATGGCAGTCCGACACACTAACCACAACGCCACGGGGTTCCACAATCGAAAAAAGTGCATTGGATAAAACGATGAGTTCCGCTATTTCTCGCTTGAAGATTTGGCGCTGCTGTTTACCCTCCCGATCCCTTATTCTGGGTTCAGCTATGACCGTTCATCCGTTTTTCCTGGCTTTTTCTGAGAGTATCCTATAGTAGTAACCCGTGTCGTAGTGGTTAGTGTGTCGGACTGCCACGCCGAAGAGTCTGGGTTCGATCCCTGACGGCTCCATCTAAAAAAGTTCTTTTCCGGGGTACTGCCTCTTGCGAGGAAGTGACAAATCCTCCAAGAGTAATTAATGTCATGGAAAGTGCTTCTCTGTTAGCCGTTCGGATTCGGCGGTAAATTGTAGGTCCCTTCCATTCCTGCAGAATATCAACGCACACACAGGAATGGTTGAGAGTGTAAGTCACAGGCCCCGGTCCCGCTTGGAGCTGTTGTGCCAACAATTTTTTTTTTTTTTTTTTTTTTAAATCCTGTATCAGTGTGATGCAGGGCAGCCTTAGAGTACATGACAAAGACTCCGTTCGAAAGCAATGGCTGATATTTCAGCTTCAACCCTACCACCTTTTAACTACACAACTTTTAATCAGTCCGATCAGCTGAAAAAAAAAAGTAAGTAAAAATAAGTAAAAAATAAATAAATAAGTTATATGTTTAAGAAATTCAATAATTATACTCCTAGAGTTCCCTCTATATATCTCCTAGTTCAGTTCTTGCAAACAAAAATGAAATTTCAAGTAAATCCTAAATCAACGAAAAAAATTATTAATCGAAGGCACCATACAGGAATCCAAATATCGCGAAAAGTGTAGTAAAGTAGCAGGCTCCATATCCATACCAAGATTTCAAAATTGTTTGCAGATCAAGAACAAATTTGGGCCTTATACGAAGGATAATGAACACTTATTTATTTACAGAGTCAACTGAGAAAAAAATCTGAATAAAATATTTTATTTATATAAAAAAAATTGCCACACACACAAATTAATCACTAATGTTTAACAAAAACCTAAAAATTAGGCAGACTGAATACTTAACATAAAGCAGAACTGATGATACTGACTATCACAATCACATTAAAGTTAAAGTTAAAAAAATTGCCACATACACAAATTAATCACTAATATTTAACAAAAAACTAAATATTAGGCAGATTGAATACTTAACATAAAGCAGAACTGATGATACTGACAATCACGATCACATTAAAGTTAAAGGAGGATCAAATGAAATTGTTTATTAAAAACGTATAGCTCTAATTAATATTATTAACAATTCATTTGGTTACAAGAAAAAGGATGTTGTTGGTTGGATTACAAAATCTCTTAAAAAGTTAAATTAATTGTTTTTGTTTTCACAAAATAAGTTGAAGTTTTTGAGAAAAGAATCGATAGTTCCTGTCCAGCACTCCACACGATGGCAAATACTTTATTTCGGGTACTCCACTCGTCCCGACTATTGCATTACTTGCATACAAATTAAACAGAAAAATAGTATACAACAGCGGAAGAGCGGGGAAAATTGTTTAAATGAAAAAAGTCATTTGGTTTTGTGAGAAATGAGAAATAATGAGAGCATTGAAACAAAGTTACCTGTGCACAAATAAAAAGGAGAGAGTGGCCGCAATTTGGTGGTTCCCGTTGGCTCTAATAACGCTGAAAAACCACTGCGAAGTGCCCGTAAGATCAATCTCGTTGTCCCGCTAAGTGAACGCATTTTTTATTTTCTATTTATTAATTTTCAAAACACAATTTTGTCACAAGTTTTGTTTCATTATAATTTTTTTAACTCAAAATTAATTCCGTAATGGCCGATCGGGGAAGAAGGGAAGATATATAAATCAGTATTACATTTTTAGATAAGTAAATTTTCTTTCGATTTATTTGCTGGCTTACTGAAAAGAACGATAACTACAATCTACAATGTGTAACTAAACTGCGCTGCGATGAACTAGATAAGTTTAAAAAAAAATCATTTGCATTTTTCAATAATGTGGATATCACTCAATAGAAAAATAAATAAAAATTAGATATTTTCAATTAAGCTTTTTGAATTAATGCCAGCTTTTGACAAACCTTGTCTCACTGTGCGTCGGCTCGTGACCTCAATTGCCTAATATAAAATTGTGTTCTATATTTAATTCAAAGAAACTCACTTCGCAGGTGTCCGAGCTTCCACATTGTACATGATGCGAGTTCGCGTCAAATCCCAGGAGAAGGTTCCAGTTTCTTCTTTTTGCTTCATTCTCAAGCACATTGGGGTTCTCGTCCACTGGGTTATTAGTCCTGTATTGCATGTAGATTTAGACGATGACAAGCGGATTGTCTCCTTGTCGTTTGTATTTCGCCACTGTCTGCTAGATATTACTGTGGGTAAATAATAGAAAAAAGTTGCCAGTTTCTTTGCATCAATGCAAATATTGCGTGTAATATCCGCAATCAAGTTCACGTGCTTTGTTTAGGCTCCCGGTGCTCCATCATTTGTTTCCCAAATTAACAGTTAAGTTTAATGTCAAAACCTTGTTGAAAATATTTGTTGGTGAACAGATAATTTTCCTGTTACTTAAATTACAATATTGAAGCTTTTTCTCTGAACCTTCTAATTTCTACAAAATATTTTAATATGTTAAAATGTCAATGGTAGAGAAGCTCCTTTCAAACTCAAACCATAATGAACTCTTAACTCTGTTCTCCTCTATCTCCACTTCAGCCACCCCAAATGGACATATGTATTCTTTTTCGTTCTCTTGAGGGCCAATTTCTATAGATGAAGTAAATATATCTCACATGATTCCCCTTTTTTAGAGGTACTTTTTCAGGAATGTTTTTTTTGCAAAATTTAGAACCGTATCTGTTGTTGTATTTGGGTGGGAGACACTGGCACACTGTTCTTGAGGTACTACGATGAAGAAGTTACGTCACATGAAGAAGTGGATAATTTGTTATTTGTTCAGTTATTTTCCTAAAAATTAATGATAATTTAAAAAATATAATAATTTCAATAATCTTACATTTAGGCCAACAAACTCAATCGGAGAATCCTTCACAAAATTTCAATTCTTTTACCTTCGCCTCTAATCATAGTTGTTAATTTCTGATTTTATGCGAGTAATAAGAGAACAAATATGCTCTATTTTCTTGGTGAGTACATATCTGCCAAAATGTAAACAATCCAAAATTTTGAATTGAAGGTACTCAAAATGTTAAAGATAAATTCGGATACACGCACAGTTAAAAACACAGAGAAAATTATGAAGGAAAAATAGTTTTCGATTTATCAAAAAGAAATGCTTTAATATTAAAATTTGATAGGTTTAAGATTGTTTTACTATTTGGCACGGATTATGCAAAACAAAATTTAAAAAAAATATTTTTAAAATTTAAAAAAATTCTAGTTCCTGAAATTCGAATGAGACATTTAAAAGAAATATTTTTGAAATAATATTCAAATCAAATCTTTTATTGCACGAAAATAAATTTTGTACAAAATCAAGTAAGTCATTAGAGTAAACAGATAATAGATGTTATTTAATACACAATTTGAATAAATATTATTCATTATGTTGAACGGCGTGTGATCCGTGAATAATTAATATAAAAAAATATAAAAAAAATATAAAAAAAAACAAACACTTTAAATTGATCACACAACGAGTCGGTCAATTAATTAACTAACAAAATTGTTAGAAAAAAATTTTAAAAAAGTTAATTAAAAGCTTACTTTGGATGCATTTCGAGACGACCGGCGTCACATCATCAGCATTCACGACTGCAGTGCAAGAAGTCCATTCCATAAAATCAAATTTGACAGAAACGTATATACATATATATAAACAATAAGAGCGACGATTACTAATGTATACGGCTGAACAAATTAGAATTTATGTTCCCGTTGTCTAAATTTAAAGCTTCTCTGTCTTTCTGTATGTAGTAAGCTTCATACGCATCAAGTCGACGATCATCGTTCACCTGCTTTAGGAGATTTATATTGTCTCTGCTCGCGCTCACAATTTCATGTCCGTCAACGAGAGCGTGGTGAGCTACCGCAGACTTATTCGGTTGATTAAGTTTTATACATTGTATGTGCTCATTATATCGTTCTTTTATGCTACGTTTTGTCTGTCCATAATAAGCTCTGCTACATTCGTTGCATTGGATTGCATATATTCCCGATTTATCTAATTTTTCGATTTTATCTTTTGCCGAACCTAATAGATTGCTTAATTTTATTTTTAAGAAATGTTAAATATGTACAATTTTGTGAAATACAAACAAATAAAAAATTTTGAAAACAAATAAAATAAAATGCACGACTGGGTCGCACGAACTTGCTCTTATGATAAGCAATTGCGTAGTGGCTGCATATATGGATATTAAAAAAAATTAAATAATTTCGAAAATTCTTTTATTTTTTAAATTAGTTTAAGAGTTTTCTCGGAAAAACTAAGTATGCAATAAAATTTCAAAGCTATACGTCAATCTAGGAAAAAAAAATATTGAAAATCGTTGGACAAGTTTTTTTTTTAAAAGGTTATTTTTGAAAAACTTTTTCAAAAAATATTCTGAAATTTATTTGAGTATGCAAATATATGGCAATCTGTAGTTTACATTTGAAAAATAATTTAAAAAAAAATCAATGTACCCGTTTCCAACATATTTCCGAAAACCAAAAATTTTTTTTGAAAAAATTATAAAAAATCAAAAAAAAAAGTTTTTCAAAATTTTGAAATGCCATATTAATAAAATTTTGAATGACTTCCTGTGGCCAAAATTTTATTGAAATCGAATGTATAGTTTACGAGAAAATTTGATTTGAAAATATTGGTTCTATGAGAGGTACCGTTATTAGACAAATTTTGAAAAAAAAATTCGAACCAAAAGATAGATTTTCTTGCAAAAATAGCATTCTGAAAGTTTTATCAAAATCGTTAGAGCCGTTTTTGAGAAAATCAATTTTTGTCTTCAAGATTGTATGGCAGGTGCCGTTATTTTTGGACCTAGAGCAAAAATAAAAAATATGTTCCGAGGGACTGCCAAATAAATCCTAAATACCAAATTTGAAGCAAATCGGCCCACCCGTTCAGCCTCCAGAGGCGCGAACAGACATACAGACAGACAGACAGACAGACAGACAGACGGACGGAATTCCCAGACCCACTTTTTTCGACTTCTTCATCATCGTAATGTCATGTGTGATTGTTATCTCAAATTTTTTTTTCTGCACGAATCCATAACTTGCCTTATAGTACCTATAATCGCAAGTAAAAATAAAACAGAAAAATCCCCACAAAAAAAAAATAAAAAAAAAGAGGGAAAGAAAGCCCACATATATATTCATAATAAAAAAAAGAGGCGAATAACAAAAAAAAAAAAGGGTATCCTTATCATATAAAATACACACTTCGCGAGCACACACACACAATTAAATTTTGCTTTTTATTCAAATAATACAATGGGATTTTGTGGAAAAAACAAACTATTACATTCGAGAGGGCGGAGCCCCACCTAGTGGGGTTTCGCAGTCTACTATCTTTTGCCGATCACATGAACACCTTCCAAATAATCCTTGCGTATTCATTGATTTCGAAGAGACCTTTGATCTAGTCGTACAACACCGCAATGTTTTTTAATTTGCGAACAGCTTACACACTGGCATTTGGACATTTCTGATGACATCTTTTTAATGGCAAACAGCACTGAATTCCCCAACCGAATGTGTCTCCGCTTGAACAAAATATGAAAGCAGGAGGGATGGAGGGATGGACTAAGAAGTCAAATAAACAAAGCTCGTAGAACATTCGGAATCCTTAGTGTGGAACTCCAATTTGGCTTGATACCAAAGTAGAACTGTTTCAGTCAAACAAAAAATCTAGCAGTTTTATTTGCATTAATGTGAAAGGTGGAAATGCTCTGCCTGTAACCAACAGGCTTTTGTGTTGTGCACCGTTGCTTGCGTTACATAAAGATCCGGTGGCCCAAGCCATATATATTTTACAATTAACTTTGGATTAGTACTGGACAAAACACATTGGTTGATTACATAACACCGAGAAAGTAGCGCTGCATTGCTCCTACACCCAGAGAAACGAATGTAGCACAAAAATGCAGTCTTATTAATGGAATTCACAAGGTAAAAGGCTAGTTGGAAGATTAAAGAAAACCTGGAGGTCGAATGTTTTGCATGAAGTAGAGTCCCAGAATTTGGAGTCGTTAACACAGATCGTGCTTCGAGAATAGAGAGAGAGATGAGAGTAACTGATTTGCACCTTTTGTTCCAGGTGGAGTAGAAGTGTTGCTGCTGACAGCAGCTTCTGGAAACCAAGAGAGAGAGGGAGAAAATTGTAAAGAGCTATACAAAACATTCAAAATTAAAAATTCCGCCATATCGAAGCTAAAAATAAAACTTATTAAAGAGGAAAATATCCATATATCAAAAAAGAGAAAAAGAAAAGGAAAGGGTTTCGCAGTCTAGCTAATTGGAGGTCTATTCAGCCTAGAAGCGTCCTTCGTAATTTTGGTGCTATAATAAAAGAGTCGTAGAAACAACATAAGGTCTTTTGATTAGCAAGCAGCTTACCCACTGATATTTTGACATTGCTGATGACAAACAGCACTGGAGTCCCCAACCAAATGTGACATTCGCTTAAAAAAAATTGGAAGCTGCTGGATTAAGGATAAATGGCAAAAAGACGCAAATAATGCACACGCTCGTTATTGAGAGGCAATAGATGGTCCCTCAGTTTTTTTATTTGGAAAAATATTTGCCATTGGATGGAGGGATTGACTTGGACGTCGAATAAATGAAGTTTCTTAGCGCATTCGCAATCCTTTGTCCAATGTAGACCTCCAGAAAATTTCCTGTGAGAGGTGGAAATGATCCGCCTGTAAATAACAGGCTTTTTTGAACCGTAGCCTGCGTTACATCTTAAAGATCCGGTATCCAAAACACATCTTGCAATGAACTGTGGCTTAGGACTGGACAAAAAACAGTAGATGAATACATAACACCGAGAAAGCGCTGCATTGATCATACACTCCGGAACACCGATATCGCAAAAGATAAGTAGTCTTGTTATTGGAATTCATAAAGTGAAAGGCACGTTGGGAGATTCAAGAAAACCTGGACGTCAAATGTTTTGCATGAAGTAGAGTCCCAGAATTAGGAGTCGCGAACAGACATAAGGTATCGTACTTCGAATAAAGAGAGAGATGGAAGGAGCTGGCTTACACCCTTTGTTCGAGATGCAGACGAATCCAAAAGAGAGAGGTGAAGACAAGGTGAAGAAATATAAAAAATCATTAAATTAAAATGTCAAAAATTGCGCCACATCGATACTAACAACAACAAAAAACAATCAAAGATGAAAATATCCTTAATAAAACAACCACAACAAAAGAGGCAAACATATTGACTATACACACACACATACACATTGAGGAAAAATAATATTACTTAACTTTAACTAACGCACAAAAAAAAGAAACCCACAATTAACATTATATCATAAAAGTTATTATTTTAAAATAAAAATGTTAAATGCATATACGAAAAAGAAAAAAACTGAAACAATGTAAAATTATTTTGAAACAAAACAATTTACAATATAAGGGAAGTGATCTTTATTTTATTTAAACAGTTTTAACTATTAAGGTAAATTTATAATTGCAATGTTAACAGAATCTAAGCACTTCACAAAAAATGAAACGAAACACAAAATAGTTACTGTATATTTAAAATATCAGAACTTAATTAAAACATAGAAATTTAAAATAAAAATAAAATGTTAATTTTTTTAAATTTTAAAAATATAAAATGAGAAAGACGCATCATTTGCGTAATACGGAGAACGTAGATCAACCTATATATTTATGTAAAAAAAAAAAACAATCTGCAAAAAAATGAAAACTAATACACATACATATTTTTTGTTGTTGTTAATAAGTGTAGTTACTCATTTTTTATATGATAAATGAGAAGCATATATTAAAAATATAAAAAGTAATTCGAATACAAAAAGAGAATATTTAAGTATTGCATAAATACAAATCTATCCCAAAAGAAAAACGTTTATAGATAATATTAATAAGTATTTTTGTAAAGTTTTTCTTTGAAGCTATTTATAGCGTTTTTTGTCTTATAGCTTGATAAGTGGGTGCTTTTTAGTTACAATTTTCTCTCAAGTAAAGTGCACTGATTTAATCATTGATTATTATTTGTCATTTAAAATTGCATATTTTTCGGCTCATTATACAACATTTCCTTCTCAATAAAGTGTATGTATCGTTTGATGTCTACTTTATTAAATTTTTTAGTTTATCTATAATATTAATAATTTGCCTTCAATGCAATGAAAATATTGAGGATTATGAAAGAATTTCAATAACACGTACTGAATATATGTGAATATATGTGTGCCTTCAATGCAATGAAAATATTGAGGATTGTGAAAGAATTTCAATTAAATGTACTGAATATATGTGAAGGTTTTCCTCATATGAGGGGTGTCGGCCTTACTGTGAAGATGGTTGAAAGGCTTATCCGATTGTGTAGTGTTCCTTGTCAATAGTGTTGCAAGAAATGCGCTAGTAAATTATTTGAACAAATTTCAAGAAAACGGTAAAAAAAAAAACATTTGATGATAAATGAAATGCAAGTGAAACATTCCGATTATGAGATGGTCCTTCATAACTTTGAAATTTAGAAAAAAAGAAATATCTCAAAAAAAAAAATTAGCTTAAAGTCTTAAGCCAAACTAAAACAAAATTAAAAAAACAAGACTAACACTCGAATGAATTTCGAACGCTTCAATTGCGCTCATCATCTATGGTCTATTCAAGAGATACTAATATATCATTCAGCGAAACCTTAGCCTTTCAATTCAAAAATAATGATTGCTTGTGAGAGTTGGTCAGAAGTTTTTCAAAAGTATGTGTAAAAAAACAACAAAAAGTCATATTAGACTTGTAGTAGACAGGAGTTGTAGTAGATCAAGTAAATATTTTAATTTATTTTAGAAAAATTGTATACTATCACAAACTACTTGTTTTTTTTTTCTTTGGAACAGGTGAACATATGGAAATTGGTATGTAGTCGGCGATGTCAGTTTAATTAACTCTTTTTAAAGACGGGATTAGTGAGTGATACTTTCCAAACGTGATAGCTTGAAAGATATTGAAGGGGAAAACCTTAAATGTAGGAACATTTCTTTAATATTATTGGAAGAATACCATTAAGTTGAAAGGGCAAAGATTTTATTTCGCGATGGATTCGCCTTTTTTTATTTAGTGTTTTTACTTGGTGCAGAATTTGGATATAGAGTTATATTTGTTTTTTTTCAAAGAATTATAAAAGGGATGGGCCCCTATAATGTCACCCGTCAGCCTTGTAGAATTCTTCCTTCGTTGTGGATTATGCTTCTGTAGCGGTTGTCTGTGATAGCTCTCACGCTAAGGTATCTGTTAAATCACCTAATCTAATAAGTTGGTCTTGTTACTGGTTGCTTCGCATTTTCTTTTGGTTTGTTTGATTTTGAAAACAATTTGCGCGCAATATTTAAAGAGGCTTTTAAAAGTGTTTTAATTTATTTATCTGGGAGCAAGATATTAAATCGAAGATTTTTGTTGTTGTTTAGTTTTTACTTCTAATGAATGTAACGCAGTTGGACATATGTCAGAATTTCATCAATCTTGTTTCAATTTTACACATGGAACCACCACCTCCAGCTAATACTTTGCCATCAAGGAGTGACTTCAATTATTGCTCTGCAGTTAGTTTTTCATATCCTTCGTAATCGGTTTGTATGATATTTACAGTGAATTCAGCCTGATGTGAAGTTGCTTCCCAATATTTCAGAAACGGTTTTTCTTGTTTCTTTTTATTGGCTGCAGGGTTCAAAATAACGACCAAATTTCTTGGGTTCATGCCCATTCATTCATATTCAATTCCATAAATAATTTGGATAGGAAATAAAAGGAGACTAACAAATGCACCTCATTATATTTTTTAATCTGATAGTTAATCCATTGCCTTATAACGAAAGCGTTTAACTACGTTTGGTCGATTGTTTTCGGGGTGAAGATATTCTTTTTTGAAGTGGGCTCGACAAATGCCGTTTTCCATCTATTTAGAAAAAAATCTGTAGGTTAGGATAGATGGAGAAACTAACGACGTGGTTTTGAAAGCGTCAGAGCACACTTCTTCAGAACCATGGGGAAACTGCTATCTGGGCCAGCGGATTTGTGTATATCGAGATCTTTAAGTATTCTTGCAACTAAATGAGTGCGAAAGGAGTTGTGTCCCATAAAACTATTAACTCTCCCAAGAATTAGAGGAATCATGAAACTCTGTGGAACTGTCAAATTTGCAGAAAAAACAAACAATAACAGGTAACAGGAGACATTTTGGAGCGTAGTTCCAGGAAAAAAATTCCAAAATTTTTTTTTTAACCTAGAGAAAAATGAACTATTTTTTTTACGTTTACAGAGATCTGTAGGGGTAGAAACATTTACTCATAAAAAAAGCAACTTTTTAAAAGATAATTTGTAATTGTATGTGTATCGTAGGCGTGACGGTCCAAGTATTCTATTGTTATTTATTGGTTTGAATAAGTTCTACTAATACTTTGTAAAAGTTGTACGACTGTGGTGTGCTTCTAAAACTTATAAAATAAATTTTTGTTTTTGAATGCTTTATACAATTTGACTTCGTACTCTGCATTTGCATAACTTGTATCATTGCCGGTATTGCCCTCAAAAAAGGGTCACACGAGTTCAGTGCAGGTGTATAAAATATAAATGCAGACTGCACACACAAAGGCAATAAAAAAAGGGCAAAATTACCTTTTCTCGCGCACACAAAACCGCTTGCAAATTTCTACTAATTTCAACTACCAGTTTTACTTCTTTAAATAATTAAATTCCAACTGAGGCGAGCAAACACGACTGCACTGTTCAACAACCAAAATTCAACTGAGTAGATAGGGACAGGATGAGAATAAGCTTTACGTGAACGCCTGACAATTAAGTCTTAATTTCACGGCGAACCTACTCGCATTATAGAGTCAAATTAAGTGTTGACCACCACCCTGAAGTAAATCCCAGTAGCAAATTTGTGAACATGTTGAGGCATGTCCACACCCTTTGCTGGGGAGCGAGGCCTATCTAACACCTCTTGCATCCAAGAATCCTTGGATGCCATTCGTTTTCGCATTCGGAGTAACCACAGCCACCACGATACTCCCACAAAGGGGGCCTACCTCATAGATAGTCTCAGGCGACGAAGCTAAGTGTCGTGAAACACAAGAACTCCCCCACCCAGGAGGGCCTATCTCCCGTGGTACCAGAATATAGCCTCCGGTGGTGGTCACTTCCAGGTGAGTATCTCAATACTCGAGGCCTGGCAACCTCAGATATGCACACCCAATCATTAGCCAAGGCAGAAACCAATGACCGAATTGACACTCCTATACAAAACAAACAAAAAACAACAAAAACCGAACAAAAACGCCCAGAAAACCCAACGAAATAGGTTCAGAGTCAAGCCCTGACCAAGCCGTTCAACACAAGCCACAGAAAAGACACATAAATGGAGAGGAACAAGTACATGACACATGCACTCATCCTTGCCAAGACATATGGCCAACAAGGACAACACAAACTACTACTGCAATCTGCAACCAAATACCATAAAGGCTCGCGCAAACCAAAGCGGTTGCGGTGGCGATCACCAAACAGATGATGCACATGTAAACTATACAAATGGCACACACCTAAGCGATGTGTGGGTTGTGAATACGATCCACTGCTGCGTTCAGCCACGCGATCTATGTAGAACGCTGCATGCACCATTTGCCCGCCGTATCGCAGCTGCCATTCGTGATATCTTTTTATTTATTGTTTGAAAGTATTGCAAGCCATTTAGAATATTTAAAAACTAAAAATGTTTTTGAAAAATATAATGAGAAATATGCAAGGTACACTTACGAAATTTTTTTTTTTACTTTTTTGTCTCGTCTAAAAGTAGTACGCCTTCATCAATTTTTGGGGGAATAATTAGATATTAATTATTAAATATTATTATTTCAATTCAACTAACAATGATGTTTTTCATGGCTTGGCCGCGACTGCAAATATCGCGTTGGTTTGAGCAAATTTTTGCCCGCCTCTTTATCGCGCGACCTGCTAGGTCGCCACCGCCACCGCGGCCGCTTTGGTTTGCGCGAGCCTTAAGACATATAAATACATCCGACATCCGTATAATGGCTAGGAAATGATACACGTTCCATTTAATCAAGTAAGTAAGGAAACAATAAGAATAGTGGTATTTCATTGATGATAATTAACCCGAAAGTTAAATATCTCCCACTTATGCTACACCTCTTATGTCTCCTTACACTGCCAGACAAGAGTCAAGCTCAACAGGGTCTTCTTTCCCCGCTAATTTGTCCATGCCCGTTCCCTTGGTTGTGGTTTCGCTGGATAGTAGATAGGGACAGAGGGAATCTCGTTAATCCATTCATGCGCGTCACTAATTAGATGACGAGGCATTTGGCTAGGTCTCCATTAGCAAATTTGCTTGGAGTATCTTTATTTCCGTATTTCCTAACAATCAATTAATAACTTAAATAACTTAAATTTAAATGAATAAAGTTAATTATTTATTTTTGTAAGGAAAAAAAGGGAAAAACTACTCAAAACAAATAATTGCAATTTTTAAATTTCGGCTGTGATGTAAGGCAGCCGTACCAATGTTAGAATTAATGTTGCTGGTTCCATACCGCTCTCATAAAATACTGGTGAATGAGTCAACTTCCTCTCATTGTTGTTGTTATATGGTCCTTCATTGTTCCCAAGTCCGAGTTGGCTAACGATTGTTTTGTTAAGATAAGCCCAGACTCCTCTTGCTCCTACTCGTTTAATGAGTGGTGATACGCTGATTCTTTTGTCGGGGAATCTGGTCTTCACTGCATCTAGAAAGTTGATATTGCCATATGTTGCCACCTTATGTTGGTATTGGTGGTTAAGGCTTTCATGACCTTCCCAATGAATACCTATGTCTGACACAATGAGGTCAATGCCTTCCATAATGTCCGGCTTTTTGAGGATACCTTCTCTATCTCGGATATGGGGCTCTATCAGAACTTGCCAACCTTTCTGTCGCGCAGCTGTTACTAATCGCTGTTGGACATAATTGTGTCGCCTTATTCTTTCCCAATGAGTCAGGAGGCATCCTTGTAAGACATGACAAAGGCTTTCAACCCTGAAACAATTAGCCCTGCAGCGTCTTGCATTGGGTGGGTTTCATGGTATTCCAATCGTTGGGAGGAGATTCCCTTGGCTGTGGTTTCGCTAGATAGTAGATAGGGACAGAGGGAATCTCGTTAATCCATTCATGCGCGTCACTAATTAGATGACGAGGCATTTGGCTAGGTCTCCATTAGCAATTGCTTGGAGTGTCTTTTATTTTCATTTTTCTTAACAATTATTAATACCTTAAGTTTAAGTTAATAAAGTTAATTATGTATTTATTTGTTATAAAAAAGAAGAAAAAACTATTCAAAACAATTTATTGCTAATATAACATTTCGGCTGGGATCTTAGGCAGCCGTACCTTTAGTTGATTGATTCTGCGCTATTGCCATATTTGCCGCATAAAGGCCTGGTGAGTAAGCCAGCTGCCACGTATTGTGGTGTTAATGATATCCTGTACATTCTTCTGGCTGATGTTGAGTTGCCTTATTAGAAAGTCATTTTGCTTACACCAGGCTCCCCTAGCGCCTACAATTAACGGTAGAATCCGTAGTGTGTTGTTGGGACATCTCTGTTGTAAGCGCTAATTAGATGTCGAGGCATTTGGCTAGAATTAAAATTGAGCCGGTCAGCCAGGACGGCCCTTTATTTTCATATAACTAAATTACAAACGACTTATATTTTATTTTTACATAATATAGATATACAATTTGGCGAGGTGTTGGAGTCTGTGCTGCCTTTCAGTATTACTACTATTGCTGGTAGTAGGACCCAAGTTAGATAGGCGCCTCCGAGGAATTGCCCATCGTTTTGACGATATGTAGATAGTGCTAGTGATATTGTTGTGGTGGCCTGGTTCTCCACACGTACTTCATGAAGTTCCGGTGAATAGTATAGCTGCCTCTGATGGTGGTTGTGACAATATCTGCGACTTCTCGTTTTGACATGTTTAGAAGGTGTTCGATGAAGCGATTTTCTTTGCACCATATGCCTCTAGCTCCCATAATAAGAGGTAGCACAAAGATGGTATGTTGTGGGAATCCCTCTTTTATGGCATCAATGAAGTTAGGAGTACTGTATATAGCCGTTTTGGTGTTATATTGCTAGCTCAGTGAGAGTGGACCCTCCCAATGAACGCCAACGTCACAGACTATTAGTGAGTTGCCTTTGATGAGTAGAAGATCAGGCTTCTTCAAGGTGCCATCTCTACAGCGGATATGGGGCTCAAGTTGGTACGTCCAGTTTTTACGAGCGGCTATGTTGGTGAGCCGCTTAACGATGAAGTTATGCCTCGTTATTCGCGTTGTATGTGCGATTGTACACCTTTGTAATATATGGCTGTTAGTTTCCTTGCGGTTACAGCCAGCACGGCAATTACGAGCCTCAGGGGGATTTGATGGTATTCCCATACATGGCAGCAAATTAAAACGAAGTTGAATGCTACGAATGTAGTCCTCCCCATTCCAGCATTTTGGGGGGTTGCTCAGGTGTATGGAGCTAGCTATGGAGTTCTGAGCATGCGATAAGCCGTTTCCAGAAAACGAGTTCTGTAGGAGTTGGTGGTGTTTTTCCTGAATCTCTGCTTTCGTGGTTGAGCCAGTCTTTATCATTTTGTTGATCGCGTTTATGCGGTTACTCATGAGCTGGAAAGTAGCGTTCAACAGTGGGCTCGCACTCCTTAATCTCGTTATCCGCTTGCTTATGATGATTGGGATATTCTCAGTAAAGTTGAATAAGCCCAATCCACCATATCTTATTGGTGCATGGAAGATACTACTATGGCATCTGGAATTTAGGTGTAAAAAATTCCTTGTCGCTTTCCTGATTTTCGCATCGGCTTTATTAAGGACCTTTGCCGTAATGTTGGCATTTGGAGATGAGCTATATACCTGGGGACAAGGTATTCCTTTAAAATAGATAGTTTTTGATGAGGCTTTAGAGGGGCCCTTAAAATCCTCTTCAGCTGCTCAAGCAAATCACCTAGGCCAGGTGGTGAAAGGCCAGTGAATGTGAAATTTTCACCCAGGTATTTAAGTTTATCCCGTATATTCAACACCGGTAGAGTTGTTGAGCCAACCTGAAATACAGTGCGTGTGTCGACGCACACCTTTTTCATAGCTGGGACTGTCTTCAGGACAAGGGTAGAGCATTTTCTAGCGTTTACGTTCATGCTCATATATGTGAGGAAATCTATGGTTTTTGCAAGCATCCTCTTTCCATCGTCTGGGGTTTCCGCTACTAAGATGAGGTCGTCTGCGTAGGCAAGACAGCTGATCTTATTGCCTTTGATGTTAATGCCGCTCTGAAATCTTCGTCAAGAGTAGTGGTGATGAGCTCGTCCAAAAAGATGTTAAAGTGGACGGGCGACGCTGGATCACCCTGCTTAACGCCTCGGAGGATTGGTACTATGCCTGCATATATTCCGTTGCAGTAGATGGTAGTGCTGCTATTCGCAAAAGATACCTTGACCAGATTGATGTATTTTTGGTCGATTTTTGTTCTATTAAGGGCACGCAATATGGCGTTGTGCGGTACGGAATCAAATGCGGCTGCTAGATCGAGTGAGATTAGTGTAAGCGGCTTGCCTTTGATTCTATGGTATTTAATTAGGCTTTGAACAGAGCACGTATTGGCAAAACAGCCGTCGATAGGTGTAAAATCACGCTGACTTTCTTGTAGCTCGATGTTATTTAACCTTTTTGCAATTATACGGTTAAACACACGAAGGATAATTGACGGGATGGTAACTGGTCTCCAGTTTTTTTGGTATTAATGATGTTATATTCGATTTTAAGCCAGCAGGAAAATCTTCTACGATGAGAAGGGCGTTGAGAAAGAGTATTAATTTAGAAGTTGGCACTTTTTGCAGTTTTTTTTTGTGATGCCGTCAGGACCGGGAGCGTTGGAAGTGAGGGACCGGATGTTTGCTTCAACCTCTTCCTTAGTGATTGGGTGGTCTATCACTATTTTCCTGTACCTTGGGTGTTGTGTATCAGGTAGACCTGTTTCAGCATGACATCCGAAAGTGCCATGAAAATGAGTAACAATCTCATCGCTAGGGGGTGTTGTCTCCAATACTGTCCATGGCAAATTGTCCAAAATGCGGTCAGCATAGCTAGACTTATTTGAAGTTCATTCCCTCTGTGTGAGTTTGTATAAGATCCGTTTGCGCTTCCGGTTAGTGGGTGCGTTGTTAAGAGCGTTGATCAAGGCGGTATTTGATTGGCGGGAAATGGAACGATCGCAGCCATACCGTTCAACGATGTTCTCGTAGAAGTGAGTATTGGCGTCTTGGCTTCTAAAAGCATCATTGTTTAAAGCGTTTAGCAAAGTGGAGTCATCTGCATCCCAGATGTTTTGGGGAAGTGAGTTGAGGTATGATAGTATTTCTGCGTTTAAGGTAGAAATATCCTCATTTCCATACGGAGGTGGTGGTGGCGTTGGTTCCGTAGGCGATGCACGATAGAGAGAGACTAGAGCTTTGTATGACTCCATACGTCTTCTACACTTGATTGCGGCTTCAGTAATTGCCGTTACGGTACTACCGACCATTTCGGCCTCAATCTTTGCAAGTTCTTTTTCTTCATCAATAGTCCATCTCTTCTTCGTAGTTGTAGCCTCTTCTTCCAAGGCATCGTTGTAATTAACTGGATGAGCACTATGTAATCGTAGTCCCGCGTAGGTAGGGAAAAACGCAGTCCAATATGGCCAATTGCTAATGTCACCCGGTCGCTTAGAGCAATAACGGCTGAAATGTTGTGCTTTAGCTTTTGTTGCGTATATATTCCCACATTTATGGCAGGGCCACGATTGCCTAGCACTATTGTTCATATCTTGTGGCGTGGCCATTACGGAAATTTCGTATGACCGGTTGATTTTTTTAAATTTAAACCACAAACACGTACAGAAACTAAATTCCGCAAGACTCAACGTATGGTGGTGTATGCAATTGACGAAACCACCAATTACATAAACATCTTCCACGAGGTAAGTATCGTAGAAAGTTGAATTGTGGTGAATAGAGGCCCGTGACTTATTGGCAAGTGTCGTATCAAAATTTTCCCGATTCTGTCAATGCCAGTCGATTTAGAAGGTGGTTCTTACCTACCGTTACTGCCAGCAGTCTAGCTCCGACGGAAACCCGAAAAACCCGCACTAAATATTTTGACAGATGTCAGATGTCAAAATTTCGCGATTCTGATGTTGCCAATCGATTTGGGCGGTGGATTTTACCTATTGTTACTGCCAGCGGTCTAGCTCCGTCGGAAACCCGAAAAACCCGCACTAAATAATTTGACAGATGTCAGATGTCAAAATTTCGCGATTCTGATGTTGCCAATCGATTTAGGTGGTGGATTTTACCTACTATCACTGCCAGTGGTCTAGCTCCTTCGGAAACCCGAAAAACCCGCACCAAATATTTTGACAGATGTCAGATGTCAAAATTTCGCGATTCTGATGTTGCCAATCGGTCTAGCTCCTACGGAAACTCGAAAAACCAGCACTAACGATTTTGGCAGGTGTAAAATGTCAAAAAAATTTCGCGATTTACCTTGACAGGTGTCAGATGGCAAATATCTCTAGATATGTCACTGCTAGTCTTGCTGATTCGACCGAAACCCGAAAAATTCGCACTAACTGTTTTGACAGGTGTCAGATGTCAAAAATTTCCTGATTTCCTCACATTAACAGTTGACAGATGGTGGCGATGTTAAACGGAACCGATGTCAAAGTCCGCATTCAAGAAAACGAGGAATTTTACTCTGAAAGATAACCGCAGTCAGTATAACCGGATTTCATACTATTTCGGAGCAAAATGGGGCTTAAGAGTTTCACTCAGTTTCTATGAAGCACAGTCTGTGGCAACTTCAACACACGAAATGGAAATGTTTTTGTCTATGGCGAAATTTAGAAATTTAAAATGTAAATAACTTTTTTGTCTGATGGGATACAGACAAGCCAATTACATTTAAATGACCGGCGGCGCGCACTATTTTTTATTTTAAAACAATTTCCAGTTTCGAACACGATCTATTAACACTTTTATTACGATTTTACTCGGGAGCGATTTTAAGCACGACCGACGATAACTTTAGTTAAGAGAGTCATAGTTACTCCCGCCGTTTACCCGCGCTTACTTGAATTTCTTCACTTTGACATTCAGAGCACTGGGCAGAAATCACATTGCGTCAACACATTGTTAACGCCATCGCAATGCTTTGTTTTAATTAGACAGTCGGATTCCCCTTGTCCGTGCCAGTTCTGAATTAATTGTTAATTGATAGTCGTTATAAATCAAAAGAAGATATCTTGCGATATTTCTTAAGGCTTTTAGCAAGAAAATTCCACAATTGGTTACGTAAACTACTATCCGGGGAACAAAATTCAAGAATTTTTATTTACCCAGAACGAGTACATAAACCATGTTATTGCTTCCAATTCAAGCCCGACTATCTCAATCTTCAGAGCCAATATGTATCCCGAAGTTACGGATCTAATTTGCCGACTTCCCTTACCTACATTATTCTATCGACTAGAGACTCTTCACCTTGGAGACCAGCTGCGGATATCGGTACGGCCTGTTGAGAAGTTTGGGAAATCCCACCATAAATTTTCAAGTTCCGAGGAGAAAATATCGACACAACAGTAAATGTCATGCTCTTCTATTCCATCTACCTCTCTTCGAAAGACTTCCATGGTAGTACGACTATAAAACAAAAAAGAAAACTCTTTCGATATCTCTCGACGGCTTCTTTATGGTCGTTCCTGTTGCCAGGATGAGCAAAAAGCCCATTTTTAATAACAAACGGATACTCAACAGGTTACGGAATTGGAACCGTATTCCCTTTCGTTCAAAATTAATCGAGTATTTAAAGTTTATTAACGAATAAATTCAAAATTTTATTTATAACTTGAAAATTTTCGGCTTTCGCCTTGAACCGACTAACTCGTGATCAACCACTGTTCACACGAAACCCTTCTCCAAGTCAGTCCGCCAAGGTCTCATTCGATTACTTGCCACTACCACCAAGATCTGTACCAATAGCGGCTCCATGCAGGCTTACACCAAACACTTCTAAGCACACCATTGTACCCTCCTGCTCACTAAAGTTTCAAAATTTTGTATCCAATCGAAACTGAATAAAAATCATTTACTTTAGCGGTAATGTATAGGTATACAACTTAAGCGCCATCCATTTTAAGGGCTAGTTGCTTCGGCAGGTGAGTTGTTACACACTCCTTAGCGGATTACGACTTCCATGGCCACCGTCCTGCTGTTTTAAGCAACCAACGCCTTGCATGGTATCTGCATGAGTTGTTAATTTTGGCACCTTAACATTACGTTTGGTTCATCCCACAGCGCCAGTTCTGCTTACCAAAAGTGGCCCACTGGGCACAATATATCATAACCTAAACCTTCATATCAAGAAAGGCTAGGTTCTTACCCATTTAAAGTTTGAGAATAGGTTAAGATCGTTTCGACCCTAAGGCCTCTAATCATTCGCTTTACCAGATAAGATTATTTTACATAATTTTTAATTGCACCAGCTATCCTGAGGGAAACTTCGGAGGGAACCAGCTACTAGATGGTTCGATTAGTCTTTCACCCCTATACTCAATTCTGACAATCGATTTGCACGTCAGAACTGTTTCGGTCTTCCATCAGGGTTTCCCCTGACTTCGATCTGATCAAGTATAGTTCACCATCTTTCGGGTCATAGCATATATGCTCAAGGTACGCTCTAGTTAGAGGCATAAATAATATAAATATCAGTATGCATAACTGTATAGAACGCCCCGGAATTGAATTTCTACTTCAGTATAAAATATAAACTAATCCCATATTAACAGTTAAGTTAATTATGCCATTGGGTTTTATTCAAAATACCCAATGACTTGCACATATGTTAGACTCCTTGGTCCGTGTTTCAAGACGGGTCCCGAAGGTATCCTGAATCTATCGCATTGTTAATCATAAAAGCGCATACAATTTAAATAAATAACTCAATAGATTTATTTATCTTTGTAAAATTTCGAAAAATTTAAGCACAATATATAATTATATCTGTCAATGATTTATCAAATCCAATACATTTATTTTATGTTAGCAATCCGAAAAAAACTAATTTGAATAAACTTGAGCATAGGATCTTTTGATAAGTATTTATTACATTAACAGATTACAATGTCCTTATATGGAAAAATTGCTCACTATTTCTATAATATTATAAATACTATAGTATTAATGATGAATTTTCCATAACGGATATTCAGGTTCATCGGGCTTAACCTCTAAGCAGTTTCACGTACTATTTAACTCTATTCAGAGTTCTTTTCAACTTTCCCTCCGGTACTTGTTTACTATCGGTCTCATGGTCATATTTAGTTTTAGATGGAGTTTACCACCCTTTTAGTGCTGCACTATCAAGCAACACCACTCCTTGGAATCACATTCTAGTAATCATTAACGTTATACGGGCCTGGCACATTCTTTGGGTGAATGGCCTCATTTAAGAAGGACTGAAATCATTAATTTCTCATACTAGATTATATATGTTCCATACACTGCATCCCATATTTGCAATAAAGACAGAATGGCTTAGTGCTGAACCGATTTCTTTTCGCTCGCCGCTACTAAGAAAATCCTTGTTAGTTTCTTTTCCTTCCCTAATTAATATGCTTAAATTCAGGGAGTATTCTCATATGAGTTGAGGTTGTTTAACATAGCTGTGGGTTTTATTTTATACACTTAATTGATGAAGTCTTTTCAACGTACATTATCATATAAGAGGTAAATCTTTGAAGTCAATAGTAGAAATATATATTGTTTTTTATTCTAGTAACTCCTCTTATTTAAAGATAATATAGAATACTGAGATTCAATTAATTACAGGTATATTTATTTTTAATATTATGAATTTTTAAATAAATTCAACAACATCACATGTGCTTAAGCAGATTTAAAAAAAAATTACTTTTTCTTCATCTAACAAGCAACTTGTTTGGCATAGTCTCACAACCCTCAACCATATGTAGTCCAAGCAGCACTTCAAAATGAATTAAAGTACATAACAGCATGGACTGCGATATTCGTTCAAAATGTCGATGTTCATGTGTCCTGCAGTTCACACGGTGACGCACAGTTTACTGCGTTCTTCATCGACCCATGAGGCAAGTGATGCACCGCTAAGAGTGATATTTTTTGTTTTGTTATTAATTCATTTTCTTAAAGAAATATAATAATTCGTATATTTCTTTTTCATTTTTTTGTAATACATACAATAAAATGATTTTATCAATGTCTTAATAAAGATGCGAATGTCCAATTCTAAAGAATTGTTAACTTATGAAAGTACAACTTTTGACATTAATATTTAAGCGTTCAATTTTTTAAAAACAGACCATAAATTTCATTTAATTTTGTGTTATAATTTCAACACATATTATTTTTATTTAATTCAATACCTTTTTTTAATCTTATTTTTTAAAAATCGTTATTTCCAATACGTACAAAACCGTCAAAGCGATTTATTCTATCAAATTGATTGTTCAGGTTTTATAAACATAACCTTAAATAGCATATATATACACCATTTTGGTGTTATAATTGTCAATTAATGTATTTGCCTTTAAAATATTTGTTTCTTTGTAGAAGGAACACTTTAATGATCCTTCCGCAGGTTCACCTACGGAAACCTTGTTACGACTTTTACTTCCTCTAAATAAGTTCGGTCAACTTCTGCGAAACAACCGTAACACGTGAGCGTCACAGTGATCACGTCCGGAGACCTCACTAAATAATTCAATCGGTAGTAGCGACGGGCGGTGTGTACAAAGGGCAGGGACTTAATCAATATGAGTTAATGACTCACACTTACTGGGAATTCCAAGTTCATATGAACAGTTTCAGTTCACAATCCCAAGCATGAAAGTGGTTCAGCGGTTTACCCGGACCTCTCGGTCTAGGAAATACACGTTGATACTTTCATTGTAGCGCGCGTGCAGCCCAGGACATCTAAGGGCATTCCAGACCTGTTATTGCTCAATCTCATTATTGCTAGACGCAATTTGTCCATTTAAGAAGCTAGTGTCCTTATAATGGGACAAACAAACAGGTACGGCTCCACTAACATAAACACATTCAAACACGCTTATATTTTACTATAGACACGAATGAAGGCTATGAAAGCTTCAACACCATAATCCTGAAAGCATCTATTTAATATATTTGAATCTCGTTCGTTATCGGAATTAACCAGACAAATCACTCCACGAACTAAGAACGGCCATGCACCACCACCCATAGATTCGAGAAAGAGCTATCAATCTGTCTTACACGCTTATGTTCGGACCTGGTAAGTTTTCCCGTGTTGAGTCAAATTAAGCCGCAGGCTCCACTCCTGGTGGTGTCCTTCCGTCAATTCCTTTAAGTTTCAGCTTTGCAACCATACTTCCCCCGGAGCCCAAAAGCTTTGGTTTCCCAGGAAGCGACTGAGAGAGCCATAGAAGTAGCAACACCCAATTGCTAGCTGGCATCGTTTATGGTTAGAACTAGGGCGGTATCTGATCGCCTTCGAACCTCTAACTTTCGTTCTTGATTAATGAAAACATCTTTGGCAAATGCTTTCGCTTAAGTTAGTCTTACGACGGTCCGAGAATTTCACCTCTCGCGTCGTAATACTAATGCCCCAAACTGCTTCTTTTAATCATTACCTCTTGATCTAAAAACCAATGAAAGTAGATCAGAGGTCTTATTTCATTATTCCATGCACAAAATATTCAGGCATTTGGAGCCTGCTTTAAGCACTCTAATTTGTTCAAAGTAATTGTACCGGCCCACAACAACACTCGATGAAGAGCACTGAAGCAGGTTTAAAAAGGAGGTATACATAAAGGTACAAAGCATCATTACATATTAGAACTCCACCGGTAATACGCTTGCATATATAAGGTAATGTACAATCCACAATTATAGTTGTACTACCCGTATGAAGCAGAAATTCAACTACGAACGTTTTAACCGCAACAACTTAAATATACGCTATTGGAGCTGGAATTACCGCGGCTGCTGGCACCAGACTTGCCCTCCAATAGGTCCTTGTTAAAGGATTTAAAGTGTACTCATTCCATTTACAGGGCCTCGGATATGAGTCCTGTATTGTTATTTTTCGTCCTACGTCCCCGAACTGGGAGTGGGCAATTTACGCGCTTGCTGCCTTCCTTAGATGTGGTAGCCGTTTCTCAGGCTCCCTCTCCGGAATCGAACCCTGATTTCCCGTTACCCGTTGCAACCATGGTAGTCCTAGATACTACCATCAATAGTTGATAGGGCAGACATTTGAAAGATCTGTCGTCGGTACTAGACCATACGATCGGCAAATTATCTAGAGTTCAACCATATTAACGATTTTCAAGAAAATCGCTTGGTTTTCCTAATAAAAGCACACGTTCCATAAGGTCCGTGTTTATATTACATGTATTAGCTCTAGAATTACCACAGTTATCCAAGTAACTGTTAACGATCTAATGAACCATAACTGATATAATGAGCCTTTTGCGGTTTCACTTTTAATTCGTGTGTACTTAGACATGCATGGCTTAATCTTTGAGACCAGCATATAACTACTGGCAGGATCAACCAGAATAATGTTATTATTATTTTATTATTTGAAATTTTGAAAAATAACATCATTTCATCTCAGAATTTATGGTTTTGTCACTATTATTCTTATTTCAATCAAAAACTGAAAAAACAATGCATTTAACAAAGTATTCGTTACAACTTTTTATAAAAATTTACAACAATAGTCATATATCTTGTTGCTTTTTTTTAAGTTAATCTTTTTCTTAAGTATAATTTTGTAAGTATTTTATTTCTTAAGTAAACTTTTGCCCAATGTATATCTTTTTCTTAAGTATACTTTCTTAAAGTATATCTTTTTCTTAAGTATACTTTTTTTAAAGTATATCTTTTTCTTAAGTATACTTTTGTTAGTATTTTATTTCTTAAGTATACTTTTGCCCAATGTATATCTTTTGCTTAAGTATACTTTTGTAGGATAGCGAGCGATTCCAATAAAAAAAGTCTCCGTTTCGATTTGACTACAGTTCAGTTTATTGGACAATAAAAAAGAGCGACAAAACAGCTACCGACAGCTGTATTTATAGACTTAAATAAAATACAGTATGAATAGAATATACGAGTACCTACATATGTATGAATTTAATTAATAGCGGGAGGATCATACGATCAGAGAAGTTTCGGTTTCTATATACTTTAACTGTGACAAAAAGAGTGGAAAACAGTCTGTTGTGCAAGAGCACACACAGTCACACAAAAAAAAAGTTATTGCCCACAGCTCGGCCATCCTGACCGTATAATCGTCCCGATTACAGTTTCTTAGTAAATAATAAAAATAGTTTCTTTTTCGTTCGTATTGAAAATGTTGAAAATATAACAAAATTAAACCATTGAAGTTACAGTTAAACGTTTTTAAATTTTATATTGGAAAATATAAAGTAAGGTTTTCATTCTTTTCAAACATTAACACATAAATATTACACACAAAGATTTATATTCGAAAATATAAATAAGATTTGTTTTATTCAAAATTAAGATATTGATTTTGTAATTTAAATTTTTTTTTAAACTGAAATTAAAAAAAAATCTATTCTAAAAGAAATAGGATATTATCCATCGACATTATTGGAGTTCAAAATCATATTTAATCTATCGGACTTATCAGCTTTAATTTGTTAAAATAATCGTTGTTCAAATGTAAAAGGTATCGCTATACATATTGCTTTAACAGTTTAAATTCTTTATTTTAAATTAGCATCTTTGTTGTCAGCAATCTTCAAATCAATCTCAGGCACCGCATACAGTCGCATATTACTAGGAGAACTTACACCTTTATATGGTAATCTTGTTAATTGTAAACCCTCTACGTCTCCTATAGCATACCTATCGTTTGGCAAAACCTTTTTGACTTCGTATGGCCCACGAAACTTAGCCAAAAGTTTTTTATTTGTACCTGGCGTCGTGTCAACGTTTTTGATCATGATATAGTCTCCCTGTTTATACTCTTTCGGACTTTTATGATGACTATCATAATATTGCTTATTTTTCATTTGTTCTTTTTCAATATTTCCTTTAACTTCTTCTCTAACCCTATCTAGATCCATTCCTTCAGATTCCACATTGTTTACCAAAAACTCTTTGACCTTATCGCAAAATCTTCCTTTTTGATCCCTACCAAAGAGCAGAGTGCTGGGCGTGAAACCTGTACTTCGATTAACCGTGTTGTTAATAGAAAACTCAACCTTATCTAGATTCTTATCCCAATTACTAGTAGTAAATGATTCGCATTCTTTCGCCAGCATAGGTGTTATTATGCGATTAAGCCGTTCCACCTGACCATTAGATTGCGGTGAGTGTGTGGCTACCTTTATATGCTGAATATTGGCCTCATTCACAAAATCGGCAAACTCTTTCGAGGTAAAACAAGAACCACGGTCAGAAACTATTCGGTTTGGTCTTGAAAAATTTGCGAAATATGTTTTTAAACATTCTATTGATTCTTTAGTTGAAGTACTTTTGGTCGCATAAAGCTTGGTAAATTTGGTGAAACCATCTACCATCACCAGGATGTGTTTTTTGTTGGAACGAGACGTAGGAAAGGGACCTAGATGGTCGATATGAAGGGTGTCGAATGGTAACTTTTCTTTTGGAATTGGATGGAGAATCCCTTCTTTTTTTCCAGACTCGGGTGAAAAATAAATACACTTCAGGCAACTCTTAATCACTGTTCTAATTTTTTCCTTCATATTTGGAAACCAATAGATTCCACCCAAATGCTCAAAACATTTGCCGACTCCTAGATGGCAGAGTGATTCATGATGAGTTCTGATAACTAGCTCCTCCATGTGAGATGGGACGTAAAAAACAATCTTATGTTTTGTCTTTCTATATATCAATCCGTCAACCATTTCATAGTGAGGACTCTCAGACTTACTCAGATCAGAAGCGATGGAAACTATTTTTGGATCATGTCTTTGGGCGGCTGCGAGTACAAACTCAAACGATTCATCGTCGACATGCAAAATGTTAAAAGATCTACTTAAAGAATCGACGTGTGACATTCGGTCACTCTTTCTATGTTCCACACAATAATCGAATGATTGCAACTCCAGCGCCCATCGTGATATACGCGGATTCAGTGTTTTTTTATTCAATGTTAAAACAAGAGCTTGACAATCCGTAACGATCTTGAATGGAATGCCTAGCAAGTATATCCGGAATCGCCTTAAGGCATAGATAATGGACAAAGTCTCAAGTTCATAGCTATGAAACCTGCTTTTAGCATCAGTGGCTCGCTTTGAGAAATAAAATACCGGGTGAAATTTGGCATCATTCTGTTTTTGAAGCAATACTGCTCCAAAACCATGCGAGCTGGCATCGCAGTGTAACTCTGTACAGTTGTGAGGGCTATAAATCGATAGCACTGGAGCCGAAATCAGTTTTTCCTTCATCAAATTAAAGACTGCTATTTCCTTAGGCCCAAACATGAATGTTGAGTCTTTCTTCAATAAATCATACAGAGGCTTTGCTACATTGGCGAATTGATGGATGAATTTCCTAAAGTAGGAACAAAGTCCCAAAAAACTATGGACGTCTTTAATTGATGTAGGCAACGGAAAATTTTGGATTGCTTGAGATTAACATCATTTGGACTAACACCAGCTTCGGTTATTTTATAACCTAAATATGTTATCTCACTTTGTAAAAAAGCACATTTCTCTAACCTAAGCTGCAAACCTTTATTGACGACTATTTCCATGACTTCCCTCAAAATATCTACATGTTCTTCAATGGTCTCTGTCGCTATTAAGATATCGTCTAAATAAGTTAGAATCTTCGATTGCAATACCAATTTACCAAACAAATGCTTCATGTATCTTTCGAAAACAGAGGGGGCGTTTTTAAGCCCAAAAGGCATTTTGGTAAATTCGTATTGACCAAGCGGGGTGGTAAACGATGTATATTTCATTGAATCTTCCTCTAGCTGCACATGGTAAAACCCATTTTTCATATCTAGTGTTGTATAGTATTTCTTATTTTTAAGCCGGTCAATATTATCCTCAATTAAAGGTAGTGGGTAGTTATCACGAAGAGTAATTTTATTAAGTTCCCTAAAATCTATGCAAAGCCTGAACTCCTTATTCTTTTTTTCGACCAGAACGATCGGTGACGCATATTGCGAACTTGACTCTTTTATTATCCCTTTGTTAAGTAAATCTTTTAGAATCTTTTCCAATTCCATTTTATGGGAATAGGGTAACCTTCGTGGTGCACAATGGAACGGGACATCTTTAGATAAAACTATCTTCATTTTAAATTCATTCTCCTCAGAATTATCTAATTTTTTACTAAAAGCTGGCTTGACTATTTCATTTATCATTACTTGTATATGATATGGTATCTCTGGATTGATTTTCAGATCTAACACTGATTTTTTATCACTTACGTCAATGTTAAAAATTTGTTCAATGAAATCAATTTCATCGTTAGACGTACTTACATGCGGACGATGACACTGACTTGAAGACGATAAAGACAAATCATTCATGCAATCATGCGTTTCTGGACAATTACGTGATAACGACAATGATACACTTGAAAAACGATCACACTCTGGCAAATTAGCATTTTGTTGACTTTCAGCTTTCTTGTCTGCTCTCTGTAATACCATACCAATTTTGTCGATGAAATTTCTCCCAAGAACAATAGGATAACTCATTGAATTATTCTTCACTACAAATAAACTTAAGTTAGTTTCTAAATTATCAAAAAATATAAATGAATTAACACTTCCCAACACTTGAAGCGGACTGTTGTTTACTCCACAATACGAGCGACTGTTATTCTCCATCGTTGAAATCATCGCCTGAGGCAAGAACTTCTCCTGAACGAAGCTAATCGAACTCCCTGAGTCCAAAAGTGACATAAGAGTACACGAACATTCGGAATGACAATTTGTGAACCGATAACGAATCTCCTTCTCGAAATCGTTATGACCTGGAACTGGACTACACTGTGGCTTGATGCGGCTGCTCCCATGATTTGAAACGTTGTTGATTTTCTCTGAGAGGACGTTGTTTACATCGTTGTGGCTGCTGCTGCTGTTGTTGATGTTGTTGGCCTTGAGAGTCAAAACAACTTTGTTGCTGGAACAATTTTTTGCGATGTGTCCACGAACACCGCACTTGAAGCACGTAAACTCTCTCTTCGCATACGAAGGCGAGCCACTAATAGGTGCTTGAATAGGGTGTTCTGTTTTCTTAAACGGATTATTCTTATGCCTATTTTGACTACTGGGGGTATGAGACTGAGAAGTGCTGGGCTTCGCATTGAAATTGTCACGAACATTGTTTTTGAACTTTTCGTACTTCCTTAGTGCATTCTTTAGCTGTTCCAAGTTGTTGGCGTTGTACAGCATGCTTTTGTTAATTTCGGAATAAGATATGCCCTTGATGATGAATTGGATCAAATCTTCTTCCTCGATAGGGTTATGCGATGCAATTTCTTGCATAGACAACACGTATTGCTGTATAGTTTCTTCTCGTCGCTTTTTTCTAGCACTAAGCTCACTGAAAATATCTGCTTTAGTAACAATACGCTTAAACTCACCCACAAGTGCATCTCTCAGCTCAATCCAGTTTTGAGTTTTCAAAGACCTTACGAACAGCCTTGCAGTGCCATCAAGGAGCCTCTTTCCATAAATGAATTTGGTTCAATCATCCAAATGAAGATTTTCAGCGTAATCCTCAAACTGTTCTACCCAACGATCAATAGGAAAATTGTCATCTCCGGTGAATGGACACAATAGGTTCTCCATGTCTTTGAGGTTATATGAAACATGTGGCCTTGGACTGGGATTTTCTTGGGTGTCTTCCATCTGCAGCTCCTTTAGTTTCCGCTTAAGCAAAATAATCTCTTTTCTCTTTTTGCACATTTCTCGAAGGTTGTTAAGCTCCTCATCGATGTTGTCGTTCTGAGCTACACCTGGTTGTTCGTCCTGCTCTTCTTCGGCCTCGTCGTCATCGATTAACTGAGAATCATCAGGATTACCTTCGGGCATGAAATCTTGCACAAGCTTTTGAAGATTCTCTTCCGAGTAGTCTTGAACTGCTTGCTCCACTCGAAGTTTCAACACGGATTTTGTGCCATTAGTTCTTAATTCAAGAGATCGCAACACGTTTTTAAGAATAGCTACAGTAGCTTTATTTAGAAACTGGTTAAATTTTTCCGACATTTTTGCAAGTTTAATTAAGACTTTTGTTAAAAAAAAAATAAAATCAGATCAGATCGCACTTCTGAAATTTGTAGGATAGCGAGCGATTCCAATAAAAAAAGTCTCCGTTTCGATTTGACTACAGTTCAGTTTATTGGACAATAAAAAAGAGCGACAAAACAGCTATCGACAGCTGTATTTATAGACTTAAATAAAATACAGTATGAATAGAATATACGAGTACCTACATATGTATGAATTTAATTAATAGCGGGAGGATCATACGATCAGAGAAGTTTCGGTTTCTATATACTTCAACTGTGACAAAAAGAATGGAAAACAGTCTGTTGTGCAAGAGCACACACAGTCACACAAAAAAAAAGTTATTGCCCACACTTTTTTTAAAGTATATCTTTTTCTTAAGTATACTTTTGTAAGTATCTTATTTCTTAAGTATACTTTTGCCCAATGTATATTTTTTTCTTAAGTATACTTTTTCAAAAGTATATCTTTTTCTTAGGTATACTTTTGTAAGTATTTTATTTCTTAAGTATACTTTTTTGCCCAATGTATATCTTTTTCTTAAGTATACTTTTGTAAGTATTTTATTTCTTAATTTACTTTTGCCCAATGTATATTTTTTTCTTAAGTATACTTTTTTAATGTATATCTTAAGTATACTTTCCTTAAAAGTATATCTTTTTCTTATGTATGCTTCCTCTTTAAGTATATTTTCCTTTAGTATACTTCCCTCTTTAAGCATATCTTTCTTAATGTATATATTTTACAAATACATTATAATGTACATTACAAATTCTTAATGTATATCTTTTATAAATACATTATTATAATGTACATTGCAAATTTTTCATAATTCCCATATATTTTTTAACGAACAGTTTTATTCGTGTGTACATTCTTTATACACTTCTTATGTTTGAACAAAGAATCAATACTTCTTCAAATCATAAACGCCACATTTTTAATTAAAATTTTTTTTTTGAATTTTTTAATTTTTTTTTTACCCAACATAAATTTCAAAAGCAACAAAAAGTCGCCTCATCGTTTATGCTAGAGGTAAACCAGTAGTTAATTTCACGTTATTTTATCCAAAGCACATGAAGCACAAAAGAGACACTCCGTGGAGAGTATCACTTTTCTGTATTTGAAAACAGGTCAATTCCATAAGTTTTTCCAAGCGAAAAATTTATTTTGAAGAAACTTTAAACACTTAGAATTTTTTTCAACATTTTGATAAAAATACATATTTTTCCTGAAAATTTGTTTGTTAAATTTTTGTCAACTTTTTTATAATCTTTTTTTTTTTTGAAAACATTTTGCTAAATTGTAATTTCATACAATATTTTCGGATATAGTGTCATACCACTGTTCGCTCGAACAAGTATTGTGCCATTGGTCCGTAGCTGCGGTTCCTCTCGTACTACGCACGAATGCTGTCGCAACAACAATTGTCATCAGTAGGCTAAAACTAACCTATCTCACGACGGTCTAAACCCAGCTCACGTTCCCTTGCATGGGTGAACAATCCAACGCTATGAACGCTTGGCCGCCACAAGCCAGTTATCCCTGTGGTAATTTTTCTGACACCTCTTGTTTAAAACTCTAAATCAAAAGGATCGTAGGCATAGCTTTTGCTGTCTCTGTGTGTACTGAACACCGAGATCAAGTCAGCATGTGCCCTTTTGCTTTATGAGTGGTTTCTGTCCACTCTGAGCTGGCCGTGGGACACCTCCGTTATTATTTGAGAGATGTACCGCCCCAGTCAAACTCCCTACCTGGAAATGTCCTTGAATTGGATCATATCTGAGTGTTGGAGTTATACCAAATTTGATTAATATAGCAAAATATTACTAAATTACCATTTCATCAAAATTTGTTTATAATTATATAACAAACTCGTGATACTTTGATCAAGAAGCTTGCATCAAGACCAAATACCATAAGACATATAAATACATCCGTATAATGGCTAGGAAATGATACACGTTCCATTTAATCAAGTAAGTAAGGAAACAATAAGAGTAGTGGTATTTCATTGATGATAATTAACCCGAAAGTTAAATATCTCCCACTTATGCTACACCTCTTATGTCTCCTTACACTGCCAGACTAGAGTCAAGCTCAACAGGGTCTTCTTTCCCCGCTAATTGTTCCAAGCCCGTTCCTTTGGCTGTGGTTTTGCTACATAGTAGATAGGGACAGACGGAATCTCGTTAATCCATTCATGCGCGTCACTAATAAGATGACGAGGCATTTTTCTAATACTTTAGTAGCAAACGCTTAGTGTTTTTTTATTTGTACAGTTTATAGATAAACAATACATATTAATCCATAATATTTATAAATAAATTATATAGTTCAACATATACATTTCAAGCACAAACAGTATAAAATTACACTCGAATAATTTTTGCTAAAATAAATTCCGGCTGAGATGTATGGTAGCCGTACCGTGACATATAGAGCTTTCGTTTGATTGCTCTAAGTAGATCTTCTTCTTCCTTAACTGGGGGTAATAAAGGGCCCCGGATGTTGGGAGGATGGTCTTCTCCTCCATACAAACTTCATGAAGTCTATGAATTGTGCAGCTTCCGCGTATCACAGTTGTTTTGTGTCTCCCTTATCGAACATTGACATTCTTAGGTGATGACTCAAAAACTCGTTTTGTTTGCACCAAATGCCGCGTGCTCCCAAGATGAAAGGCAGGATGTGGATGGTATATCCCGGGTACCTGAGTTGTAAAGCCTGAATGAAGTTAGGTTGGCTGTAAATAGCGACTTTGGTGTTGTGTTGGGAGCTCAGAGAATTTGGACCTTCCCAGTCGTTAACAATCAGTGTACTTCCTTTCAACATAATAATGTCAGGTTTCTTAAGTGTGCCATCCCTGCAGAGTATATGTGGCTCCAGCAAATATGTCCATTCTTTTCGCCCAGCGATGTTGGCAATACGCTTCACAACGTAATTGTGTCTTGTGATACGTTGTTTGTGCGAGATTGGGCATTTTTGCAGAATATGGCATACAGTTTCTTTACGGTTGCAGCCAGCCTGACAGTACGCCTCTGGTGGATTTGATGGCACACTTGCACATGGCAACAAGTTGAATCTCAGTTGGACTCCCCCTATGTAGTCTCCTCCTGACCAGCATTTGGGAGGGTAGCTCAGATAGTGTGAGCTAACGGTGGTATATTGGGTCTGGGATAAACCGTTCCCCGAAAAAGATTTCTGTAGCCCGGAGCTATACTCTTTCCTAATTTCGGTTTTGTTTGTCGACCCAGGCTTTATAGCGGACGAGATATTATTAATCCGCTGGTTGGCTAGCTCAAAAGTGTTGTTTAGTAATGAGCTAGCAGCTCGTAGTTTGCTAATACGTTTTATAATGACAAGGGGAATGTTGTCTGTAAAACAAAATACGCCCAGTCCACCGTACTTGATGGGGGACTAAAAAATGCTGTTGTGGCAGTGACGGTTAAGGTGTAGTATTGCCCTTAAGTAGACCCTTATTTTGCGGTCGATTTCCTTCAAGGTCTTAGTAGTGATGTTAGGCCTCTGGAGAGATGAGATGTATCTGGGTACCAAAAATTCCTTGATGATTGTTAGTTTCTGCGCTGGCTTCAAAGGGGCACATTTTGTCCGTTTAAGTTGTTCGAAAAGCTCACCATTGTTGGCGCTAGTGAGGCCCAAGTAATTGAATTGATAACCCAGATACTTTAAACAGTCACCAGTTTTCAGCACCTGAATAGCCTCATTGTTGACGTGGAAGGAGGCATTGGTGTCTAGGAACAGTTTCTTTTTGGCCGGGACTGTTCGAAGAACCAGCGCTGAGCATTTGCCTGCGTTGACCGACATGCACATGGTTGTCAGGAATTGTACTAAGCGCTTCAGCATGCGCGCTGCGTCCTCAGGTGTATTTGAGACCAATATTATGTCGTCAGCATATGCAAGGCAGCATAATTTCTCTCCATTGATTTTAACTCCACTAAACTCCTCGTTTAGAATGGTAATCAATTCGTCCAAAAAGATATTGAAATGGACTGGTGAAGCAGGATCGCCTTGTTTATCTGCTCTCAGGATCGGGATTTCACCCATTGAACGACCATTGCAGGTGATGTTGGTGCTGCTGTTGATAAACGATGCTTTGACCATGTTGGTATATTTATCATCCACTTTGACTCTTCGAAGTGCGCGAATTATGGCGTCATGCGGTACAGAGTCGAACGCTGCGGCTAGGTCAATTGAAATCATGGTTATGGCGGCCCCTTTACGCCTATGGTGTTTGATAAGGCTTTCGACGGTCCATGAGTTAGCGAAGCAGCCGTCTATTTTAGTGAACCACCGTTGACTCTCAAGGATGTTAATATTATCAAGTCTTTTAGCCATGATTTTGTTGAAGCAGCGGAGTAAACCCGAGGATATAGTGATAGGTCTCCAGTTTTTAGCATTGTCCAGATTGGAGGTAGTCTTGGCAATTAGAATAGTGGAGTTTGCCTGCATCTTGTCAGGTAAGTCTTCCGCAAGCAACAATGCATTAAAAAGCAACGTAACTTTAGGTATGGGTTCTTCAAGAGTTCTTTTTTCCCGATATTACCGGGCCGGAAGCATTGGATTTGTAAGCCTAACCTCGTCGATTGTAATTGGGTGGGCAATTGTTATGCTATCAAATCCCTCTGAGGTGACATCAGGTAATGCAGCGGCCGCATGTTGTCCGAAGTTGCTTTGGAACTGTTGCAAGAGGCTTTCATCATTTGGAGAAGTGGTTTCAGAACTCTATGCAATGTTGTGCAGTAAGCGGTCCGCGCATGCTGCTTTGTTTTTCAAGAACTCTTGTTGTGTTAGCTTGAATAAGATTTTTTTTCTCTTCCTTTTGCTGCTCGCACTATGGAAAGCGGTGATTAAATTGTGGTTGTTATGACTTCTGTGTGATCTTTGTACACCGAATTTAGTTACGATGGAATCAAAAAAATCGATTGTTGGCTTCGTTATAGTCTGAACCATCGTTTAACTGTCATTGTCTTCCTCGTCCAAGATGTTGCTGGGTAATGTGGTGATAAACGATAATATTTCCAGGTCTAACCTGGAGGAATCGTGTTGAATATACGGCAAAGGTTGTGGTGACGTTCGCGCCGTAGAAATGTCTATAATGTATTCGGAGACTAGCGCTTGGTATGACGCTAACTGTCTCTGTTTTTTTATAGAATCTTTAGTTCTAGTGGAATTAAGTGACAGATATTCAGTAATTTCGGTAGAAGTCAGTCCAACCAAGGTAGCCTCAATGCGAGCAAGTTCTCGCTCCTCATCGATGGTCCATAGGTTTCGTTTAGACCTTGAGGCTTCAGCTACTAGATCATCATTATAGTGTTCTGCGTGTGCTCTTTTTTGATGTAACTGGAGTCCGGCGTATGTAGTGAAGGATCTTTGGCAAATATTACAGTCTGTTGATTGGATAGGGGACCGTCTACTGCAGGTTCTGTAGATGTGTTGTTGTGTCTTAACTTTCGAAGGGAAAGATTTGCCGCAGATTCTGCAGGGCCATCCGGGGATTTCTTCATTCATTGTGTGGCATGACCAATGCGTATGTTTCGCAAGGCCGAATATAACTATTAGGTCAAATACACCACACTGAATATACACGGTAATTAAAAGGTAATTAATTACTGTGCTTTAACTCTCTCAATAGAGAAATGAAGGTGAATTGGTGTGGAATAGATATAATGGGGTGAATAGAGTTCCAGAAATAAAGTTATAATCCACGAAAAACGTATGGAATTGGTAAAATTGTATTGTCATTAAAGGCGTCAAACGAGAACTGTCATCAAAAAGAGCGTAAAAAGCAAACCGAAATTTTTTTTGAAACTTGGTGAATTTCAAAGGAATTTCGCGGAACATTTTCGGATTTATTCAATGCGATTTAATCTGTCGTAAACGCAGCGATCACTTCACCAATTAAGACGTTTATACTTTGACAGATTGGGGATATGTCACAACAAAGCGCGAGGTGTATATTTCTAGTCAGAGGTGAGTTCACTGACAGTACTCCGCATAAGATGGAAACCCAAAAAATGAAAAAACCCACATCAACTATTTTGACAGGTGTCAAAAAATTTCGTGATTCTGTCAATGCCAATCGATTAAGATGATGGTTTTTACCTACTGTCACTGCCAGCAGTGTAGCTCCGACGGAAACCCGAAAAACCCGCACTAACTATTTTGACAGATGTCAGATGTCAAAAAGTTCGCGATTCTGTTAACGCCAATCGATTTAGACGATGGTTTTTACCTACTGTCACTGCCAGCAGTCTAGCTCCGACGGAAACCCGAAAAACCCGCACTAACTATTTTGACAGGTGTCAAATGTCAAAAATTTCGCGATTCTGTTAATGCCAATCGATTTAGACGATGGTTTTTACTTCCTGTCACTGCCAGCAGTCTAGCTCCGACGGAAACCCGAAAAACCCACATTAACTATTTTGACAGGTGTCAGATGTCAAAAATTTCGCGATTCTGTTAATGCCAATCGATTTAGACGATGGTTTTTACCTACTGTCACTGACAGCACTCCAGATCCGACGGAAACCCGAAAAGTTCGCACTAACTATTTTGACAGGTATCAGATGTTAAAACCGCAGTCAGTGTAAACGGATTTCATACTTTTTCGGAGTAAAGGGGGGTTAACGAATATCACTCAGTTTCTATGAAGCATAATCTGTGGCAACTTCAACACACCAACTGGAAATATTTTTGTCTATGGCGAACTTTAGAAACTTTAAATGCAAATAACTTTTTTTGTCCGATGAGAAACAGACAAGCCAATTACATTTAAATGACCGGCGCTCACTATTGTTTATTTTAAAACTATTTCCAAATTCGAACACGATCTATTTTTACTTTTATTTCGATTTTACTCAGGAGCGATTATAAACACGACCGACGATAACTTTAATTAATTAATTAAGATAGTCATAGTTACTCCCGCCGTTTACCCGCGCTTACTTGAATTTCTTCACTTTGACATTCAGAGTACTGGGCAGAAATCACATTAGGTCTGTTTGATGTCGACACTGGGGCGCCCTAGTGCGCCCTCAACATGCACTGAAGCGTTTGATGTGAAACTTTTTCACCCCAGTGTTTTTGCACTGTGTTCGATGTTAAGTCGGGGTGCTCACTGAATGCACTCTCACGCGCCTCATGTTTTTACTTGGGGTAAGAAATCGGAGCTGTCAAAGTTTAAATTAGCTGTTGGCAGAAGTTTAATTTCCGGTTCACGTTTTAAAAAATTTTATTTTATTTTTCCATTCACTTAATTATAAAGTCAGTAGGTAGGTATTTTTTTAAAACTGCGGTCCAAGAGTGATCCAATTCTCGGTCGAGTTACGAAACGAACGAATACGGTCGAGCTGCGAAGAAAGAATGAATCCAACTTCATCTCGGATTCTTATTGATCGTCCATCAGATACATTTATCATAGTGTGATGATGTGATCGGCAGCCAATAAGAGATGGTGCGAATTTCCTGATGACGAGATAATGCTTCATCGTCATTTTCTTCAAATGGGATCTAACGACGAAATAGAGTTTGTCGCAGATTTCGTGGGAATTGATTTTATTGTCCGAAGGGATGCTTTGCTTATGTTAGCATTCTTGAATCGGACATGGGTCTTTTGTTTATGTTATCGCGATACGGATGTTGGGTCTTTTGCTTATTTTAGCTTCGATGATTGCTATGATTGAATCATGCAATAAAGTGAACGTTAACACCCCCCTTACTTCTGAAGTGATCGTCCCGGTCGCTCATCTATTGCTTTCCTTGTTTCTTCCAAACATCGTAATGTTGCCATCTCAAACGCTTTCTTATTGTTGTCTCTTTGTCTTATCTTGTATATTGTTAGTAGTTTTATAATTATAAAAAATGCTTAAAATTAATACAAAATTTATTGTTAAACCCCACAATATTGGGTGTTTCCTTACATCACTTATGTATGGCTCTATGAAATCAATATTGTTGTATTTAAGTTTTCTATTATTTGATTCTAAGTATTTTAGAATTTCCAACTGCTCATATCTTGTATTTTTAATATGTTCAATTACTTTATTTTTAACATTTTCATAAAATTGATTATCAATAGTTATATTGTCTTTAAAAAGAATGAGCTTAGTTCCAATTACTGTTTCTTTAATAACATTATGTGTTCCTGTTATTAATATTGTTCCTGCGTTAATCCTTTCAAATGGTAGATTTCTTTCTTGAATTTTAATGCAAGTGGCTTTAGCTTTATATAAAAGTTCTGTTAAACTATTGATTTCGGTATTTATTTTACAAAGATTGCCATTTAGTTCTTTGTTACATTCACTGTCATAAAATTGATTTTTACATCGAATGATTTCTTGAGGTATTAATAGTTTTCCTCCGTTAATGTTATTGCCGCGAACTTTATAATATTCACAAAAGTTTCTTATTTTTGGGTACTGTATATATATAATGAACATATGTTTGTTTTGCATTATTTTAAGCCTTGACGCGTCTAAAACGTCTGAAATAGATATTTCTAATTTTTCTTCTTCAATAACATTTTTTATTTCTTCTAAGTCTAAAATCATAGTGTTAAGTACATTTGATTTTCCCAAATTTATAGTGTTTATGATTTCTCTTAAATCTATTATAACATATTTCAACATAATTAGAAATTCATTGTCGTTATTTGTATTTTCAATGACACGGTGAATTTTTATGGTTTCTATCAACTGTGCATTAAGTGTAAATTGCTTGTTATTTGATTCAACTAGCTCTTCTAACTTTGTATTTATTTTCACTTGATCATCGTGGTCAGGAGTTCCACTGATCCACTTCCATAGAGTTCCTAGTTCATTTAGGCCTCGTCTAGTTCTTATTTGTATAACTATTTGATCAAGAAGGTTTTCAGTTATTTCTATATCCTTTTTAAGTTGTTTTGATTTTTCCCCAGTATCCAATTTTATTGTGTTTAGGATATCTTCATAAAATGGTATATTTAACATATGGTAAATTTCTCCCGTTTCATTATATACAGCTGCAGGGCCATCCTCTATGAGAATATACTCCTCGTTTGTATAATCTACTATTTCTCCTTGGACAATAGTTGTCATAAGCATTAGTATAAGCAGCATCTGCAAATATATTAACTCCTAATATTATATTTGTGTATGATTCTATTTCTTGAATCTAAAATTTTTTTCCCTAAATCCTGTTTAACTTTCCTCTTTTTATATAGCTGTTTATTCTTTGATTTTCTTTGACCTGTGTCTGCATAAATTATTTACCCATTTTTATAATCTTTATGATTACGTTTTTTATTGTGGAATTCTAACATCTTAGCCTGTTTGCTGATTAATCCATCCCTAATATCTTTACTATCGTTGAAGTTATGAAAAACGTCTACTGGTATTCGTTCTGTGGTAGAGTGAATACTTTCATTATAAGCTTTAACTGCTAATGGCATTAAACCTACTACATCCTCTAATAATGTTTGGGTTTTCTTTATTCTAAGTAATTCTGTTATCGTAGAATGAGCTCTTTCTATTGGACCGTTACTTTTGCTATGTGCTGGTGGAGTTACTTTATGTTCTACTTTTAACCGTTTATACGCTAGTTCTGCTGATGGCGAACAAAAAGATGCCTCGTTATCAGTAGTAATGGTTCTTACATTGCCAAATAATGGAATTAGTTCAATCATTCTATTTTTCGCGTCTGTTTTACTTGTGACATGGGAAACTATTAAATATTTTGAAAAGGTGTCAATTATTGTAAAAAAAGAATTATTGTCGTTGTAATAAATATCAGCATGTATATGCTCTCCCCCCTTCTCTGGTATTGGAGCCTCTCCAATTAAATGTCTATTAGGATGTCTATCATACTTGTTTGTTTTACAAGTTTCACAAATCTTAGTTATACCAATTATTTGTGCAAACATATTTGGCCAATAAAACTTATTAATAATTTGTTTATATATTTCTTTTGCCTGCCTATGAGCTCTTTCGTGTTCTTTGTTGATAATCTCTATTTTTTTATCTTCATCGGTTATATCTTCTACTATCTTATTAGTATACAGGGTGATTCACCAGCGTTGTGCCAAAAAGCTAGAGCGTGTAGGTTAAGTTGAGACAAGAAAAAAATCGTATGGGAGGGGGGGTCTATTCCCCTCCGTTTAGCCGGGAGGGGCAATTTTCTGAAAAATTGACTTATTTTGTAAAAAAAAATATTTAAAATCAACGGGTTCGTTTACAACACCGTGTTATACCTTTTTGGAAAGCCAAAAACTTTTCCTTTTATTTTGTTTTTAAATTAAATTGTTTTAACGAATAGTTTAAAAAATATAAATTTTCAAACTCAAAATTTTGAAAAAAAATTTGAAAAAATAATTTTAAAACTAATTTTTTTTCAAAATTTTACGTAATTAAGTATAATTTTTGTTCTCAGAATTCAACGCTTCCATTAATCTTTAATCCAACACTGAAAACCGTATGGCTCTACGACTTTTTGTTGCCAAGGTATTCAAAAATAACCGAACCTACTTCTTCACAAAAACACGAAAAAATTGGCTAAATGGTCACTTGTGCCATCCCGTAAGGCTAGGTTTTCTTGTTTTTGTGAAGAAGTAGGTTCGGTTATTTTTGAATACCTTGGCAAGAAAAAGTCGTAGAGCCATACGGTTTTCAGTGGTGGATTAAAGATTAATGGAAGCGTTGAATTCTGAGAACAAAAATTATACTTAATTACGTAAAATTTTGAAAAAAATTAGTTTTTAAATTATTTTTTCAAATTTTTTTTCAAAATTTTGAGTTTGAAAATTTATATTTTTTAAACTATTCGTTAAAACAATTTAATTTAAAAACAAAATAAAAGGAGAAGTTTTTGGCTTTTCAAAAAGGTATAACACGGTGTTGTAAACGAACCCGTTGATTTTAAATATTTTTTTTACAAAATAAGTCAATTTTTCAGAAAATTGCCCCTCCCGGCTAAACGGAGGGGAATAGACCCCCCCTCCCATACGATTTTTTTCTTGTGTCAACTTAACCTACACGCTCTAGCTTTTTGGCACAACGCTGGTGAATCACCCTGTATATGAATTTTATGTTGGGAAACTCACTGACTAAACAATTTTTAATTTTATAAAATACTTCTTCAGTTGCGTAAATACCTATGTTTACGTTCTCTCCAACAACCTCTTTTAGTTTATTAATTATTTCGAAATCCTTGAATAATACGATATGCCTCCAAATTCCCTTATGTATTTGATTGCTTATTATTTTATTATTTTTAAGCTTTCACTAATGACTAATTGACTCTTCAAATGATTTACACTTGTACCTGTACGTTTAATAATCTCAACGGGGCTACTGCTTGCACTATGTGCTGTTCCGGCAACTGAATCATTATTATCCTCTTCTAATATGTTGAGCTCTTGCCTGCTTAAGGCGTCCGCTACTACATTTTCTTTCCCAGGTTTGTATGTTATCACTGGAGCGTATTCTTCTATGAACGCCTTCCAACGTTTCATTTTAGCATTTGTATTTTTATCTGACGTGGCAAACGTCAATGGTTGGTGGTCCGTATATATATGGATGCCACTTGTTCCATAGAAGTAATTCCTGAAATTCTTCAAGCTCCATACAATCGCTAACAATTCCTTTTCATTGGTTGCATAATTTTCTTCTGTTTTACTTAACGTTCTGCTAATAAATGTAATAGATTTATTTTTTTGATAAGTACTGCGCCTATGGCTGAGTTACTAGCGTCGGTTGTTAATTCAAATCCTTCTTTCAAATCTGGTTGGTTTAATACAATATTTTCTTGAAGTTTATCTTTTAGAATTTGAAATGCTCTCTTTCCCTCTTCGTCTAACTCTATCACTACCACTTTGCTTTTTGCATTATTATCCCGTTGCCTTAAAAATTTAGTAAGGGGTTTGCTTATCATTGCGTAGTTTCTAATAAATTTACGATAATAACCGCTAAGTCCTAAAAATGATCTGAGTTGTCTTAATGTTTTTGGCTCTGGATATTCATTAATTGTTTAAAACCTTCTTTGGATCTGTTTTAATATTATTATAGGAAATAACGTATCCTAAAATTTCGACTTCCTGCATGAAATATTTGCTCTTTTCACTGCTAATTTTCATATTGGCTTCACTAAGTGCTTTGATTATGATCTCGATATGCTCTAAGTGTTTCTCTTCCGATTTAGAAAATATAATGACATCGTCAATATATACGTGACAGAATTTTCCGATATAAGGCCTAAGAATATCATCCATCGCCCTCTGAAATATAGAGGGTGCAGTTTTTAATCCAAATGGCATACGAAGGAATTCGTATTTTCCATTGTTAACACTAAAAGCTATTTTTTCCCTATCTTCTTTTTTCATCATAATCTGGTGGAAACCACTTTGTAAATCTAATGTTGTAAAGAATTTAGATTTTCCCAAATTGAATAGGATAACAGAAGTATCTGCCATTGGATACTTATCTGTTTTCGTAAAAGTGTTAAGCTTCTTGTAGTCTATAACTAATCTGTGTTTTTTTGATCCATCTTCATTAACTCCCTTTTTATCTACTACCCACACTGGTGAGTTATATGCTGATCTACTTGGTGCTATTATATTGTTTTCTAATAAGTCATTCACTTCATTATTCACAAATTCGCTCACTGCCTGAGGGTAAGGATATGACTTTGACCATATTGGTTCATCCTTAGTTGTTTCTATTGTTGCAATAATATTTGTATTAAACGGAAGATAACTTGGTTTGTCTATAAAAATTCCCTGAAATTTCCCTAAAATGTTTTTCAGCCGCTCTATGAACATTTCTTCTGTACTCATGCAGATAGTTAAACTGTTCACTAATTCCTCATTGAATAGTAAAGATACTATGCCTTTCTCATATTCTAGCGTACTATCGACTATATTAATGTTTCCTTTTATCTTCCTAAGGGTTCTCATGCCTATTATCAAATCATATTCTCGCAATTCGTTTAATTCATAAAATTTGTCCTTAATTCCTAATATATTGATTTCTTGATATTTATTTATCAAGCTTGTGCCATGCACGCTCCTAACTCTAGTTACAATTTCTAAGTCTTTATTTTTAAATAGCCCTGGCTTGACATAACTATGTGTCGCACCGGTGTCAATAAAAATGTTAAAAACACGACCTGTCCTTGGATCAGTCCGTTTAATATAGGGCAAGTCGTTCCTTATTCTAAAAAATTATCTTCCTCATTAAGATTATTTAATCTTGGAGTTTTTGATACCTGAACCTGGTCACTGAGTGGCCTGTCGCGCTTAAAAGGATTATTATTATTTCTGATTTCATTGTTAAATCGTTGGTCCCTGAATTGACTATTACCATAATATCTATTGGCATTATTATTATATTGTGGTTTTGGGCGGAAATTGCCGCTTCCTAAATCCATTCGTTGTGGTGATGCTATTTGGTTATTGGGGCGCTGATATTGATTTGACGAACCCGGAAAATTATTGTTCAACCTTGGTTGAGAATTAAAGAAAGGGCGTTGTACCTGTTTTTGAGGTGGTACCCTATTAAAATGATGATAATCTGTTTTATGCGGATTACTAATTGAGTCTCTATGCCTTAGAGATTGGTTCACTTCAATTTCTTGAGCTCTCGCTAAAGCATTGGGAAGATCCCCTGGACACAATGAGAAAACCAAATTGCTCATGGGTTGGTTTAACCCTGTTATAAATACCCTCAATGCATTTTCCCTAGCTACCTGAATTAAGACATCAGTTTCTGCTGTTCTTACCCTATAACTCATAATGGTTTTATTCGTTATCAAAGTTAAAAGTTTGTCAACCTGATCATAATGTTCTTGCAATGTTTGTTTCCCTTGTCTAGCATTAGACAATTCAGTTTGTAACATATGAACTGGTCTTTTATCTTCATATGTTAAATCAAAAATTGCATCGACATGCAATGGTGTGCCATGTGAAGTTAATACATCATTTGCTTTACCTATAATTTTATTTCTTAAGATATTCACAGCTGTAAAGTAGCTTGAACTTCCCTTACAATGAGTAGTAAGTAAGTAAGTAAAGAATTCATTTATTGACAATTTGAGTTTGTTACATTTACATAGATTTTTATGAATTTAAAGCTTTAGCTTAGCCGTCAGCTCGATTGGCAACATTACAAAAAAAGAAAATTTAAAAATTTAAAATTTAATAAAAAAAAAAAAAAAAAAAATTAATTTATATTTTATTCAACATGTTTGACTTTGGTTATTAAATAGTGATAGCTATGCGTATTCTGTTATAAGCAGCTTTCTAAATGCACAGGTTTCCTTTAGATAAAGGGCAAGGTCTTTCCAATTAGATCCGTTTAAGGTAAAAGTTGTCTCCTCCATTGTTAAAGTAGCTTTTCCAAAGTAGAACAGTCTATATTGTTTGAAAATTGGGCATATGCTTATAAGGTGAAAACAGTCTTCTTTGGCTTTCATGTTACATAGAGTACAGAACTGATTAAAGCTACCATTGTAGGGACTTCCGTTAAGACCAAGAAGTTCACATCTAGCCTTACATATTAAGGAGATTTCTTTGCAGGTTAATGAATCTGTGAAATAGTTTGCATCACTGAGATTGTGGTCTAGTTGGCTGTATAATATTCTGCTCAACGAATGGCAAGCCTCTTCAACCATGAGATTTCGAGCAGAGTCTTCATGCTTTTGTATGATTTTATAAAGCTGTTCCTTTAAACGTTGGATGTTGTTAGGATCGATATTTACTTCTTCTCCATAAGTAGAACCATAATTTTGCCACTTCTCCATCCACCAATCTTTATTTCTTACTTCATAAAGTAGCAAGCTTTTGGTCAGACGAGGGTATCCCAAAATTTTAATTATAAAATCGGCTTGAAGCTTAAGAGTGTACGTAAAAAGTTTTGATAATCCTGTTTCTAAGTAGATTGCGTAATTCGGAGTTGTGATCGGAAGGTAAAACAGTTTTTTAATGAAATTTCTTTGCAGTTTTTCAATTACTTCATACTCGCTTATCCCCCAAACCTGCGCAGCATAGCAAAGCGAAGATTTGATTACAGAGTCAAAGATTTTATATTTTACGGACAGATCTATGTAAGGATTTAAGAAAACCTTGCTCCATTGTTAAATTGAGGCTTTGCGACGCACAGGATTTTTCTGTAAGGTGTTGTCTGAAATCCAAAGTTGAGTTCAGCTTAACTCCAAGATATTTGTATTCTTTGGCTACCTCCAAACGACTTCCATTAAAAACCCAACAATGTCTCTCTTCATTGTGGATTGACCGCGAGAACACCATAACTTTCGACTTTTCAGTATTAATGGCCAGTCCCCATTTATCACAATATGCCGCTAGACGATTTATCATGAATTGCAAGTTTTCTGGTGACTCTGACAATATAACTAGGTCGTCAGCGTATAGCAAAACGTTTATGATGGCACCTGCAATTCTAATACCTCCGGGTAGATGTTTAACAGTGTCATTTATAAAAAGGGAGAACAGGAGGGCACTGAGAAGACATCCTTGCTTAACACCAGTTTCTGTTCCAAACCATTCCGAAAACACTGCTCCATCCCAAACTGTTGACTTTGTGTCCGTATACATGTTGCGTACTACTCGAAGGAATCTTGTTGAAACACCAAGTTCTGAAAGCTTATACAGCAAAGCACTCCGATTCACTAGATCAAACGCAGCTTTGAAATCCACAAAAAATGCGTAGATTTTCTTTTTTCTTGCTTGAAATGCTTTTACTATAGATGTAAGTGTAAAAATTTGATCAATAGTAGAATAGTTCTTCCTAAATCCTGCTTGCAATTCTGATAAGATATTATTTTCGTCCACCCACCTTTCCAGTCTGCCAACTAGTACTCCACAGAATATTTTCGCTATAACATTCATGAACGAAATGCCACGGTAGTTTTCAACAACGTTCAAATCACCTTTCTTATGTATGGGAAATATAACTGATGTTTTGAAGGATGCTGGAACTTCAGCACTGATTAGAATTTTGTTAAAAAGTGCTAACAATTTGTCACAAAACATTGGAGAGGCATTTTTAAAAATTCATAAGGAATCCCATCTTCTCCTGGAGCTTTCCCATCTTTCGCTTTTTGGAGAACTGAATGTACTTCTTCCACACATATCGTGCAGTCTAGAATATCATCGCATATAAACGGTTCTGCATATGAAAACGTAAGGCGAGATTTATTTTGTAGTAGGTTCTTGAAATAAACAGAGAGGTCATCTGCAGATACACCGGAACCTATAATATGATTTGAACCATTTATTTCTTTTGCTATCCTCCAGAATTCCTTTGTGTTTTTTGTTTGTCCGAAATAAATGGCTTGATTAGTTTCAAAGCTTATTTTCTTTGAGAGACAGAGATTTTTGTAATTGGTATTTGATTGAATATACCACTTCCTAAGTTCATTATCAAATGAGTTTCGCCGCATTGCATTTAGTAAGGCGAACGATTTTTGTCTAGCGTTCATGCACTCCCTGTCAAACCATTTTTGTTTATAAGCTTTATTTGAATGTTGCCCTCTGTTACTTGAAGTATTCCTTATACATGTTGTAATTTGTTCTGAGAGCGCATCAGTAGTCTCGGGAATCGCAGATATCCTAGAAATGGAATCATCTAAAGAATGCTGGTAGGATTCGACATTTTTGTTATTCCATTTCAAGCGTGGAATTAAATTCAGGTTTCTCTGTTGCAATGTTGCTTCAGGAATCCACTCAATAATTATAGGCATATGATCAGAAAAATTTTTGGAAATCACTTCAAATTTAGCAATAAGATCTATCCACTCATTGTTTATACAACAATAATCGATGACAGATTTCCCTTGCCCTCCAATAAATGTATAATGACCTTCAGTGTCTCCTTCGGTGCATCCATTTAAGACAATGCTGTCATACAATTGCAGCAATTCAAGTAAATTTGTTCCGTTTTGGTTACAGACATTGTCTTGGGATGATCTGCTACTAGGGTTTATTGAAGTGTTATTAATAGTCCTCAGAGTCATAACTTGTGTGCAGCTTTTTCTGGCATTAAAATCACCGACCATTAAAATACTCTTGCCTGCTAACAAAGACATAACGTTGCCCAAGTTATCGAAGTCTTCAGACCATTTGTTACAGTTTGAGTAAAGCGGGAGGATAAACATATTACTTTTTTGTATCACTTTTACTAGAATAAAATCATGGAATTCAGAAAAATCATAATAAATCAATTGTGACATTTTGATTCCGTAAAGAGATCCACCGCTTGCTCGTCCTTTTAAAGAGGTTTTGATGGCAGGGATCCAATAAAGTTTAAATCCATTAAAATATTTAACAAATTTACTTGAATTTTCAATGGTAACATGAGTTTCAAAGAGGAAAAATATATCATAAGATTTAATAAAATTAAAAAAGTCTACAAACAAAAGCTTATTATTTAAACCAGAAACATTGTACGATACAATTTTACAACAATTATTATTTGATGAGCTGACGGCACTTGATTTTCAATTTCTTAATACATTGTTATTATTTTTCTCAATATGAGAAAGTGGCATCCCTGGTGAACAAGAAGGTGTAGGTGGTGTTGATCTAGTCCAATTACCTTGACGTCTATTTGTCAGCATGATTTTTTGACAGCCTCAAAGTTTAATTGCCCAAACATTTGCTGCAGTACAAGTTCGCCGTCATTATCATCAAATTTTAAATTGTTATTATTATTTAAATAAAAAGATTTGCCTTCTATCAAAAGCGTATTATTTTTCATTTGCATTACGACTGTTGGTTTATGGGTTTTAATTATTCTTCTGTATTCGAGAAGCATTCTTCGTTTTAATTGCATTCCCTTTGTGAGATCCCTTTGTAAATATACACCTGTGCCTTTAAGTTTTGACGAGTTCTTAAGCATTCTCATGGCCATTTCGGTGGAGCCCGTATTAATTTTCATTTTTATTGTGTTGTTGTTTTCACTGATTTTGACGGGTAGTGGTAATCCTTGTGCACTTTCATTTCCAAGAAGAAGTTTAGTGACACTGCGCTTTTTCTTTTGGGTCACTATTTACATCGTTTGGAATAGTAATAATTATATTTTTGCCTTTTATTTCTTTATTTTGTGCCTCGAGCTCATCCTCAAGCAAACTACATCTGTTTTCAAATAGCTGAACTTTCCGGGATAGATCTTCATTTTGTTGCCGCAGAATGTTTATTTCGGAGTTAAGATTGTTCAGGTCTTCCTTAGTAGCTAAATTTGAAGTTGCTTTGAGAAGCTCGACTTGCAGAGAACTATCCACAATTAATTTAATTTTTTGCAAATCTGAGGCTGAGATGGACATTGCTGTTTGAATTTTATAAATTTTAGGTGCTCTTTTAATTGGATCCGTGACTTGATGGGTGAAGTCTTCTGGAGATGATTGACTGATTTTTCTTTTATTATCAGTCATGTGACTGCTCTCAAATACAAATTAATATCAGGGGTTTGATAAATTGTGTTACCTGGTGTCAAATCGGCTTTACAATTTCTTTGACAATTTTCAATATAAATTAAAGTAAAAGTTTTGGCTTTTGTATGTTAATTTTAATATTTAAATTAACTTTTCAAAATAAAATTTTCAGGAGCGATATTTAAATTCAACTTTTCACTTTCACAGCAGAGTTGCCAACGCCCCCTTACAATGATCATAAGCTTTCATGCAGTGCGTTACTGAAGTACGCCAACTTATATAGTTATCCCCATCAAATTGTTGTAAGCTTTTAACTTGTTAAACAGATCCACGCAGAATAAAAGAAAAAAGACCAACCGCTGAGAGTGCTTTACAATGACTAAAAAAGCTTTATTACAAGAAGTAATTATCTGATAATATAGTAAAATATAAAGTATAACAGTTATGAATAAGAATGAGTGGAGAATGAAGAAATACTATAAATAACTCAACACTCCCACTTTTATAGGTATTTCAATCATTAAATTAATTCAAAAATTAAAAAAAATTGAAGTCAAACAATATTTAACTATTCTTTCAAGTTCAATAAAGTAAATATACAAATGAAGATTATACAAAAAAAAAATTACTTGAATTCACTTTCTTTAAAGTTAGTTATATTCATTAAAAATCTGAGACGAAAAAATCTGTCTTTCTGCAGTGGTTTCGTAAATATATCGCTTATTTGGTTGTTGGTATGTACGTACTCCAATTCAAACATACCACCAAGATATTTTTCGCGAATGAAATGGAAACGCACATCTATATGTTTCGTCCTTTTATGGAATTCAGGATTTCTGATTAGACGAATAGCTCCTTGGTTGTCGACATATAGAAATACTGGAATTTGTTGGTTTGGTAATAAATCTCTCAGGAGTTGTTTTATCCAGACCAACTCTTTGACTGCTTCGGACGCTGCGACATACTCCGACTCGGTTGTAGAGAGGGAGACACATTTCTGTCGTTGAGATGACCAAGTGATGCAATTTGAGCCCAATAGAAATACGAACCCACTTGTAGAGCGCCGAGTGCTAACATCTCCAGCATAGTCCGCATCACTGTAACAACTCAAAGTAAAATTTAATTTTGATTTAAAAAATATACCATGATTTAGGGTCCCTTTGACATATCTTAGAATGCGCTTCACCATGTTCACATGAACAACTGATGGTTTCTCCAGATAACGGCTAACACAGCCAACGGCAAGCGCCAAATCTGGACGTGTCGCTACCATCAAATACATTAAGCTGCCAACAGCCTGACGGTATGGAAACTTGAGCTCTTCCTTCCCTTGTTCGGTCATCTCTGCCGCATTGATTGAGGGATCAGCAGGAGTTGACACCACAGCTGCATCCATTAGATTAAACTTGTCTACGATTCTTGCTGCAAACATTGACTGGCTAATATGTAGTGAACCATCTTTGAATCGTCTTATTTCCAAACCTAGAAAGTGTTTGGCAGGAAAAACCTTGATTTCGAAGTAACTTTTTAAATAATCACAAAGGTTGATTATATCTTTCTTATCAGCCGCTGCCATTATACCATCATCGATATAAATTGCAAGAATTATCTTCTTCTCGTCCTTGTGACGTGAGAAAACACAAGAATCAACATCAATTTTTTTTTAAACCAAACTCTCGTAACAATTTCGTAAATGTCTGGTTCCAGCACCGAGATGATTGTTTTAGACCATATAAGCTCTTTTGTAGCTGGCATACACGCCCACTTTCATCATCATATCCCCTGGGTTGTTTCACGTAAATTTCCTCGTCAATCCTTCCATTTAAGAACGCCGTTTTAACGTCGAACTGCATGATATGCAAATGTTCTGCTGCTGTGATACTCAATAATACCCTAACTGAAGAAAATTTTGCAACAGGACTAAATGTTTCCGAGTAATCGACCCCATATTGTTTGACTAAAGCCACGTGCAACGAGCCTCGCTTTGAAACGAACATCCTCATTAGCTGTTGCGCACTTTTTCTGGAAGACCCACTTCGTATCCACCAACTTCCGATTTTCAGGTAGTGTAACCAGCTTCCATGTTGAATTTTTCTGAAGAGACGAAATTTCTTCATCCATAGCTGCTCTCCACTTACTTGAATCAGGACAGCTTACAGCATCTTCAAAACTTAAAGGAGTGTCAGCTTCCGCAAGCAGGGCTAAGCTTTCTGCAACAGTAAAATTCATGCTACCTGCTTCACGCTTCTTACTTCTTAGTCTGCCTCTGATACCAATTGATGTCCTCTTTGGGGTGGATGCATCTGGAGATCCTTCAGATTGTTCAGACTCTGATGGCTCATAGGATGGATCCATACCGTCAGAATAATCATAGACATCATCATCGTCATTAGTTTCATCATCTAAACTATCAATAATTGGTTCCTTGGATCTGTTGAAAACATCGTCTGAATCGTCGTCGATCGGAATTGGTTGCCCACTTTTGCCAGCTAACTCATCATCGCCACCTTCACCTGATTTTCGAGTCGTATCGTCGTGTTCTGCAAGACCCTTGTTTAAAACGTCTACACTCAAAGACGGCTGCACGTTGTTTTCAGTTGAACCACCCGAAAAATCTGCATTTTCATCTACCCCAGCTACTTTGAGAGATGTAAAATTTCTGTCTTGACCTGAAGTATTCTTATCAGAAGGAACATTGTTGAAGACAACATTGCGGGAGATTTCAATTTTATTTGTTTCTGGAATGAAAACCCGGAATCCCTTCACACCTTCCTGATAGCCAACAAAGTATCCTTTTTGGGATTTTGCGTCAAGCTTACGCCTTTTTTGGTCAGGTATATGAACAAACACCTCTGTACCAAAAATTTTAAAATACTTAATGTTTGGTTTAGAATTAAACCATAGCTCGAATGGAGTTTTTCCTTGCACACTACTCGTACCAGTTCTATTTAAAACATAAACAGCTGTATTAACCGCCTCAGCCCAAAGTTTGTAATCCAAATTCTTGGAGTGAATCATAGACCTAGCTGCCTCCATTATTGTTCTCATCTCCCTTTCAGCGGAACCATTTTGTTCGGGGGTGTAAGGAACAGTTGTCTGACGTTTAATGCATTTCGAAAGTAAAAAATTCTGAATATCTTGATTCTTAAACTCGAGCCCATTATCACTTCTCAAAACCTTAACACGTTGGCCTGTTTCAATTTCAACTTCTTGCAGGAAAATTCTAAGCAATTTTGCCACCTCCGATTTTTCTTTCATAAAGTAAACCTTTCTAAAGTGTGAAAAACTATCCTTAAAAAGAAGAAAATATCGTGATCCTCCAATGGACTGCTGCTGCATCGGACCGCAAACATCTGAGCTGACCAGTTCCAAAATAAACGTGGCTTTGTTCTGACTCAACTTAAATGGTTCTCGATGTTGCTTGCCATACATACAACCTTGGCAGAAGAATTCTGTGTTATCAGAAAACGGCATTTGAAGATCCTTTAATACATGGCGTACTTGAGAAACATTTTGATGCGCGAGTTTCTCATGCCAAAGTTGTAATGTGTTTTTTTCCTTTTTCGCTATATTTGCATTGACGTCATTACCCGTTATATAGCACGATTCCACTTTAATCAAAAGCTTAAAAAGCTTTGAATCCCGTACTTCCACTGCAAGTGTTGTTCCGTTCTTTAATAACTGGCATTTGGAATCGTCAGAAATAAACCGTAACCCCTTATCCAAAGCTGTACTCAATGAAAATAAGTTCACATGCATTTTCGGCACAAACAGCACGTTGGCCATATGATTCTGTTTCCAGTTGTCATTGACGAAACAAAGCACATTGATGCTACCTTTGCCAACTGCACTGATCGTGGTTCCATTACCTATGCGAACGACAACAGGTGTTTGAAATTCGATGTAATTAAGAAGCCACTCTCTCCTGTTGGTCATGTGATCGCTTGCCCCGGAATCTAAAAGCCACTCGTCCCGTTTTTTTATCTGTACCGCTGCCTCCGCCTCACAAATAAAAGCTTGCCCACGATTAAAATTGGAATTTCTTTTAGATGACGCTTCTGGACAATCGCGTTTCCAGTGTCCACTTTTCTTACACAAAAAACATCTACCTGGCTTTGATTTTTGTCCTCCTTTGCTTTGCTTTTTCTCATTTTTGCCCTGAAACTTTCTGGCCATCAACGCATTACTAGAATCTATGCTGCTGCCTAAGTGATTTGTATTTGAATGAAAACGCGCTTCCTCCATAACTAACCTAGACGTTAAATTCTCAAGTGTTTGATTGGCCTTATCCGTAGATTCCCAGGCACTATAAAAGTGAGTGTACTTTTCAGGTAAAGTCAGTAAGATTTTAGTGACAATCATAGAGTCGGAGATTGTTTCACCAACATCCGAAAGCTGTTGTACCACCGCTTGCAGCTTTGAGATATGGGTCGCCACATCATCTGCAGGATCCATAGAAAACATATAAAACCTCTGTTGAAGCATGTGAATACTTTCCTTAGACTTGGCTTCATATACCGTTTCTAGCTTCGACCACATGGCTCTCGCAGTAGTGCAGTTAATAATATGTAATAGCGATTGCGACGCCATTGAAGTAGCAATTATTTTCTGCGCCTTACTGTCCCCACGTTTCCATTCTGTTACAGCTGCCTCTAAATTTTTAGACTTTATCGCCCATCCAACTACCGGATAAACCGCTTCTCCGTTGACAAATTTGAGCAAGTCACTGGCGTTCAGCAAAATTTTGACTTGGAACTTCCAAAGATTCCACTGCTCTTGGCCAGCCAACTTCTCAATTTTAAAATCGTTATCAGCCATTTCAACGTAAAGCACTCCCCCTAATCCCTGCACAATATCTAAATAGGTTCTATCAAATGTTCTTTATTGTTTGAATTTACCTCTTAGTATTCTCCGTGCGACTTTAATTTGTTTTGTATGTAGAACAAAAAAAAACGCGGTTTGAAGAACTTCTGAATTTTATGGTTCTGGGCCCATAACCAGTTAAACAGATCCACGCAGAATAAAAAAAAAGACCAACCGCTGAGAGTGCTTTACAATGACTAAAAAAGCTTTATTACAAGAAGTAATTATCTGATAATATAGTAAAATATAAAGTATAACAGTTATGAATAAGAATGAGTGGAGAATGAAGAAATACTATAAATAACTCAACATAACTAATTCTAAACTTTCTTTTTTTGTGTTATTGGGTCAATCGCCACGTCAACATATGGAATTATGTTGTCGGACAGTGTTAATCTACTTAATGATTCTGTCAAATAATCTATCTGTTTTTTCAATTCTACATTGCTATCCGCTATTGCTTGTGCCATGTAACCATGTAATAATGGTTAAAATATAATTGATATTCTTTAAACAATGCAATTTGGTCAATTTATGTAGGTGGTTTTCTAAATTGTAGATGAAAAATCTTCAAATTATTTTTTACTTTAAAATTCTTCAAATATTCTGCTTCCTGCTTTCAAATATTCTGCTTTAACTCACTGTTCGACGTCTTTTCCTTAATAGTTTTTTTTTTTTTTCAATAAAAGTTAGTTGGAGCAAATAACAGTGATAATTTCCTTGAATTTCACTTAACGTTGTTGCCCTTTATTATTATTCACCGTCAGCTTCAATTTAAACTGTTAAGTTTTTTTTCCTTTCCACTAATTAACGTTGTTATTGCTCTTATCTTCTTGAGCTTCCTCGAAAACTTTTTTATTTTCAGGGACTTTTCCACTAAGTTATTATGTTTTATGGTTCTGCGAACCTTTCCGTTAATTTTATTTTTTTGTTCTTTACTTTTAGCGGATTCTTCACCTGACCACATAATATTATTATTATATTTTTGACACTTTAATTCCAACAAAACAGTCATTTGCAAGAACTAGCTTGTAACCTGAGCAAGGACAAAGGGAACTACAAGCAGATTATATCAGTTGAGCAGGAACCTAAGATTGGGTGTCCATGAAGTTTCATTTCATTCATTCGATTCCATACATTTGTATTACTAATTGGCAGCTTATGTTAACGGCATTAATACGCTGCGGCTAGCACCTCAAGGATTATAAAGAGAAAAAGAAGAGCGAAGAATAAATATTTAAAGTTTTAAAATCATTTTATATCAAGAAATAAATAAGTATAACTGTTTTAAAATTGGTTAATGTATGTATGAGGATTTAGATTCTATTTAATGTAATGTGTAAAAAATTTAGTTAGTAAGTATAATTGTGTGATTTTAATTTGTTAGTGATTTTTTTATACTTTTACCACTGTCCAAATTAATGTAATTGTGTGTTGTTGTTTTAATAAATAAAACAGCCCTTTTTTTAACCACGTTACAAAATTATTTTGTTTTTTATTACTAAGTGTAATGTGATTTTTTTTTATGTATGATTTTATGTATGTGATTTGACTGTGCGATTTGAATTATGTATGTACTAAGAACCAACCGATGTCGTTGAAGATTGACTTGAGAATGATTAAAAATGATTAATTTAAGCTTAGTTAGAATTGTTTCAAGGAAAGCGATAAAAAAGAGCACATACAAAGAAAAACCAGTATTTTGTTTGGTAAAGGCAAAACTGGTTGTTGCAAGTGCAAGTAGGTATATACATAATGTAAGCATGTAGAATAGAGCAATAGACAATTAAATATAATACAAAATATGATGTTCTGATGTTATGCTCATAATTTTTTCTCTTTATAGATTAGGGTGAGTTGTCTGATGTTTTGCTTATCAGCTTCCTTTTTTTCATCCTCGTCAACATTAGGCTTGTCGGTCCCCGTTTCTTTCTTTGTCACTTGACTACCTATTCATAGTCGGGCATTTATCGACGAGCATTTTTATGGAACTTTTAACGAACTGAGAGTGCTTGTTAAGCATTTCGTTGTCCTTGCTCTCCTTGAAATATTAGGCCTGGTCCTCCTTCATGTACAAAACTATCTTTGTAGGCTCAGAACTGTCCTTATTACCACACTTATTACTATTGATGAAACAGTAACCTACACCAAACTGTCCAATTTTAAACTTCTTCCTTTTCAGCATGCTATTTATTATTAAGGTTATTAGTTGAACAATTTAAAGGAAAAGTAAAACCTGAGTTTTATCTGACTTTTGTAATTTTTTTCCAACCTTTGACAAATCGGTAAAACAGCTGTTTGAATTTAGAGATGGCGTTCTTGAAAATATATCAATATTCACCGATTCGATATATTTCGAATGGAAAGAAATATGTTTAATGTTTGTTCTATTTTACGCCAGCGTATAAAATTATTCAAATCTTATCATTCTAACTAGTTATTAACAATTATTTTCAACTTTTTTTGATATAACATAATTTTAATCTGGTTTGATATATATATTTATACAAATATCGAAAGATGTATCGAATCATCGATATATAAATATATTTTGCACATCTCTCTTTGAATTAAAATTCTGTCGCATGCCAAATCAATGCATCGACGCATTGGTGATATTTCTGTTCCGATAAGAGATACCTCGAACGCAATTTGATCCTCCGCAAACGTATGCGTTGCACACAACTGTTCGAGGAAGTAATGTAATATTAATAACCTCTACTGATACTACCAAACCGCAATGTCTTATCGCAATCAAATTTTAAATGAAGCTTTTTAAACTTAGAAAAAATAAAAAAAAAAAAAAAAAAATATTATATTCAACAAATTGTTTAAATTAATTAACAAACTATGTACATTGTATAATTTTACTATTTTCGTATCAATGTCAATCGGGCTGACGGCAAAGCCATGCTTAAACGATTTTTGTATAAACCATAATGTAAATTGTAAACTTAAACAGAATAATAAATCGAATCTATCTATCTAAATCTCACAACTGTTCGCTCCAACGGTTACCTCGATAGGGCCGAGTGTGATGATGTGATCGGCAGCCAATAAGAGATGGTGTGAATTTCCTGATTACGAGATAATGCTTCATCGTCATTTTCTGCAAATGGGATCTAACGACGAAATAGAGTTTGTCGCAGATTTCGTGGGAATTGATTTTATTATCCGAAGGGATGCTTTGCTTATGTTAGCATTCTTGAATCGGACATGGGGTCTTTTGTTTATGTCATCGCGATACGGATGTGGGGTCTTTTGATAATTTTAGCTTTGATGATTGCTATGATTGAATCATGCAATAAAGTAAACGTTAACATACTATATCTGGTAAATATTAAAGATTGTGTAGATTATTTTGTAATTTATTCAAATTTGTATATTCAAAATGCCGAAATTTACGCTTTCTGATGAGAATGGGGGAATTGTAGAAATTAAATGCTCACACACACGAGGATTTCGAAGCTGCACAAAACAGTAAGCAATATTCAGCATTTTTGATCATACAAATATTTATGTATATGCACTTATTATTTTGAAATAGATCCCTCAATACTCCAGAACATTTTTGATGATGCGAATAAAAAGCAAAGCGCTGGCGCAGACACTTCCTCAAATTTCACTGAAGATGAAGTCCTCTGCAGTCCGGACCAGAAGCATGTGGATGACACGATTTTTACGGATGAGAATAATCTAAGTGAGTTATCTTATTCCGTCCATTAAAATGTTTAAAATCTATTAAGAACTCAATTTTTCTTTGTAAATAGAATCAAACAGTTGGTCTGACTCGGCGACAGAGCTTTTAATAGCATTACTTAAAGAGTATCGGCCTAAATTAGGAAAGAACTTTATGCTAAAAACAAAACAAAAAAATGTTTCAAAAAATTTGTACTCATGTGAAGGAGCATGGCATTTATTTATTTATTTATTGGAGACCGTTAAATACTAACGTTACATAGTATGATATATTAAATCTAATTATAATCTATTGCTCTAAAAAACAAAGTCATGAATTTAATACATTTCAAATTGTCATTTACGTAATATAAAAGAAAATAAAATTTATTATATATGTATAGTAATTAATTGATTTAAAGGACTATTAACACCATAGTTTGACCTACTAAAAATTTGACACAAAGGCTGCCGTAATCTTATGCTGGTTAGGCTAAAGTTAAAATTCAGCCTGCAAAGGACTGACGAAGATGAAATATTTCCATTTATTATACCAGTAATGAAACAGAACTGTATATATTTTCGATGGCTTTCAAGTGATGGAAGATTTATCAAAACTAACCTATGCGAATACAAGGGAAGTGGTGATTCCTGAGACCAAGGAAGGAAACGGAAACAGAATCGCAAAAACCTTCGTTGAACTGCTTCAAGCCTCGATGTGTGTATAGAGTAGTGGGGTGCCCAGACCATACAACCGTACTCAAGAATCGGTCTCACAAACGAAATGAAAAGAAGCTTGAGAACATAGGGATCTTTAAAGTCGCGTGAGAATCTTTTAATGAATCCTAGTGTTTTGTTGGCTCTTTTGATTATATTATCTAAGTGATCAATAAAGGTCAATTTTGAATCTAAAATTATTCCTAGGTCTGAGAACACTGAAACTTAAATCAAAGGTCTCGAATCAAACGAATACATGTATGTTATTGGACTTTTCTTGCGTGTAAGGCTCATTACCTTACACTTGTCAATGTTAAGTGTAAGTCTTTTAATATTGCACCACTCCCTGAATCTTAATAGATCGTCTTGTAAAAGTATGCAGTCCGTTTCAGATTTTATTCTTTTGTAAAGTTTAATGTCATCAGCATAAATAAGAACACAAGAATTTTGGACAATTGAGACGATATCATTTATAAAAAGTATAAGCAAAATAGGTCCAAGGTGGCTGCCCTGGGGTACACCGGAATGAACAGTAAAATGATTAGAACATTTATTTCGAAAAACTACACTAAATTGTCTGTTACGTAAATAAGATGAAATCCATTTAAGAAAATGATTGTTGAATCCAAAGCTATTTAATTTATTAATGAGGGTATTATGACACAGCTTACTAAGATCAGTAAAGATACAATCAACTTGAACACGGTCTTCAAAAGCATCTAAGCAAAAAGAAGTAAAATTAAAGAGGTTTGTCACAGTGGACTTTTTTTTTTACAAAACCGTGTTGACTATTACATAAAATTGAACTACAATGAAAAGAGAGGACATTGCATACAATAGATTCAAACAATTTTGGAATTTCAGATAATTTAGCAATCGGTCGATAGTTTTTTATTTCGGTTTTCAATCCCTTCGGCGTTATATAAGCATTTTTCCAAAGATTGGGAAAAATAGAGCTGCTTAGTGATTCTTTAAAAAGAATAAATAGAGGATAAGACAAATGCGCGACACATTTCTTCAAGATAGAGGCTGGAACACCATCAGGGCCAGGACTGTTGTTATCATCTAACTTTAAAATGCCTTGAGTTATTGTATCTTCATTAATGTGAAAGTTAATGGAACTAAGATGAGTAAATGGAACGGGGGAAGAGATATTAGAATTAGTATTAAGGTCATTAGTATCCGCGAATGCATTTTTAAAAAATCTGCAAACATATTTGCAATTTCTTCTGAAGTTTGACCTGTAGAGTTTAAGTATGTCATAGAGCTTGGATAGCCACCGTTTTTACGCGATTATAGGTACTATAAGGCAAGTTATGGATTCGTGCAGAAAAAAAAATTTGAGATAACAATCACACATGACATTACGATGATGGAGAAGTCGAAAAAAGTGGGTCTGGAAATTCCGTCCGTCTGTCTGTCTGTCTGTCTGTTCGTGCCTCTGGAGGCTGATCGGGTGGGCCAATATGCTTCAAATTTGGTATTTAGGATTTATTTGGCCGTCCCTCGGAACAAATTTTTTATTTTTGCTCTAGGTCCAAAAATAACGGCACCTGCCATACAATCTTGAAGACAAAAATTGATTTTCTCAAAAACGCCTCTAACGATTTTGATAAAACTTTCGGAATGCTAGTTTTGCAAGAAAATCTATCTTTTGGTTTGAAATTTTGTTTCAAAATTTGTCTAATAACGGTTCCTCTCATAGAATTAGTATTTTCAAATCTTTGGCCACAGTAAGTCATTCATAATTTTATTAATATGGCATTTCAAAATTTTCAAAAACTTTTTTTTTTGATTTTTTATAATTTTTTCAAAAAAATTTTTGGTTTTCGAAATATGTTGGAAACGGGTATATTGATTTTTTTTGTAAATTATTTTTCAAATGTAAACTACAGATTGCCATATATTTGCATACTCAAATTAATTTCAAAATATTGGTTGAAAAAGTTTTTCAAAAATAACCTTTTAAAAAAAACTGGTCGAACGATGTTCAATATTTTTTTTTCCTAGATTGACGTATAGCTTTGAAATTTTTTGCATACTTAGTTTTTCCGAGAAAACTCTTAAACTAATTTAAATAAAATGCACGACTGGGTCGCACGTACTTGCTCTGAGGGTGCAATAGTACGATGAAAACAAAGTTTTCGAGCAATATGAAGAACTATGTTAGAAACTTTGAACTATGGGAAAAACCAAAACAGTTTGGCTTAAACTGTAAAACCCGATTTACAGAAGCTTACGTTAAGAAACCTTTAATATATCAAATTTAGATGTCATCTTTTGGGTGCTATAAATGATATAAATGTCCGCTTATCGCCAAATTAATAAAATTGTTAAAACAAATTTCCGTTATTATCATTTGTAGCCAAAAACTCAAATGCAGTTTTCTTCAAAACATTTTATATATATTACATACAAAGTATAATAAAAATCGGTAAAATCTTTTTTGAGTAAATTAAAAAAAAACTAATTTGGCCAAAATCTGGTGGCTTTTTGTATGGGAGCCACCATTTTAAAAAGAGTAACTGACAAAAATGCAATTTCATCTGATAGAGAGTTGTAAGGAACTATACCAAACAAAGTTTGTTTGAATTCGATACAACCGTTGACAACTTATGGCCATTTGAAAAAAAGACGTTAAGATTAGATCTCCGTTATTAGCATTTTTTGCCAAAAACTAAAATCGCAGTTCTCTTAAGAACACTAAAAGAATATATTACACCAAATTTAATCAAAATCGTTAGAGCCATTTTTGAGCAAATTAGAAAAAACCTAAAAAAGTTGGCTAAAACCGAACGTCTCGTTATATGGGAGCTACTATTTAGAAAGGCTTCACTGGAAAATTTATAAAGGTATCCTATAGAACGCTATAAAAAACGATGCCAAACGAAGTTTGAGTCAATTCAATCAAATCGTTGCGAACTTATGGCCATTTGAAAAAAGCCGTTTAAACCTGATTTTTGTTACGACCATTTAAGCCAAAAACAAAAAACGCTATTTTGTTAGAAATAACTTAGGTAAGTTAAATTCTAAGTTTAATCAAAATCGTTAGAGCCGTTTCCGAGCAAATCCAAAATGAAAAAAACCGTTACATGAAAGGTACCAGTTTGAGCCTGGCTAAAACGAAACAAAAAACCTCGACAACCGTTTTTCTTCAAACTGCTATATACCAAGTTTGAAGAAAATCCGTCAAGTCGTTTAGGCTGTAGCATGACGTGAAAAAGCGCACATCCGCACATCCGCAGAGACGCACAGACAGACCGACGGACGGTATGTCGAAAACCACTTTTTTGGGCTTCACTATCATCGTAATGTCATGTTTGATTAAAACATCGATTTTTTTTCTCCACGAAACCAATACTTGCCCTATAGAGCAAGTAAAAATTAAAGGAATTTTCGAAATTATTTAAATTTTTTTTAATATCCATATATGCAGCCAGTAAGCAATTGCTTTCATAAGAGCAAGTTCGTGCGACCCAGTCGTGCATTTTATTTCTTTTCGCAATATAATTTTTATATAAAAGTTCGTGATAATCGACGAAAAGGTCTTTCAAATTCAGGAAAGTATTATAATCTTCCTCAGTTCTTGAGACGTTGAACTTTAACCAAGCTTTGTTTCTTTTGTTTTTTAAGTTCTTAAGTTGATGATCAAACCATGGTGGATCATTTGATTCTTTATAAGACGACTTAATTGGAATAGTCTTATAAAATACTTCAAATAATTTACGATAAAAAACATTACACATAACATTTATATCACAGTTCCCTTCAAGCAAATTGATCCGAATTGGATCCACGCGCGGAGTCAAATTCACATACTAGACTCCGCATACGGACCCAAATACGGAGCCGTAAAATGACGTTTGTCGGCTCCATTTAGTATGGAAATTAGAATTCCCACGGACTCGCTTCCCCAGAGAGAAAGAGAGCGAGCTCGCCCCGCTCAGCGAAATATGAACTAAAAAATGTAGTAGAAGCAATCGAGTTCGAGTATCGAAAATATTTCTGTTTTCCAAAACAAAATGTAGATACAATTTGTTGCCAAGCTCCCAAACTGTGAATTGCAGCAAAGTTCTACGAAAAATAAATACATCATGCGGCAATTCACTGTTTTGGACAGCATGGGGGATAAAATTATTGTTTTTTTTTTCAATTTATTTTTATTTAAAAAAAGATTAAAACTGTAAAAGTTTTGACATAAATAAAATGAAGGACTTTTTTCTGCCTTTAAAAAAAACTTACTTCTAACCAAAAACGAAAAAAAAATATTTACAAAAAACGAAAATGTGAATAAAGTTAAGAAAGTTTTGACATAAATAAAATTTAGGACTTTCTTCTGTCTTTAAAAAAAACTTATTTCTAACAAAAAACCAAAAAAATATTTACAAAAAACCAAAATGAGAATTAAAAAAAAACTTAATATACCTATAACACATTGTTGAGTTTTTTCAGTCAAAATTATATTAGACAAAAAAATTAAATTAAACAAAGAAAAAGAAAAATTATAGGTACTTAAAGATCAGTACGCTGTGATTCATATTCAGAAGCTATTTTTTTTTTGACGGCGGATTCTGTCCTTCGCGTAGTGGAACCACTTTTTTAAAATATTTGTAACTTCCGTGTATTTAGCTGAAGGAAACTTCTTTCTTGCACATTCTGGAAATGAAAAAAAGTGTCTTTAAACGGAATTTACTAAATAACTTTTATTTTCAGCTAACCTTCTATTACGGTTATACATCCATGGTGCTGTCTCTCATAGTTATTATTTTTACCGTAATATGAGCACTTAAAAGCAACCTCATCAGTAAAAATTGCCTTAAGGCTATGCCTTATGAATTTTTCAAGCGACTGGTCCGGCATTTTTCCCAATAAACGCTCCTACAAAAGAAAACAATTGAATGGAAGAACATTCTAAAAAAAATTTATATTACCAATGCCTTCGATGATCCACCATCATTATTTATTTTGTATTCAAATTCCTTGAGATCCCTTATAGTCTGGCATGGGATTTGCAAGAAAGGGAGGGTTTGAAAACGTTCATCCTTTTTTTTTATAATTTAATTTCAGTTCTTGTAATTCTCGTCGAAGGTATTTGGTCTCTTTGATATTGCTGGCAACCAAGTTCTTTAGCTCACTCATGCTGTTAAGGAGCATTCCAATATCTGGATTTGCCTCTGCAATTAGATAGTGTGATAGTGATTTAAATTTAAGTAATATTTGCTGAATTCATTCAATCTTCATTAATTTTCTGTTTAACCTGAATACATTCATTTAAAAATAAAGTGTCAAGCTGTCAAATTTGTTGTTTGAAAAATTAGCTACTTGTTCGTGTTCGTGCTAATTGCTAAAAAATATTATTACGTGAATATTTCAATTTGTGGATTGTGGCCCTTGGAACGACTCCAGAAGTAAATATATTAAAAAAAAAAGATCTATTGAGGGCCAGTTTTGGTTTCTTTATCTAGCTATTATCTTTTGGAAGATGTGTTTAATTCACATTTGTTTTGAATTCTGTAATTTAAGGGAGTCCTTCATTCACTTTTTATTCAAAAAGGTGAATGCGACTGTTCTTATCAGATTGATTTAGATTTGTTGGGTAACCTGAGAACCGACTCGCGGCTTAAATTAACTTTTATATCTACATTTTCTTAAAGACTTGGATGATCTGGCATTGGAATACAACTTGCTGTACCTAATCTATCAATTGGGTTTTCGACGCATTAAAATCCAAACGATTTCTGATACCCCAGTTCACAATGCTGTTTAAATTGGAGTTTAATGAGCTTATCATACGGTTTCATACACGTCCGAAGTTGTATGAGGTGATTTTGACATCCAAATTCCAAACTCATACTAAATGCCTCATTATTATCCAAACTGTTGGGGAGCTTCCTGAATAAGATATACAGTAGTCAGACAAGGCCTTCATGTCACGGGCTCTTAGGTACGATGTTTTAAGGAGAGACATGACACCAATGACATGATACAAAAGACTGCAGAAACAACCCACAGCGAATATAGTTGAGTGTGAGAGTTATGATTCCATTTCTGGTCAAAAATCAGTCGGGAAAAGAGGGAAGAAGACAAGTTTAGAACATTAAATTGGTTCAAGTGATATTACCGTCCCAACTAACCCAAAGCAATTAAAATCTTCAACCAAAATAACCACAACTCCAATTTTCTTCCTTTACGATTATTGAATATTAATCCTGATTGAATTTCCTTTTTAGAATCGTTTGCATTTCACTGGTGTGTGCAACAAGCCCGACACCCGCATCCAATCATGCGAAACAGCCGGAACGCAATTTTTAATCACCAATCGAAAATTCAACATATCCTATCAGCAGTGCGAGGGCATGGACGGTACATTTACCGGTATCGTTGAATACAGTTGCCTTGATGATTGGTTTATTGGCAAGAATCATTACTTTGCCGTCGCCAATACCAAAGAAAATCGAAAGGACGAAAAGTATCGATGTTTCCTTAAGAATCGAGACGATGATTTGTATATTGGTGTTTCTATTACCGCTCAGTGTAATACTCTAAAAACACCAAAAAGTTCGCCTGAACGTTTGAAACTCACCAGTCAAGTTTGAAGTTGTTGAACCGGGATGTTCTTTGCCGCAGAATTTTAGTGGGGAATGGGTCAATACGGCCAATATCGACGCAGATGTTACAATCAGTGAGACGCACATTAACGAAACCTATTACCCAGACAAGTCTCGTTATCGCCGAACGATTTATGTCTGCCGCGAGCGAAGAGGCAACCGAATCATGATGGCTCGTCTCACAGTTGACGGTTGTCAAAAACATTATGTTTGCTTTGAATTTATGCCACGCCATCACAACGTCATTCGATATCGCAAGGGATTGGCTGTGATTAAGGACGATTTTAGTACGGTTTGCTCGTGGGTGCAGTTCCCGAACAAAGAGGCTTGAAAATATAATTTCTTTTTGGCAAGGAACCCAGTCCCGGTGAGATGTCCAGTAGCTGGTAAATTCAATTTTACTCAACGCGGTGAACACAAGTTCAAAACTAGGTAAGCTAGGATACATTTTAAATGGCCTTTTTTAACGTGTACAATTTTTTTTTTATTCTAGGATACTTGGTGGTGTGACTCTGAGTCCTAGGCCAGACATCAAGCAAGCAAAATATTTCCGAATTTTCGCAATTTCCGAATAAACGGTTTCTCGGAGAAAAAATAAATAATAATCTGTTGTAAGATTTAAACGTTTTCCCATCGAACAAAATAATATGAAAGTAGGACGAAGTTTAACCGATTTATTTTCTATTAGACCAAGTTCAAGATCTCTCTAGCTCTCTAGACTCGAGTCATGCAGAACCGTTTGAACCTTCAAAAGAAAGGTTCACATAGGAACGTTGTCAAACAACGGTTGTGAATAACCCTATTACAGAATTTCCTGCATATATTATCACAGGTATGTATGGCCTTCAGCCAATATGACTGCGCCCAAGTCCGGTCCAATTTTAAACAAAAACTTCTTTAAAAAAAACTTTCAAAGTAAACTTACCAAATGTTGGTCTTTGCGGTTGAAGTTCTATGGAATCCTGCTTACTTGTTGTTGGTGTAAGTGTTATACATTGTTGCGAGGAGTCTGTTTCTTCTGAAAAAAAGAATCAGAAATAGAAACAATATTAAAGATTTGTTTAAGTTTTATTCAAAGAATATGTTAATGTTATGTGTTATAATTATAAAAGAGCGAATACAACAATATTGTACCTAAGGATTGCGTGTGTGATGTAGATGGTATATCTATCGTTGTTGGATGGAGTTGGTTAGTGGTGCTTTGGTTCTGTTCAATTACATATTGGTTTAGAATTGGTTCTGAATTATTTCCGGATATTTTTTTGTTGTAGTAGTAAGTTTTTTGTGTGCTGGTTGCTGGTTTCATTTTTGTCGCATCAATTTTTAAAAACTCTTTGTAGTTTTGGGATTCAGTGCCATTAAACTCAGAAGAATTTTCTTCTCCCTCAATGTAAAACTCTTGAGAGTTTTCTACTGTAAGAAGATAGGTTAGATCGTTCCGTTGCGTTTTAAAGAGATAAAAAAAATGTGAACTTACTTATTTCAAAAATGTTTGAATATGACATCTTCCTGAAAGTAATTTAAAATATTGCATTTAAAGGTGCTGAAGAGGGATATACAAACAAGTGTCTTGTATGTTCAGTTTAACAATTTTATTCGTTACTTCTGTTAAATAAAACTTCTTTGATGGCTGAGAAAAACTTTCTGAGTCACAGCAATGAATACCCACAGCACTTGATTCAATTGGGAACTCAAAAAAGTTTTTCAAGTCTTTTAAGATCTTACCACACAAATTTTCATTTTCAATTTTTTCAACTTTTACTATATTCCCTCCGACTTCGCAATAATTATTTGGATATGTAGTTGAAAGCGAAAATAATTTTGTGTGGTGCAATGCCTCACAATCAAAATTTACTCGCTCCCTCTCCGCTAATCTATTGCAAATTTGTTGTAGTGGGAATGAGCCCTTTTTAATCATTTTTTTTAGCTTTTGCATACAATTTTCAAACTTGAATGCACTATAGTTGTTGATGTGCCCAAAATTGGTCACATCACCAGATATATGTATCAAGCTGTGGACATTGTATGACATATTCTCTGTGCCATATAGTTTTTCAAAGTCTTGCACAAAGTCCCTTAGAAGTTGGTTTCCACATTCCCAATTTTCATAACAGTCAACTGGATGGCTGAAAATTCGGATAGCGCAAACAAGTAAAAGGAAGTGATCATAGTATGTTTTCGGCAATATTCCTTTGAGAGCTGCCATTCCGGTGTAACAGAGAAACATGCGGAATTCAGTTGCTTTCCAATGTTCTAACTCTTCGAATGTCCGTTGTTTTCTTGCGAATTCTCTGGGCATGCACTTTTTAAAGTTTCTCAAGCTTTCATTAATCGCTGAAATTGCATTTGATTTAAGGGAGAACGTTTTTCTTCGCACTTTAAGAAGGCACTGTAGCATCTGTCGCATGACTCCCAGCAGAACAGAATGCATGTAGTCTATTGGGAATTGTGATACTAATCCAATGTTGAGTTGTTCAAGAGAAACTGTAGTTCTTGTATGGTGTTCCCGGTGAATTCTCATTTTGAATGTTTCGTCGGTACGCAAAGTGTTCTCAATCCCTGGAAAGCAAACTTTGTGCATTTGGTATACACCTTTTATTGTGCATTTCGTACAACTGCTGTATCCGGAATGAGACTTTACACCTAAAGCAGTCGAGGAAGAAAATATTCTAATATCAAAGTATGTACCGGAAAATCTTTGAACAAATTTAATTTGATGCTGAAGAAATCCTTAGAATTAAAATAAGATCTAAAATGTGTGTTTTTTTTTAACTTACCCAAAATGAAAGCGCGTGCTGGTGCATCACATATAAAGGATCTTATATGTATCTGGTAAGTGCGGTCATTGTATGTGATTTTATTTTTCTGCAAATGTAGCATTTCTTTTTCAAAGGGCTCTAGATAGCTGTTCGAACATTCAGGCTTTTTGTGGCCATGAAAAACTCCAATGACAAACACTTTATTTTCCCCAATAATATTTCCCAGAATGGGCCATAGCTGACTATTGGAACTTTTGGCGACTGGAACTCCGTCTATCCCAATATCCATTTCAATTAAATCTATTGATGGGCTATATAGGTCTATAAATTGAATGATATTGTGTTCGATTCCTTCGTGCCAGTACATCCCGTTTCCCATTCTGAGAATTTCACAATTGTTTTTTGAGTTTTTTGCCGTTTGAAATATTGCACTCCACCGTCCATTTTACTAATTCTTCCTTTAATAAGTCATTCCCAATACATTTAGTTTTGGAACAACGGGCACTCGTTTCATTTAAACTATTGTCAATTTGTTCAAAAGCACTTTCTTCACTGATTTGTGTTGAATATAAATCGTTAACGGGGTTATTTTCTTCTAAAACCATTTGTTCGCATGGCTCAGATTCAGAAACTATTAAGTTTTCCGGGTTTTTAATATTTTCTCCGTCTAATTCAACATTTGTTTTTGCGCGTTTGCAAATAAATGCAACATCGCGATTAATTTTATAATAATCACTTTTGTTCATTTTAGATTTTACCTTTTTATATCTCTCTATTTAATTTCTTTAAGCGCGATTTTTCTCCGTGAATCTTTTCTTTTAACGCAAACAATAAAGTAAAATGTTAAAATATAAACATCAGCATGAGCAAGCAGTGCATACATGAAATGCTCCTGCATCCTGCTCTCTCTCTCTCTAAATCTATTACAAATAAAAAAAATACTCCGACTATCGACTCTCTTTCTTATAAATTGAGTATATACATGCAATTTTATGAGAGGCCTTGTAAAACGCTGACTCAGGCGAGTTAGAAATGAACCGAGAATTCTGAAGTCAATGATTTTTGCTTGAAGGGTTAGTAAGCAATTGATTCCATTCAATATTTTGTAAGAGATTGGAGAGTTCAACAAAATTACATTTTTTAAAGTTAAATTCGAGTTTGTTACTTAATTTGTTAAAGGAAGAATTCATGTTCAAGTTTAAGGATATGTCTAGTGCTGGATGGTGACGATCCTCTTTAGTTAATTCAGCAGCGGTGGCCAAAACAGCAACATCAGAGTTGACATTGGCGGAGAAAAAAACAAGATCCAATGTTTTGCCTGAGGAATTTGTTATACCATTAAACTGAGTCATTCCAAATGAACACATTCCATCTATTATAGAATATTCGTTTATATTTGAGGCAGTTATTGGAATATAGCTATTATTGTCTTCGTTCCGTTTCCAAATCAAGTTAGGTAGGTTAAAATCACCTACGAAAAGAATCTCATCTTCAGGTTCCAATTCTAAAAACATGCTGTCTAAACAGTTTATCAATTCCTCATACAAATCATTAGAAGAGGCTGGTGGTATATAGGAGGAGGCAATATAGAGATGGCCCTTCTGCATTCTAACTTTAACACACAAAATTTCGATGATGGACTGTCAAAAGTCATTAACTAGGTTACACGTAAGAGAATTTTTAACAGCCACCAGTATTCCACCTCCGACGACGTTGGAGGAATCGGAGAGATGACGATCTCGTCTAAAGGTTTGATAAGTCGTGTCGAAGAGCTCAGTGTCAAGAATTGAATTGTTCAACCAGGTTTCCGTCAGTATTATGACATCGTGTGGTAGATTAATTGAGTTAAGGAAGACCGTATTGGTCTTAGTCCTCAGTCCGTTTACGTTCTGGTAGTATATTAAAATCTTTTGAACTGCTTAGTCGAGGATTCTGCATTGTCACGTTCTGTTGAAAAGGGTTCTGATAGAATTGTCTTTTGTTTATTTTATTTTCAAATTCATGAAATATTATTGCATTTGGCCGAAAGGAAGGAGAATTAAGCAAGTGGAAGTACGAGTCAGGAACACGAATTTTGAATGATGAGTACTTTGATTGATTACGGTGGATCATTTTTTCAACCAGTGGTTTCAACTGAGGACCAATTTTTGCTGCTACATGATTTTTTATATCTAGAGCATTTGTTAAAGGATCAAGCTTAGATACAAACAAAATTGTCTGGCCTTCAACAGCTCTTAAGTCTGATGCAATGGGACATATGAGTTCCATTCATTGTTAAGAATTTTGATTATTTGAACCTTCAGTTGTTAGATCTTGAATTGAAGATTGGATTGATGCAGGAGAGTCCGTATGAGTAGATATCGGTTTTAAAGTGGCTGATGACGAACGGGATGGTGGATTATTAGAAAAGGTGGATGATGATGGTGATGATGATATTGATGATGAGGAAGTTGATGACGACGACGATGAGGATGATGATAATGGTGGTGTTTTCTGCGTAGATGTTTGTGGTAATGGCGGAAGAAGACTTGAAGGAGCTGACACACCATTATTGAAGTTGAAATCAGAGATGCAACTACTCGGTACAAATGATTCAAATATTGATCTTGCCGCTTTTTTAGTTAATTGAATTTCACTTGGATTGTCAGGATCTTCACATTTTCTTTTGGTCGATTGTTTGCTTAAATGAGGGATAGGATCTTTATTTTTTGTTCTGCTTCGTGTTTGTTTAATGTTGCTCTGTGGCTTGGTGTTTAAATTATCAACTTTTGCGGAGATCTCAATTAATTGGCTGTATATATTTTGAAGGGAGCGGGTCATAATACCGGTTGTCAAAATTCTGTATGACCAAAATTCTGGTTTTTTTTTTTTTTGAAAATACTGTATTACCAAAATTCTGTATTTCAGAATTCTGTTTTTCAGAATACTGTATTTCAAAATCCTGTATGCCAAATATATGTTCATCCAAAATGCTGTTAGTATAAAATTCTGTTTTTTTACAATACCACAGCTAAGCATGTGCGAGTACAACCAGCATTTGTTGCAATTAATTATTTAATGGCTCATTTAATAATGACCTTGGTATGTTAAGAACAAGAAAAACTAAATTTTAAAGAGAAAGAGACGTATAAGTACGCTAACTTGTTGTCGTCTCTAGATACATAAGTGTATGAATCCATACTTAAAAGAGGTTAAAATCTTAATTGATTCGAATATTTAATATATTTAGGTTTAGGTGCAGAAAAAATTGTCTGAACGTGTAACTGTTGTTTTTATTTTTGTTGTTGATGTTTTTAATGTTGTTCATATCATTCATTTTGATGTTCTGTATTTCAAAATTCTGTATTTAAACAAAATTTGTTTTGATAATGTACAAAAGTGCGCACTTTTGTACATTATCAAAACCAATTTTGTTTAAATACAGAATTTTGCAATACAGAATTTTGCCCATACAGAATTTTAAAATACAGAATTTTGAAATACAGAATTTTGTGTAAGCAGAATTTTGAATTAAAGTATTTTGAAATACAGTATTTTGTAAACAGAATTTTGACCATACAGTATTTTGACCCCAACCCTATTTTGAACTATATTTGTGTAGACAAACGGGTCACATTCGTCGCAAAAAAAGTAGAATGATTTTTTCTTTACAAAAAGTTTGATGGTACTGAACGGTGCATCTATGCATTTAATATGGAAACTCTTACGACAGTTGCCGTGACATATAATAGAGTCAATCATGTAGTCAGAGATATCGTCACAAGATGCACACTTAGTCATGATTGCAATATTTCCTTTTTATAAATTATTAAACAAAATTTTAAATAATTTTTAAAAATGAAAAAGAAGCAAATTTTGATTTTCATTGTACTAGGAAATACAGATTTCTACTTATCAAATACACAAACCAATCCAGTAGAGTTATCGGTAATGTAGTTTTTAGCGAAGATGATGATGACGATGACAGATGGTTGACAGATGTCAGTAAACCTGACATGCAGAATTGAGAAAAGTTGTTTGTTTATAAGTGGATGAAGACAACTTGTCACACGAGTACGAAATTGAATGTAACCAGCATCTACAGCGGGGAAGAGTAAAGTGATGGCCCACAATACAAGACAAGTTTGGGTGCACTATTATGAGTGGACCCAAGTTGAAAATAAGGCCAAAGGCTAGGACAGGGCTTTCAAAACCAAGCGATGGCAAATAAAAAAAACTGCAAACGCTCGCATGCAGTGTCGCTTTCAAAAGTGAGTATTTATTTTGAAATTGTTATTTAAAGTAGGTACTAATAAAATCCTTGCAGTGAGTTGAAAGACCTGTATCAAAACCGGGCAAATATATATCCCGAAATGCTTCTGGGTGCATTCACATCGGATGTAATAGTTTGCCGCACCAAAAGTAAGTCTTGCCCAAGGATTGTCTTTTTTTTATAAAATCTCTTTTTAGGTCCACCTGAGTCCACGCCAACGCAGAATTCCCCGATATTAGAAAATGTTTCGACACTAGTGATGGGTGATATATCGATAACCGTTACCAGTAACCTAATATCACTGATCTCTATATTACACTGGATAGCGTATTCATACAAAAAAGTTGTGACAATTTGAAGACTGTTATATTATTGCAAAACCTTTAACATTTTAACAGTATAACAATGGGCTTGTTTTCAAAATAACTTTTTGTTTACTTTTCGCAGAAGTTGTCCTGAAAGAAATTCATTAAATGCATAATGTAGACAAAATTTAAACATTTTTTTAGAGAACCCTCGAGATCACATACATTTTTGTTATCAAAATCGGTCAAAGAAATCTTAAAAATTGAAAAGGTGTCTCGTTAATGTTACCTTACTATATGAATTTGGGTTAAGTATGTCCCTCTTCCCTTTTCTCCGTTTTAATTATTAAAAATAACCTTTCTTATTTATTTTATTGACAGGTTAATTGGGCAACAAGTCCGTGCAATCAGTAAAAGACAGATATAAGTGCACATTACCACATATTCCTTGGTGATCTGAGTCCCGAAATCGAAACTGAGACTTTACGTGAAACATTCGCACCGTTTGGCGAAATATCGAACTGCCGAATTGTTCGCGATCCCCAAACGATGAAATCCAATGGTTATGCTTTTGTTTCATTTATAAAAAAAAGCTGAAGCCGAAACCGCGATACAAACAACAATTGGCCAATGGATCACGATCGACCCGAACGAATTGGTCAACAAGAAAACTATCACCGCCACGTGAATCGACTAAAGTTTGTGCAAATAAGTCTGCTAATCGGCAAACATTCGAAGATGTGTACAATCAATCTAGCCCAACAAATACGGCAGACTACTGTGGTGGATTCCCGCCGAATGTTATTAGCGATGAATTAATGCACAAACATTTTATGCAATTTGGCCAGATACAGGATGTACGAGTTTTCAAGGACAAGGGATATGCGTTCATTAAATTTATGACAAAAGAGCGACTCGTGCTATTTAACACACACACACAATACTGAAGTGCATGGCAATCAAGTGAAATGCTTCTGGGGCAAAGAGAATGGCGGTGACAATTCAATGAATGCAACAGGGGCTGCGATAATAGGCCCTGGAGGTGTACCATCGCAGCAGCAAACACTGCCAAGTTAGGTCATCACACCACAAGCAGCCGCCCAATATCCATATGCGGCAGCGTACCAACAAATGAGGTATTGGTACCCATTGGTACCCACCAGCGGTATGTTATCTTCTTTATTTATTCTAATCTAAATCTATTCCCATCCAGAACATAATCGAAGATGAATCAGGTCCAGGAAGTAAATATTTTAACAGCCAAGTCCAAGTATGAGGGTTCAACTCTCGTATGCACAGCACACATCCACAATATTTCTCAAAAACTTATAATAGTCTCATAAATTAGCTTCCAGATGAACTCCCATTTGAAGAACTTCTCAAAGATGCATGCGTTTTGTACGACAAGTATCCTCTGAGTGATTTGGAAAAAGATGTTGATACCATGGTTCGCAATGAGTAAGTTTTAGTTTAACAACTTAAAAAAATATATAACTTAAAAAAATATATAATTTTTAGATTGGAAGAACGTCAGCGCAAAAGCGAGAGATGTTCTGCTCTAAGAAACAAAATTTTTTTTTCGACGAATGCATAACTTGCCTTATAGTACCTATAATCGCAAGTAAAAAATTAATTGAAGATCGCAGATACAAGAAAACTCTTCCCAATAACATACTACTGCCATTTCTGCTTAAGAAATCATTCATCGTCACAACAAAATTCTCGATTATCTTCGGAATTTGTGCATATTACTACAAAAATCAGTATTGGTCGTCTAGTGTTAGTTGATTTAGTTAAAATAGTTAGTTAGTTAGTTAAAATAAAAAAAGAATATTTATTCTTCGTTTTATTCTTATTTGCTATATTTACCAAAGTAATTTGCATTTAATAAAAATTATACGACTTTACATATAATAAGGAATTTGATTAATTAAATGAAAAAACAATTCCTTTTTTATAAGTTTTAACACAAAAATATTTATTTAACTTTGTTTTACAATTTTTTCGCACATGAGAACAAGACGGATATTAAGAGTCGACTGACTTAATAATCTACAAGACTAGCTTACAAAATACTACGAACTAGACTTACGAGCTAAGGCTAACGATATGACTCAATCTCTCCAACTTTATCTCTAATGAGAGATAATGTTGGAAATAGAGCAATTGATAAACCAATTAACTTGCACGCTTAATGTTTTGTCTGCAAACAAGACAAGAAGTGTACTAAAAAGTATTCTCTACCTAAGTGGGTTGTGGTCAAGAACAGTGAAGCATTTAATTATGTGACAATATAAATATTTACATTTCTATTAACTAATACTATCTTTTGTTTTATATGTATAAACATAATGTGATTATATCTATCCAAAGAGTTGCTTATTCGGAATCGTTAAAAGCTTTCTTTCTTTTCTTGTACAGTGCACTTTTGGGTTTTAACCATTCTTCCTGGAACGAAAAGATAAAAAAAAATTAAGAAAATTATATGTTGTGTTTTACTACAGTTCTTCGTGGGTATATTTGAGTGTTTAAGTAAAAAATTTATTATAAAATTGTTGAACAATTTTTAGTTTATGCTCCGTTAATTATTCGAAATTGATTTTATTTTTTTAAATAAACATACTTTTAGCTAAGTTGTGTTTTTTTTCAATTCGAAGCTTTTATTTTGAACTGTGATCAGTCTTAGAAAACTCAGTTCGAGATTTAAGGATGGGTGCGAAAATCAGATGGACAATGGCATACTTAAAACTTGATTCAACTTCAGGCGTCCAAGTCAGCAAGTCCTTTAAGTGTATGGGAACATGGTAATACAAAACAGACACTAAATGGTGTTTCGAAATCGATGTCGACTACGTCAATTTTTTCGCGTTTAGATTTAGATTTATTGTTGTGGAGAGCCCCAGTCTTCCCTAGGAGGGATGACTAGAGAAATTCTGTGTAAAGTTTGATGCGGGGATTGTGACTTCTAGGCACATACTAAATTCCTTATGATTTTCCAAGCTGCTGCGTTTTTATTAAGTCCCATTCCCACGAATTAGACAGAGGCAAGATGTTATACATTTTTTTTAAGTATTCACATTTTCTGCCCTGACAACTGTATGTTTCAGTTTGATTTGAAAGACATTCCACTTGAGTACTTAGACAACATGATACATTCAAAATTGAGCAGTGTCAGGCGTTCGACAATGATGTCGTCCAACCAAAAAATTAGTCACTGAACTTAAAATTGGATACGTCCATAGGCGAGGTCAAGTTTTGGCGAAAAGATATTTCCTCCAGTTGACAAGTTTAATGCTGTGCACCGCAAACTACCTCATCTTAGTTCCTACCTTTTCACATAACCGCGGTCTTCTTCTTTTGATCATTTACTGTGTGAATATTACAGCGGCCGGCAGAATGTAACCTTGTATGTTACATGTTCTAAACCCTATCCAGAGACCCAAGTGTGAAATAGGAGCACCTGTTCAGACATTTTAATTATACTGGAACATACTGGAACATTATACTGGAACATAGGACCGTAGTTTATAGATAGTTCTAGCACTATCACAATGATGAGTGAAACGGTTATGGGGTTGCTCAGACGAGTACAGGTATTAACAAACATCTCATAAGTCACAACATCTCGACACGAAGCCCGGCATAAGTTTTGTCTTCGCTGTTCTGACACTACTACCCCTACTTCCAATGACCGACGACGAGTACATTGTCTTAATTGGATCTGAAGTCCTTTTAGCATTGTTTCCAGAATTGTTGGGGTCTTTCTTATTTGTTGGCGGTTTTCTGCCCCTACCACTTCCTGCTCGACGTCCAACAGCTGTAGTATCTTCTTCTGCAGCTAAGGCACTATATTGTTTCTATTTTAAAAGAAGAAAGATAAAATATTAATTAATTCAATTGAAAGGTACAAAAATATAAATCTATACGTTTGTGCTTTCGCTACTGTGACTAAATGCTGTTTGGAGTGCTCTTTGCATTGTGTCATGTACGTAAAGTCCAGTTCCAGTGTCATGCCGACAACTTCTTCTCATTTTTTTTAATTTTTTTTAATGGAATTACATTGTTTGGGTTTTACAATAATGTTCTTTTGTTTTTTTTGCGAGTTTAAAGATTTTAATTACATAATGATTATGGTTTTTTTTCAACTCTTTTTTTCTATGCTACTAGAATTCATTAAAAATATTTTTTTTTTACATTTGGTATTAATTAGACTGATGTTTTAAATTTTGTTTCGCTACTTAAACTTTCTTTATTTCTTAAACTATTTTTATTTACATTTAATTTTGTTTCTTTTCTTAATTAATTATTATGTACTTTTTTTCAGCTCAGGTTAAGACTTTGGAAACGAGATGCGATCTGCTAGAGCGACGCTTTGAAGTTTCCGATCTGCAAATGAGAGATCGTAATATAATTTTTCATCTGCCGATGTCAAATTGCGATAACCCGAAGGAGCGCCTACAAAACACTTGCACTAGCATAACAAACAGTGCAACTACGGTAGCTTTCGAGCACTTCCAAGAGTTAACTTCAGAGGCGTCAAACAGGCGAATCTATCGGGCCAAGGTAGCCACTGGACAATTGGCTCGAGATATTTTAAGCCACGGGAAAAAGCTTGCAAATACTGGCATTACCATGCACAAGGACTACCCTGTTGGGATGCGCCGAAAACGTACCATATTGCTGAAACTAAAAAGGGAGGTGAATTTGCAAAAACCAGATCTCAAGGTTAGTTTATTGGATGACAAATTGCGCATTCAAGACCAACATTTCTTCTGGAACGATGAATCTGGATTATTATGTGGAAAGTTCGATGGTTTTAGCGTTCTTTCGTCGAAATTTAACATTAATTTGCAACGAGAAAATATTACTAACCAAAACAACAATATGTTAATGCTACCGGTAAATGTCACGCAGACGTCATCAGCGAATTGTTTACCGCCACCTACATCTCAACAAAACAATTATGGAAATGATGTCGGTAATGCAGATCAATTTAATGCACGTTCACACTAGGATCTTCCAGTCAGCCAGAATATAGAAAATGTTTTTAGTTTTAAGAAAATAAAAATTTTAAGTTACAACATTAATGGTTTATCAAACAAAAAAATATATCGCGATTTTTTTAATTATGTCAACACCTTTGAAATCTTTCTCTTATACGAAACTCACACTATGGAGCAAAATCAAAAATACTTCGAAGAATTTTTTAACGATTACGAACTGTGTTGGATCGGAGCAACAAAACGGAATGGAGCTACGAGAGGAAGGGCATCGGATGGAACACTTTACGGATTTAAGAAATCTCTGTCGATAATTCAATGCACCTTCAAAGAAATAGAAGAATTTAATTACGTAGAAATTCTATTAGATTTTTATCTGTAAATTTAATCCCAGTGTATTTAAACTGTTCACATTGGCAAACAGACTACACTACTTTACTCGACACAATGCAAATTTTGGGAGAAAATCATTGTATTCTCCTAGGGGATTTTAACGCTCGAACCGGACAGAAACAATGCGTATCTTTTGGAAGCCCTTCTTTGCCAAGAAAATCTTAACACTCAGAATTCAACGCAAGAGGTAAAAGCATCTTGGAAATGGGAAGTTCTTTTGATTTAAGCATCATTAATGGGACACAAAAAGGAGATGAGGAAGGCAAACTCTTTTTCATCCGAAACCCAGGCCAGTCTGTTATAGACTATCTCTTTATGTCAAATGATATAGTTTGTAATTTATCTGATTTTGAAGAAGATAGCCAGATCTATTCTGACCATATGCCACTGATAACCACTCTAACCTCAACAGAAACAGATAACCAACTGACCAAAAAGGAAAACTCACTTCTTCCAAAACTTAAATGGCAGAAAAACAGAGTTGAAATATACCAAGCTAATTTAAATCATGATATAACAGCACACGGACTACATGAGCATTCACCAACGATTGAGATTTTGAATACCATAATAACATCATCAGCGAGCCCACACCTCCCAACACAGGTAAACTGCAATAACAAATCGCCTTGGTATGATAAAGACTGCGAGTCTGCGCGTAAAAGATCCTTTGCACTCCTGCACTTGTACCAACATTTTAATGCCGACTCTTTGAAAAAAGATTACCTTGAAGCTACGAGTAAAAGAGCATATAAATCTATATGTAGAAGCAAAAAAGTGAATTTTTCCAAAATACAAGCAGAAAGTCTAACAAACTGCAGAAACCCATCGGAATTTTGGAAAGGAATTCAAAAAATAAAAGGAAAATCTTTTGCAACACAAACACTTGTACCTGCAACAACACTACGACACCATTTTGAAGGACAATTGAACGCGGAACTGTTTGCTCAACCAATCCAATATGCTAGACCAAATGTTGAAAATGAAATTTTGGACAGTGACATAACAATTTCTGAAGTAGAATCGGTGGTAGCGAAATTAAAAGACAACAAAGCTCCAGGAGTTGATCGGATCCCAAATGAATTCTAGAAATATGCAACAACAGATTTTCTGATGAATCTTACAAGAGTGTATAATGATATTTTCTCGACAGGAGAAACACCGGAGGCCTTCCGAAAATCTATACTTTTTCCCATATTTAAAAAAGGAGATAAGATGGATCCATCCAATTACCGAGGTATTGCTTTTCTTAACACATCCCTCAAAATCTTCATGGAAATTCTAAGACACCGTCTCACAGCATGGATTGAAAGTAACCATCTTCTCAGTGAATATCAAATTGGATTCAGAAGAGGATATTCAACAGTAGACCACATATTTACCCTGACCAATATTGCTGAGATATATATACGAAGACGGCGAAAATTATACGCTTTTTTCGTCGATTTACGAGCTGCATTTGATTCCATCGACAGAAAAGCTCTAATTTTTAAATTTTTTAGGGATGGGATGTCTCTCAAGTTTGTAAGAATGATCGAGGGCCTCTACAGTGAAACTCTTTATGCAGTATGGGACGGAAAAAATTTATCGGATTGGTTCCTCGCGCTAGCAGGATTGAAACAAGGATGCAATCTTAGCCCTCCAGCTTTCTGCCTTTATATCGAAGACTTATTAAAGGACATGCCATGTGGTGTAACTATCGATGGGTTTTCGATTATAATATTAATGTACGCAGACGATCTAGTCCTTCTTGCTGAATCACCCGAGGCCCTACAGCTAATGATAAACAAATTACGCGATTACTGTTTGAAGTGGAACCTTACTGTAAACCTTAACAAATCCAAAACAATGGTCTTTCGAAGAGGGACAGGGAGATTAGCTGCTAACGAAAAATGGTATTACGGAGCAGAGTCCATTGAAACTGTGAAGGAATACCAATACTTGGGTTACACTGTGACAAGCAACTTAAACCTAGAAAAACACCTAGTCAAAAAACTATCTTCTGCCAAAAATGCGATTGGGACGGTGTGGAAAAATGTATATGGAAACAACGATCTATCATTAAGTTCAAAGTACAAAGTTTTTCTGGCAACGTCCGAATCGATAATGCTTTACGCTGCTGAATCATGGGGCTGGAATCAGTCTGAAACCACTGAAAAACATCTGAGATTCTTTCTTAAGCGGCAATTTTGACTACCAGATACAACACCTAACTACATGCTGCTCGTTGAAACAGGATTACCACCACTGTATCTTACATCTCTGAAACTTCACTTTAATTACATTATCAAACTCATGTACCGTCACGATGAAAAAATTGCAAAAAAAATTGCGGTCTCGATAATAAAATCGCAAAGATCATGGTTTGAGGAATGGAAAAATCTAGCGGACTATTGTGAACTCTCCTTCAATCTTAGTTTGGATAATTTGGCTGAGTGGAAACCGTTCCTTTACAACTTACTCGAAAAGCTCCAATCCAAAACTAGAGAAGAAATCATAGGGCGAGCTAAAAGCTCTCTACATAGAGAACTTTATTCTGAACTACAGCATAACCTCGGAGAAGCCAACTGCTTCAACGACAAATTTAACAGTGAAACGATATCATGGATATTCCGAGCAAGAGGAGAACTGTTATCACTAAATTTCATTCCACATCGAAACGACTTACCATTTAAATGCTCATTATGCAACACCAACGAAAGGGAAAACGTACTGCACTTCATCGCAAGGTGCCCAATGCTTACTGAGATACGGCGACAAATATGGCAACGGAATTATTTGGAACAAACGGACCTTATATCAATATTAAATGGAACAGATTGGAAAAAACTATCGCAATACATAAAAATAGCACTTACATATAGAAAGCAAATAATAAGAGAAAACTTTTAATTTAAATTGATACCAAGCACCATTAATCTACAAAACTCGAAAATGTATATATTATAGGCTATTATCTGGCTGACGGCCCTTACGGCCATGCCAAAATGATTTAAGTTTAAAATTACCTGTTTTTGTAAGCATTACTCTTTTATGAATTCATAAATCTTTAATCTATCTATCTATCTATCTACTTTTTTTCAACATTTATAATAAATAAAATGAATAACTATATGTATATTATTTATGTGTTTTATGAATCTAAAGTTAATCAACTATATGTAGTTATATTTACATTTAAATTATACTTATAATTTTTTTTTTTTGAATTTAATTAATCATATGGGTACTTTAATTTTTAATTAATTAGCTATATGTATATGTAATTACTTAATTATGTGTGCTATATGTATTTATCTATTTAGCATTTACTTAACTATATGCATGCGAGGGCTCTCTCCCTCATTTTTTTAAGACTAGTCTAATGCAAATAAGCATTGTTTTAGTATGTAAATACAAAATTTCTTTAAACGATTTTTGTGTACCGTAACTTTTTTTCCTTCGTGCTTTATATCGCAGTTTACACCATCTTCGGCCAATACTTCGTATGGCCCAATGAAAATAGGATCCAATTTTCTTCTATTTTCATTTCTTAATAGGACCAAGCTTCTTGTTTCGAAACTAATTGGTTTACTCTTAGCTTTTCTATCGTATTCAGCTTTTCTTGTATTCTTTTTTTCTAATAGCACATCTATTGTATCTCTATGAGCAATTTGTAGTTTTTCTCTTAGTTCAATTACATAATCTTCATAATTGTATCTGGGGTCCACTTGTTTTGTTAAATTTGAAGGTAATGTACATTGTCGTCCGAATACCAATTCAAATGGTGAATACCCTGTTTCCGTATGTACTGCGGTGTTATAGGAAAACACATAGTATGGTAACCATGTACACCAGTCTGTGTGTTTTTCGGATACGTAACTTCTAAGGTATGCTCCTAGGACTTTATGAGAGTTTTGTAATGCTCCTATGCTTTCGTGATGGTATGCTGTAGATTGCATTTGTTCAATTTTTAGTAGTTTGCACATATCCTTAAAAACTTTGTTGATAAATTCTGTGTCTTGATCAGAGGTTATTATCTTTGGAACTCCATATCTAAGAATAAAGCATTCTACTTGTCCTCTAGCTACTGTGCTAGCTTCTTTGTTCTCGATTGGGATTGCTTCCGTAAATTTCGTCAGTTCATCTTGTAACGTCAGTATGTACCTGTATCCATTGACTGATTCGTCCAAGGGACCTACTAGGTCCAAATAAATTTTATCAAAGCTTGATTCAGCAGTTGACGTTATTTCCATAGGCTGTTTTTTGGGTGATATATATTTGTTTTTCTGACAAATTGGGCAATGTTTTACATAAGTAGCTGTGTCATTTTGCCTTCCAGTCCGGAAATATTTTTGTTTAATCGTTTTAAGCATGCGGTTTATTCCTGCATGTCCACGTGTTGGTAATACGTGGTGATCATTGAGCAATATTTTCTTTTCGGGAATTTCTATATATTTATTTATGAGGTGCACCTTTACTTTACTATGTTTAAACATATCTCCTAAGATTTTTTGTAACTCATGAATTTTACATTCTCGACGGCCGTCTGTGAGTTTTTTAATTTCTACTTTTGTAATATATAATTTATCTATTGATAATAGTCCGCAGATTTTATGCACGTCCCTCAACAACAAATCGCAAAATGATGTCGATCGGGCGGTAGTGCTTTCCTTGGGCTTTCTGAGGAGTATACAATTCATCTCTGGGATGTATGCCAACACTTTGTTTGGTCCCAGGATCATATTTATATCTTTTCTATATTCATCGTCCTCGAAACTATTACTTATTTTTAGCTCAATTATCTTATGCCCATGTTCTGGTGGTTTAAGCAATTCAATGATAATACGATTATTTTCTTCCGTTTCCATCTAAGGGCATTCCAGACCTGTTATTGCTCAATCTCATTATTGCTAGACGCAATTTGTCCATTTAAGAAGCTAGTGTCCTTATAATGGGACAAACAAACAGACCCGGCTCCACTAACATAAACACATTCAAACACGCTTATATTTTACTATAGACACGAATGAAGGCTATGAAAGCTTCAACACCATAATCCTGAAAGCATCTTTTTAATATATTTGAGTCTCGTTCGTTATCGGAATTAACCAGACAAATCACTCCACGAACTAAGAACGGCCATGCACCACCACCCATAGATTCGAGAAAGAGCTACCAATCTATCTTACACGCTTATGTTCGGACCTGGTAAGATTTCCCGTGTTGAGTCAAATTAAGCCGCAGGCTCCACTCCTGGTGGTGCCCTTCCGTCAATTCCTTTAAGTTTCAGCTTTGCAACCATACTTCCCCCGGAGCCCAAAAGCTTTGGTTTCCCGGGAAGCGACTGAGAGAGCCATAGAAGTAGCTACACCCAATTGCTTGCTGGCATCGTTTATGGTTAGAACTAGTGTGGTTTCTGATCGCCTTCGAACCTCTAACTTTCGTTCTTGTTAATGAACCCATCTTTGGCAAATGCTTTCGCTTAAGTTAGTCTTACGACGGTCCAAGAATTTCACCTCTCGCGTCGCAATACTAATGCCCCCAAACTGCTTCTATTAATCATTACCTCTTGATCTAAAAACCAATGAAAGTAGATCAGAGGTCTTATTTCATTATTCCATGCACAAAATATTCAGGCATTTGCAGCCTGCTTTAAGCTTTTAACACTTTTGCCCAATGTATATGTATCTTTTTCTGAAGTATACTTTTTTAAAGTATATCTTTTTCTTAAGTATACTTTTTTTAAAGTATATCTTTTTCTTAAGTATACTTTTGTTAGTATTTTATTTCTTAAGTATACTTTTGCCCAATGTATATCTTTTGCTTAAGTATACTTTTTTTAAAGTATATCTTTTTCTTAAGTATACTTTTGTAAGTATCTTATTTCTTAAGTATACTTTTGCCCAATGTATAACTTTTTCTTAAGTATACTTTTTTAAAAGTATATCTTTTTCTTAAGTATACTTTTGTTAGTATTTTATTTCTTAAGTATACTTTTGCCCAATGTATATCTTTTTCTTAAGTATACTTTTTTTTAAGTATATCTTTTTCTTAAGTATACTTTTGTAAGTATTTTATTTCTTAAGTATACTTTTTTGCCCAATGTATATCTTTTTCTTAAGTATACTTTTGTAAGTATTTTATTTCTTAATATACTTTTGCCCAATGTATATTTTTTTCTTAAGTATACTTTTTTAATGTATATCTTAAGTATACTTTCGTTAAAAGTATATCTTTTTCTTATGTATACTTCCTCTTTAAGTATATCTGCCTTTAGTATACTTCCCTCTTTAAGCATATCTTGCTTAATGTATATATTTTACAAATACATTATAATGTACATTACTAATTCTTAATGTATATCTTTTATAAATACATTGAGGCATTTTTCTAATACTTTAGTAGCAAACGCTTAGTGTTTTTTTATTTATACAGTTTATAGATAAACAATACATATTAATCCATAATATTTATAAATAAATTATATAGTTCAACATATACATTTCAAGCACAAACAGTATAAAATTACACTCGAATAATTTTTGCTAAAATAAATTCCGGCTGAGATGTATGGTAGCCGTACCGTGACAGATAGAGCTTTCGTTTGATTGCTCTAAGTAGATCTTCTTCTTCCTTAACTGGGGGTAATGAAGGGCCCCGGATGTTGGGAGGATGGTCTTCTCCTCCATACAAACTTCATGAAGTCTATGAATTGTGCAGCGTCCGCGTATCACAGTTGTTTTTGTGTCTCCCTTATCGAACATTGACATTCTTAGGTGATGACTCAAAGTTTTGCTTGCACCAAATGCCGCGTGCTCCCAAGATGAAAGGCAGGATGTGGATGGTATATCCCGGGTACCTGAGTTGTAAAGCCTGAATGAAGTTAGGTTGGCTGTAAATAGCGACTTTGGTGTTGTGTTGGGAGCTCAGAGAATTTGGACCTTCCCAGTCGTTAACAATCAGTGTACTTCCTTTCAACATAATAATGTCAGGTTTCTTAAGTGTGCCATCCCTGCAGAGTATATGTGGCTCCAGCAAATATGTCCATCCTTTTCGCCCAGCGATGTTGGCAATACGCTTCACAACGTAATTGTGTCTTGTGATACGTTGTTTGTGCGAGATTGGGCATTTTTGCAGAATATGGCATACAGTTTCTTTACGGTTGCAGCCAGCCCGACAGTACGCCTCTGGTGGATTTGATGGCACACTTGCACATGGCAACAAGTTGAATCTCAGTTGGACTCCCCCTACGTAGTCTCCTCCTGACCAGCATTTGGGAGGGTAGCTCAGATAGTGTGAGCTAACGGTGGTATACTAGGCCTGGGATAAACCGTTCCCCGAAAAAGATTTCTGTAGCCCGGAGCTATACTCTTTCCTAATTTCGGTTTTGTTTGTCGACCCAGGCTTTATAGCGGACGAGATATTATTAATCCGCTGGTTGACTAGCTCAAAAGTGTTGTTTAGTAATGAGCTAGCAGCTCGTAGTTTGCTAATACGTTTTTTAATGACAAGGGGAATGTTGTCTGTAAAACAAAATACGCCCAGTCCACCGTACTTGATGAGGGACTAAAAAATGCTGTTGTGGCAGTGACGATTAAGGTGTAGTATTGCCCTTAAGTAGACCCTTATTTTGCGGTCGACTTCCTTCAAGGTCTTAGTAGTGATGTTAGGCCTCTGGAGAGATGAGATGTATCTGGGTACCAAAAATTCCTTGATGATTGTTAGTTTCTGCGGTGGCTTCAAAGGGGCACATTTTGTCCGTTTAAGTTGTTCGAAAAGCTCACCATTGTTGGCGCTAGTGAGGCCCAAGTAATTGAATTGATAACCCAGATACTTTAAACAGTCACCAGTTTTCAGCACCTGAATAGCCTCGTTGTTGACGTGGAAGGAGGCATTGGTGTCTAGGAACAGTTTCTTTTTGGCCGGGACTGTTCGAAGAACCAGCGCTGAGCATTTGCCTGCGTTGACCGACATGCACATGGTTGTCAGGAATTGTACTAAGCGCTTCAGCATGCGCGCTGCGTCCTCAGGTGTATTTGAGACCAATATTATGTCGTCAGCATATGCAAGGCAGCATAATTTCTCTCCATTGATTTTAACTCCACTAAACTCCTCGTTTAGAATGGTAATCAATTCGTCCAAAAAGATATTGAAATGGACTGGTGAAGCAGGATCGCCTTGTTTATCTGCTCTCAGGATCGGGATTTCACCCATTGAACGACCATTGCAGGTGATGTTGGTGCTGCTGTTGATAAACGATGCTTTGACCATGTTGGTATATTTATCATCCACTTTGACTCTTCGAAGTGCGCGAATTATGGCGTCATGCGGTACAGAGTCGAACGCTGCGGCTAGGTCAATTGAAATCATGGTTATGGCGGCCCCTTTACGCCTATGGTGTTTGATAAGGCTTTCGACGGTCCATGAGTTAGCGAAGCAGCCGTCTATTTTAGTGAACCACCGTTGACTCTCAAGGATGTTAATATTATCAAGTCTTTTAGCCATGATTTTGTTGAAGCAGCGGAGTAAACCCGAGGATATAGTGATAGGTCTCCAGTTTTTAGCATTGTCCAGATTGGAGGTAGTCTTGGCAATTAGAATAGTTGAGTTTGCCTGCATCTTGTCAGGTAAGTCTTCCGCAAGCAACAATGCATTAAAAAGCAGCGTAACTTTAGGTATGGGTTCTTCAAGAGTTCTTTTTTCCCGATATTACCGGGCCGGAAGCATTGGATTTGTAAGCCTAACCTCGTCGATTGTAATTGGGTGGGCAATTGTTATGCTATCAAATCTCTGTGAGGTGACATCAGGTAATGCAGCGGCCGCATGTTGTCCGAAGTTGCTTTGGAACTGTTGCAAGAGGCTTTCATCATTTGGAGAAGTGGTTTCAGAACTCTATGCAATGTTGTGCAGTAAGCGGTCCGCGCATGCTGCTTTGTTTTTCAAGAACTCTTGTTGTGTTAGCTTGAATAAGATCTTTTTTCTCTTCCTTTTGCTGCTGGCACTATGGAAAGCGGCTATTAAATTGTGGTTGTTATGACTTTTGTGTGATCTTTGTACACCGAATTTAGTTACGATGGACTCAAAAAAATCGATTGTTGGCTTCGTTATAGTCTGAACCATCGCTTAACTGTCATTGTCTTCCTCGTCCAAGATGTTGCTGGGTAATGTGGTGATAAACGATAATATTTCCAGGTCTAACCTGGAGGAATCGTGTTGAATATACGGCAAAGGTTGTGGTGACGTTTGCGCCGTAGAAATGTCTATAATGTATTCGGAGACTAGCGCTTGGTATGACGCTAACTGTCTCCGTTTTTTTTATAGAATCTTTAGTTCTAGTGGTATTAAGTGACAGATATTCAGTACTTTCGGTAGAAGTCAGTCCAACCAAGGTAGCCTCAATGCGAGCAAGTTCTCGCTCCTCATCGATGGTCCATAGGTTTCGTTTAGACCTTGAGGCTTCAGCTACTAGATCATCATTATAGTGTTCTGCGTGTGCTCTTTTTTGATGTAACCGGAGTCCGGCGTATGTAGTGAAGGATCTTTGGCAAATATTACAGTCTGTTGATTGGATAGGGGACCGTCTACTGCAGGTTCTATAGATGTGTTGTTGTGTCTTAACTTTCGAAGGGAAAGATTTGCCGCAGATTCTGCAGGGCCATCCGGGGATTTCTTCATTCATTGTGTGGCATGACCAATGCGTATGTTTCGCAAGGCCGAATATAACTATTAGGTCAAATACACCACACTGAATATACACAGTAATTAAAAGGTAATTAATTACTGTGCTTTAACTCTCTCAATAGAGAAATGAAGGTGAATTGGTGTGGAATAGATATAATGGGGTGAATAGAGTTCCAGAAATAAAGTTATAATCCACGAAAAACGTATGGAATTGGTGAAATTGTATTGTCATTAAAGGCGTCAAACGAGAACTGTCATCAAAAAGAGCGTAAAAAGCAAACCGAAAATTTTTTTGAAACTTGGTGAATTTTAAAGGAATTTCGCGGAACAATTTCGGATTAATTCAATGCGATTTAATCTGTCGTAAGCGCAGCGATCACTTCACCAATTAAGACGTTTATACTTTGACAGATTGGGGATATGTCACAACAAGGCGCGAGGTGTATATTTCTGCTCAGAGGTGAGTAGTATGTCACTGATAGTACTCCGGGTAAGATGGAAACCCAAAAAAATGAAAAAACCCACATCAACTATTTTGACAGGTGTCAAAAAATTTCATGATTCTGTCAATGCCAATCGATTTAGATGATGGTTTTTACCTACTGTCACTGCCAGTAGTCCAGCTCCGACGGAAACCCGAAAAGCCCGCACTAACTATTTTGACAGGTGTCAGATGTCAAAAAGTTCGCGATTCTGTTAATGCCAGTCGATTTAGACGATGGTTTTTACCTACTGTCACTGCCAGCAGTCTAGCTCCGACGGAAACCCGAAAAACCCGCACTAACTATTTTGACAGGTGTCAAATGTCAAAAATTTCGCGATTCTGTTAATGCCAATCGATTTAGACGATGGTTTTTACCTACTGTCACTGCCAGCAGTCTAGCTCCGACGGAAACCCGAAAAACCCACATTAACTATTTTGACAGGTGTCAGATGTCAAAAATTTCGCGATTCTGTTAATGCCAATCGATTTAGACGATGGTTTTTACCTACTGTCACTGCCAGCAGTCTAGCTCCGACGGAAACCCGAAAAACCCACATTAACTATTTTGACAGGTGTCAGATGTCAAAAATTTCGCGATTCTGTTAATGCCAATCGATTTAGACGATGGTTTTTACCTACTGTCACTGACAGCACTCCAGATCCGACGGAAACCCGAAAATTTCGCACTAACTATTTTGACAGGTATCAGATGTTAAAACCGCAGTCAGTGTAAACGGATTTCATACTTTTTCGGAGTAAAGGGGGGTTAACGAATATCACTCAGTTTCTATGAAGCACAATCTGTGGCAACTTCAACACACCAACTGGAAATATTTTTGTCTATGGCGAACTTTAGAAACTTTAAATGCAAATAACTTTTTTTGTCCGATGAGAAACAGACAAGCCAATTACATTTAAATGACCGGCGCTCACTATTGTTTATTTTAAAACTATTTCCAAATTCGAACACGATCTATTTTTACTTTTATTTCGATTTTACTCAGGAGCGATTATAAACACGACCGACGATAATTTTAATTAATTAATTAAGATAGTCATAGTTACTCCCGCCGTTTACCCGCGCTTACTTGAATTTCTTCACTTTGACATTCAGAGTACTGGGCAGAAATCACATTAGGTCTGTTTGATGTCGACACTGGGGCGCCCTAGTGCGCCCTCAACATGCACTGAAGCGTTTGATGTGAAACTTTTTCACCCGTGTTTTTGCACTGTGTTCGATATTAAGTCGGGGTGCTCACTGAATGCACTCTCACGCGCCCCATGTTTTTACTTGGGGTAAGAAATCGGAGCTGCCAAAATTTAAATCAGCTGTTGGCAGAAGTTCAATTTCCGAGAAGAAATAATTTCGTGTATACTAAATTAATAAACTTGGTTACCGGTTCACGTTTTAAAAAATTTTATTTTATTTTTCCATTCACTTAATTATAAAGTTAGTAGGTAGGTATTTTTTTAAAACTGCGGTCCAAGAGTGATCCAATTCTCGGTCGAGTTACGAAACGAACGAATACGGTCGAGCTGCGAAGAAAGAATGAATCCAACTTCATCTCGGATTCTTATTGATCATCCATCAGATACATTTATCATAGTGTGATGATGTGATCGGCAGCCAATGAGAGATGGTGTGAATTTCCTGATGACGAGATAATGCTTCATCGTCATTTTCTGCAAATGGGATCTAACGACGAAATAGAGTTTGTCGCAGATTTCGTGGGAATTGATTTTATTGTCCGAAGGGATGCTTTGCTTATGTTAGCATTCTTGAATCGGACATGGGGTCTTTTGTTTATGTTATCGCTTGGGTCTTTTGCTTATTTTAGCTTCGATGATTGCTATGATTGAATCAGGCAATAAAGTGAACGTTAACACCCCTCTTACTTCTGAAGTGATCGTCCCGGTCGCTCATCTATTGCTTTCCTTGTTTCTTCCAAACATCGTAATGTTGCCATCTCAAACGCTTTCTTATTGTTGTCTCTTTGTCTTATCTTTTATATTGTTAGTAGTTTTATAATTATAAAAAATGCTTAAAATTAATACAAAATTTATTGTTAAGCCCCACAATATTGTGTGTTTCTTTACATCACTTATGTATGGCTCTATGAAATCAATATTGTTGTATTTAAGTTTACTATTATTTGATTCTAAGTATTTTATATCTTTATATCTTGTATTTTTAATATGTTCAATTACTTTATCTTTAACATTTTCATAAAATTGATTATCAATAGTTATATTGTCTTTAAAAAGAATGAGCTTAGTTCCAATTACTGTTTCATTAATAACATTATGTGTTCCTGTTATTAATATTGTTCCTGCGTTAATCCTTTCAAATGGTAGATTTCTTTCTTGAATTTTAATACAAGTGGCTTTAGCTTTATATAAAAGTTCTGTTAAACTATTGATTTCGGTATTTATTTTACAAAGATTGCCATTTAGTTCTTTGTTACATTCACTGTCATAAAATTGATTTTTACATCGAATGATTTCTTGAGGTATTAATAGTTTTCCTCCGTTAATGTTATTGCCGCGAACTTTATAATGTTCACATAAGTTTCTTATTTTTGGGTACTGTATATATATAATGAACATATGTTTGTTTTGTATTATTTTAAGCCTTGACGCGTCTAAAACGTCTGAAATAGATATTTCTAATTTTTCTTCTTCAATAAAATTTTTTATTTCTTCTAAGTCTAAAATCATAGTGTTAAGTACATTTGATTTTCCCAAATTTATAGTGTTTATGATTTCTCTTAAATCTATTATAACATATTTCAACATAATTAGAAATTCATTGTCGTTATTTGTATTTTCAATGACACCGTGTATTTGTATGGTTTCTATCAACTGTGCATTAAGTGTGAATTGCTTGTTATTTGATTCAACTAGCTCTTCTAACTTTGTATTTATTTTCACTTGATCATCGTGGTCAGGAGTTCCACTGATCCACTTCCATAGAGTTCCTAGTTCATTTAGGCCTCGTCTAGTTCTTATTTTTATAACTATTTGATCAAGAAGGTTTTCAGTTATTTCTATATCCTTTTTAAGTTGTTTTGATTTTTCCCCACTATCCAATTTTATTGTGTTTAGGATATCTTCATAAAATGTTATATTTAACATATGGTAAATTTCTCCCGTTTCATTATATACAGCTGCATCCTCTATGAGAATATACTCCTCGTTTGTATAATCTACTATTTCTCCTTGGACAGTAGTTGTCATAAGCATTAGTATAAGCAGCATCTGCAAATATATTAACTCCTAATATTATATTTGTGTATGATTCTATTTCTTGAATCTAAAATTTTGTTCCCTAAATCCTGTTTAACTTTCCTCTTTTTATATAGCTGTTTATTCTTTGATTTTCTTTGACCTGTGTCTGCATAAATTATTTACCCATTTTTATAATCTTTATGATTACGTTTTTTATTGTGGAATTCTAACATCTTAGCCTGTTTGTTGATTAATCTGTAACGATAATTAATAGTAATAAATTTATCAACACGCACAGACATGGTCCAAATGCGAGGCAAGCTCCGAAAGACTCCTGCTCCACATTGAACACCATCTGTAACGTAATTAAATTATTACGTGAAACGAGCCTACGAATCGAATCCTCATAAAAAGAAGACTCGATCAATAAGAAATAAAATGCACGACTGGGTCGCACGAACTTGCTCTTATGATAAGCAATTGCGTAGTGGCTGCATATATGGATATTAAAAAAAAATTAAATATTTTCGAAAATTCTTTTATTTTTTAAATTAGTTTAAGAGTTTTCTCGGAAAAACTAAGTATGCAATAAAATTTCAAAGCTATACGTCAATCTAAGAAAAAAAAATATTGAAAATCGTTGGACCAGTTTTTTTTTTTAAAGGTTATTTTTGAAAAACTTTTTCAAAAAATATTTTGAAATTTATTTGAGTATGCAAATATATGGCAATCTGTAGTTTACATTTGAAAAATAATTAAAAAAAAAAATCAATGTACCCGTTTCCAACATATTTCGAAAACCAAAAATTTTTTTGAAAAAATTATAAAAAATCAAAAAAAAAGTTTTTGAAAATTTTGAAATGCCATATTAATAAAATTATGAATGACTTCCAAAAAACTTTTTTGAAATCGAATGTATAGTTTACGAGGAAATTTGATTTGAAAATACTGGTTCTATGAGAGGTACCGTTATTAGACAAATGTTGATAAAAAATTTCAAACCAAAAGATAGATTGTCTTGCAAAAATAGCATTCTGAAAGTTTTATCAAAATCGTTAGAGCCGTTTTTGACAAAATCAATTTTTGTCTTCAAGATTGTATGGCAGGTGCCGTTATTTTTGAACCTAGAGCAAAAATAAAAAAGTTGTTCCGAGGGACGGCCAAATAAATCCTAAATACCAAATTTGAAGCAAATCGGCCCACCCGGTTAGCCTCCAGAGGCGCGAACAGACATACAGACAGACAGACAGACAGACGGATGGAATTTCCAGACCCACTTTTTTCGACTTCTCCATCATCGTAATGTCATGTGTGATTGTTATCTCAAATTTTTTTTTCTGCACGAATCCATAACTTGCCTTATAGTACCTATAATCGCAAGTAAAAAGCGAAGCAATCATCTCCATATACGACCATCGATTCTCGTACGGGATCGGAAATGGTAATCACTATAATCCAAAAGTCAAATTCATCCCATGTTCAAATTGGTGGTCTATAAGACACACATGATCATATGCCCCATCTATAGTGAAAACAATCAACGGCATCTGTACTGAAAATATAACGAAAACGAAATTCATCTGTCATTATATTCTCCAATCACCAGCAATAACTAGAACCAATAGCCATATTCATAATTCCAATCTTCCCTACATCCCTCATAATTCCTCAGAAATATATAGAGGACCAGAACTAAGAGATGTTCGGGAGCCGAGTATGAGAGTTTACCTATATCACCTTCAATATTGTGTAATCTTCGCCAAATACCCCCAAGATAGTATACAAACCTATATACACTCTTAGTATTCCCATGACTGAAGGTTAGGCTGTTCCTTTCCGCATGGCTAAACCCTCATTCTCAGGTCCCACTCCACTCCTCGTTTATCGCCGCACAGAAATATATGTGTGATACATTAATATCACGGGATGGCAGCTGTTGATGGAATAACCGCCTGCTCCTCTACACGTCGCATTCCCCAGCCGACTGTCCCTCTCGGTTATGAAAAGAAGAATAAAAATTCGACCACCCGACTCAATCATCCTGGCTACCTCCAGAATAGGGTGCCGTCTCATGTGTCGGAATCTGTAAAGGAAATAATTGGAAAGAACAAACTCTGCTGTACACCTACACTTCCTCTGAGGTGTGCTATCCCAGCCTTTACCTATTTGCATCGTCTCCCTCTTACCCGAATTACTTCCTACTAACAGTCCCTGTCTTATCTGTGCGAAACTTTAAAGATGTATCAACCCCCTTTCCTCACTCCATTCACAAAAGAGAGTGGACACACACTTTAAAGATGCTGCTCGCCAGTGCTGCGTCGGTCTGCAGCGCGTGGCCCTGGTTCGCCCAGGAGCATATAGGGGTGGAATCCTTGCAACTCTGCGGCAGCCGTGTTACCTCTTTTTTTTTCATTCCTCTGCAGACCTCGAGTCTAGATGTTGTTGCTCGTGTTATTTATTTGTTTGGGGGCCCGAACCACTAATCATCTTAGGCGACCGGATGGTCGGTTGTACCACGGAATGGCACAACCTGTAGCTTCTGTAGCAAAAAGGCGCACCGACACCTGCATGAACCTCTATATTAAACGTCTAATTATTACTCCTCACACCTTAAGAATCCTCATAGTATACTAACAAGGTAGACGTTGATGGTAGCGTCTACTTGGAACGAATGGGTTGGGTACACTTCGTTCCAAGATACTTCGATCCAAGACACTTCGTTCCGGATGGTTCGAGCCAAAGATAATTCGATCCAACACATCTCGAACCAACGCAACTCGAGCCAAAAATAGGATTTCGTCTCCGAAAAAACTTTCCGAAATAAAATTAATCGGTTGGGACATTGAATAGTTTCGGAATAATTATATTTGTGTCAGTTATTTTTGAGTTGCAAGGAGGAGGTGACAGGCGATTTCTTGATATTTAGCAACAACAATAATTTAAAGCACTTTAAGATGAGGGAGATAATGAAGTGTGATGTTTTCAGATTTAGATCATATTTTATGAGAGGAAGCAGGAAGTTAGTATTTCTATATAATGTTACACAATAGAAATACATATAGATATAGGTGCATAATAGTATTTTTGGAACAAGTATTTAAGAATTGTGGCCAGTAAGTAGGTACTATATAGAAATTGAATGAATGAAGGAGGGAGCAGGAAACAAAGTATGGAAATATGTAGGTTTCTTGGTATGTTGTTGATATTTTGAGTTCCTGACGAGGTAGGACGGTAGTTAATAGATTTGATAAGAAGTTTTTTAATTGAAGGTATTAAGACTTAAATTCTAAGAGTGTGAAAACAAATAGATACCTACATATATTATTATGTTATGTACCTATACGTATATAACCGAGGTAGGTCGTATGCAAATAGTAGGTGATGATTGAAATGTGGGTAGGTGGTGGGTGGTAGAGTAAAATTTAATTTTTATATTGATAGGCTCATATGTAAGTAGATACATATTTACATAAATAGGTACGTACCTAGGTTATTTAAAGGTGCCTATATTTTATTGTGATTGGATGTTACATTTAGATATAGGTAAATGCACAAACTATTATGATTTAAAGGTGCGTTTTATTTTTTATGTAATTTATGTAAAAAAAATTTTTTTTTCAAATAATTGCAAGTGCCGTAATGAATGCATTAAAATGTTCTTTTAACTATTTTTTTCAAAGTTTTGGAAAAAACTTTTTTTACCAATTTTTTTTTTGATTTTTTAGAAATGGCACTTTCTAGATCATGAATATGCATTTTCGAAGTCGCTAGGTCGCTTAGTTTAGCCGCAAATCAAGATTAAAGGTGTCGACTTTGATAGCTCTAGCACGTCTAGTTTAGCCGCAAATCGCCTTTAAAGATAAAAGTCGATTTTTCATATAATTCGACACATCATTTGAAAGGTGGCACATCCTAGATCACGAATATGCATTTTTGAAGTCGCTAGGACGCTAAGTTTAGACGCAAATTTTTTTTTTATTAAGGCTTTGCGTCTAAACTTAGCGTCCTAGCGACTTCAAAAATGCATATTCGTGATCTAGGATGTGCCACCTTTCAAATGATGTATCGAATTATATGAAAAATCGACTTTTATCTTTAAAGGCGATTTGCGGCTAAACTAGAAGTGCTAGAGCCATCAAAGTCGACACCTTTAAACTTGATTTGCGGCTAAACTAAGCGACCTAGCGACTTCAAAAATGCATATTCATGATCTAGAAAGTGCCATTTCTAAAAAATCAAAAAAAAAAAAAAATTGGCAAAAAAAGTTTTTTCCAAAACTTTGAAAAAAATAGTTAAAAGAACATTTTAATGCATTCATTACGGCACTTGCAATTATTTGAAAAAACAATTTTTTTTTACATAAATTACATAAAAAATAAAACGCACCTTTAAATAAGCTAGGTACATACCTATGTAGGTAAATATGTATCTACTCACATATGAGCCTATCAATATAAAAATTGGTGTCAGGACACTTCGTTCCACGACACATCGATCCAATACACTTCGGTCCGGATGATTCGAGCCAAAGACAATTCCATTGTATTTATATTTTATAGTATTCCCAAGAAGCGGAACGTTTTGTGCGGCATCTAGCGACGACGTTCACAAGCTTGACTTCGAAAGAAATTTGAGTGGTTTTTGTCTAAACTGCCATGGAAAGCAAAAACAACAATAGAAGAAATTCGATGTAAAGTAGACAAGACAACTAGTGCCGCCATTGACGACGTTCAGAACTAAAATAAAATGTTCCATGAAATTACTATAAAATATAAATACAATGACAATTCGATCCATGACACTACATACCGGAAGTCAATTTCGTTCCAAGCAAATCGTACCGGAAGTTAAAAAACACTCCGAAATTTTATGGTTGGTGTATTTGCTTCGTTATTTTAAAAAAATGGTTCGTGAATTTGATTTAAAAACAGATGTCGCGACCTGTTTGCTTTTGCGAGGAAATCGTCAACAATCGGTGTGCCTCACGCTTATGGGGTGGAAGAAACTTTTGTGCAACGGATATTTTGTGAAAAGGAAGAACCACGAATCTTTGTTGTTGTGTTTAGTTAATTGTGCACCCCATGTTGTTTTACAATAGAATATATAGGTATAGAAATAGATAGGTAAACCGAATAACTAATTCTATTTGTGTGCGTTATTTTTGAGTTGGAAGGAGGAGCAGGTACAATTATTATTTGTTGTTGTCAAGTTTCTAGGTTTCAACCGAGGTAGGTCGTATGCAAATAGAAGATGATGATTGAAATGTGGGTAGGTGGTGGGTGGTAGAGTAAAATTTAATTTTTATATTTATAGGCTCATATGTAAGTAGATACATATTTACCTACATAGGTATGTGTGCCTAGGTTATTTAAAGGTGCGTTTTATTTTTTATGTAATTTATGTAAAAAAAAAATTTTTTTTTTCAAATAATTGCAAGTGCCGTAATGAATGCATTAAAATGTTCTTTTAACTATTTTTTTCAAAGTTTTGGAAAAAACTTTTTTTACCAATTTTTTTTTTTGATTTTTTAGAAATGGCACTTTCTAGATCATGAATATGCATTTTTGAAGTCGCTAGGTCGCTTAGTTTAGCCGCAAATCAAGATTAAAGGTGTCCACTTTGATAGCTCTAGCACGTCTAGTTTAGCCGCAAATCGCCTTTAAAGATAAAAGTCGATTTTTCATATAATTCGATACATCATTTGAAAGGTGGCACAACCTAGATCACGAATATGCATTTTTAAAGTCGCTAGGACGCTAAGTTTAGACGCAAAAATTTTTTTTATTATAATATTATATATTAAATCCTTAATAAAAAAAATTTTTGCGTCTAAACTTAGCGTCCTAGCAACTTCAAAAATGCATATTCGTGATCTAGGATGTGCCACCTTTCAAATGATGTATCGAATTATATGAAAAATCGACTTTTATCTTTAAAGGCGATTTGCGGCTAAACTAGACGTGCTAGAGCCATCAAAGTCGACACCTTTAAACTTGATTTGCGGCTAAACTAAGCGATCTAGCGACTTCAAAAATACATATTCATGATCTAGAAAGTGCCATTTCTAAAAAATCAAAATCAAAATCAAAAAAAAAATTGGTAAAAAAAAGTTTTTTCCAAAACTTTGAAAAAAATAGTTAACAGAACATTTTAATGCATTCATTACGGCACTTGCAATTATTTGAAAAAAAAATTTTGTTTACATAAATTACATAAAAATAAAACGCACCTTTAAATCATAATAGTTTGTGCATTTACCTATATCTAAATGTAACATCCTATCATAATAAAATAAAGGCACCTTTAAATAACCTAGGTACATACCTATGTAGGTAAATATGTATCTACTTAGTACTTACATATGAGCCTATCAATATAAAAATTAAATTTTACTCTACCACCCACCACCTACCCACATTTCAATCATCACCTACTATTTGCATACGACCTACCTCGGTTATATACGTATAGGTACATAACATAATAATATATGTAGGTATCTATTTGTTTTCACACTCTTAGAATTTAAGTCTTAATACCTTCAATTAAAAAACTTCTTATCCAATCTATTAACTACCGTCCTACCTCGTCAGGAACTCAAAATATCAACAACATACCAAGAAACCTACATATTTCCATACTTTGTTTCCTGCTCCCTCCTTCATTCATTAAATTTCTATATAGTACCTACCTACTGGCCACAATTCTTAAATACTTGTTCCAAAAATATTATTATGCACCTATGTATATCTATATGTATTTCTATTGTTTAACATTATAAAGAAATACTAACTTCCTGCTTCCTCTCATAAAATATGATCTAAATCTGAAAACATCACACTTCATTATCTCCCTCATCTTAAAGTGCTTTAAATTATTGTTGTTGCTAAATATCAAGAAATCGCCTGTCACCTCCTCCTTTCAACTCAAAAATAACTGACACAAATATAATTATTCCGAAACTATTCAATGTCCCAACCGATTAATTTTATTTCGGAAAGTTTTTTCGGAGACGAAATTCTATTTTTGGCTCGAGTTGCGTTGGGTCGAGATGTGTTGGATCGAAATGTCTTTGGCTCGAACCATCCGGAACGAAGTGTCTTGGATCGAAGTATCTTGGAACGAAGTATACCCAACCCGCAAAAGCTATTTTCATAGAAGATCGCGACATCTGTTTTTATAAATCAAATTCACGAACCATTTGTAAAAATAACGCAGCAAATACATCAACCATTACATTTTCGGAACGGTTTTTAGTTTCCGGTACAATTTCCTTGTGTTGAAATGTACTTCCGGGTTAAAGTGTGTTGTGTTGGACTGGCCTTAGGTTGAATGATGCCGGTTGAAGTGTATTGGGTAGAAGTGCGTTGGGTTGGACTGGGTTGACCCCGGTAGAAGTGTGTTGGGTTGCTATACTCTGTTAGACATAAAGCGGCAGTACACGTCTTATGAGGAAGCTTTCCTTTTATCAGTTGCGTGCCATATTATTGCACCACACTAAATTGAAGGAAACCCCCATACAAATTGTTCATCCACCACGGAATTTCCAATTGCATCTGCTCTGAATCCTACGTCTTATTCAGAGCGCATCTAAATGTGCACTGATTGTCTGTGGCTGCTGCTATTTAAAATTCAAAGAATTTTTAATTGATGTGCATTCAGAGTTACCAGTGTTCTTTTGGTAACTCGTTCAGCTTTTTTCCTTGGGTTTCTGCTGATGAGCTTGAGCTTTTGGTTTTAGAGCTTTAATTTTTGTTTAAGATTGTTGCTTATTTGAAATGCTTACTACGGAAACCCTGCAAGAGCTTTTGTATGAAACGCACTTACGGAAAACAAAAAAGTCCCTATCTTCCCTGCACCGCCCGCCGCTTAATGTGTTACAGACTATAGGTATATGTATTAAGAGCTAAAAACCAAAGAAAAAAACCAAACTTTACAATGATTTCACGAACGATAAAATTTTAATTTTATTGGACATTAAATGTACACGATTTTTTATTCGCAATACTTTTAGAACACCATTTTTAATTAATAGTAATCAAACTTTGCTCTCCGAAAACAATAAAACTATGGTACTTTTAGAAAAAGAAATTTAATGGTGGTTTTATTCTTGTTTGTAGAAATTCAAACCAATTTTGTTGTCTTGGGAGGCAATTACAAGTATAATGATAATAAAGTATTTCAGCTACAGTGCCTTTATTTAGGTTACGAATAAATATTGTTTGCCTATGATATAAGTATTTGTATTTAGTATATATATATCAATATTTATATATATTTGATATTTATATATATATATATACCAAAATGTGCACACATATATTTATTGCTGTTCTTAAAGTTGGCTCTAAGTGCGTAATTATTACCGGCAAATATATTTGTTAATTCATTTCAGTAGCATATTTTGGCCTTTTAATCGTTTCAAATTCTTCGCTGCTGTCTATTGTTCCTCCAGTTCCAGTATTGTAATCATGAACATCTTCATATGTGCCTTGCAGCTGTGGTGCGATGCCTGCAGAATTCATCGATTGCGCAGATATAGCTGTTGCTGTATGATGTCTTTTCATTGCAACTAAATTTCCTGCTCCATTTATATTACTGCCAGTCCCATTACTAGATGTTTGTCCAGATGTTGAAACAATAATAGACTGCTGCTGTCCGCTAGAGTTATTGTGGGAAGATATGTGGTATGGACTCTTGCTATAAAAGAAAGTAAAAGAAAATTCAAGATGTATTATAAACCAATATATCATAATCGTCATCATATCATATCACTATATCATCATCATACTATATATATCATCATAATACTATTTGCTATTATAAATATTTTGTTATTTAATATTATAAACGTAAAAGTAAAGGTGTTTGTTTGTTAAAAACTGAACCGATTTAAAGAGTTTTCTTTCACTAAGAGAAAGCTATGTATACATTATATGTGAGTAACATATAAGCTATACATTTTTTTAGTCACAACTATAGAACCTTACGAAAATTAAAATAATGTAGCTCAAGCTATCAAAAATATTTCTTTTAAAGTCGGCTCTATGCAATAACTCCTAATAACAGCGGCAGTCTGTGGGGGGCGCGGCGGCGGCGCGGCGGCGTGGCGGGAGTGGCGGGCGCGGCGGCTCGGCGCAACGTTACGCGACGCCGCGCCACGTGCCGCCGTTTATAATTAATTGCTTTGTACATTCAATCGTTTGAAAAAATAAAATAAAATTGTTTTGCCACATTAGAAGTTTTTTCGTCTTTTTACTTGCAATTATAGGTACGAGTACCTACTAAAAGGCAAGTTATGCATTCGTCGAAAAAAAAAGTTTGGAGATAACAATCAAACATGACATTACGATGATAGCGAAGACGAAAAAAGATGGTCTAAAAATTCTGTCCGTCTGTATGTCTGTCTGTCTGTCTGTATGTATAGAGACCTACAGCCAAAACGGGTGGGCCGAATTGCTTCAAACTTGGTACCTATATAGACTTTTTTAGGTATTGTACAGAGGGGAAATTGAAATTTTTTTTTAGCTCAAAAAATAACGGTACCTGCCATACATCCGTTACGTTAAAGCTTATTTTTCTCAAAAACGGCTTTAACGATTTCTATTTAAAAAAATCAGTGTTGCTTTTTAGGTACGACCAATCATATGGCTGAAAAAAAAAGTTTTAAAAAATGGCTAAGAACGGTACTTTCCATAGGACCGTTTTTTTTGCTTTCGACTATCTCGAAAACGACTCAACCGATTCTTTCGAAATTTCACACACATATAGCTGTAGGTAGCTCAATTTGTATTGCATACCAATATTTTTGAAAAATATTTTTTTGTATTTTTAAAAGCATTTTTTAAAAAAAAATTTAAAAAATTAATATTTTGAAAACTGCTTATTAAATTTTTTTTTTAAATTTTAAATAAATGTATTTGCTGAATACCTATGAACTGGCGTTTTTGAATTTTTTTTGAAAATTTTTTTAAAAAAGTTTTTCAAAAAAAACTTTTTTTCTCAAAAACCGCTCCACAGATTTTTCTAAATTTATTCTCATAAATTTAAATTTATCCATGAAATAAAATGGCGTACTTTTTTTTCAGCTCAAATTAGTTTAAGTATTTATTTAAGAATTTTGAAAATTTTATTTTTATCAAAATCTTAAGCCCATAAACCACTGTCACTCATTAGAGCAAGTTCGTGCGACCCAGTCGTGCATTTTATTTAAAGAAGAATTAATAATAATTTGTGCCACCACGGTGAACTATGACCTCGTACATCCTGTTGGGTAAAGAGTCATCTGATTTCTTTACAACTATAATCAAGTGAAAAAGACTTCCATGCCCTTTTCATTTATTTATTTATTTATTATCGTCTATCAAGTTACAAAACTTTATAAAGACTACACTTAATGCTACTTTTTACATAATATACAATAAATTGCAGTAAATAAATTATTAAATTATAACAAGATTTAAATTAATTCCAATAATTGTTTCTTTAATTCATTTCTATTCATATTAAAATCAATAACATTATCAAATTCATTTAAGTCAATGCAAGCATTTGTAATGGGATTATGCTTAGCATAACTTGTACTATTGCAAGGAACATACAACAAATCGCCACTTTTTGGTCGCAAAATGCGAACAGGTGCATAAATATTGAACGCTGATAATAAAACTGGACAATTTATAGTAGAACAAAGTACATCAAAAGCAAAAAGTACAGAATTAAATTTTCTTCTCGAATTGAGAGGTTTGATGTCAATAAGAACACATCTGCTCTCGTAACATGGAACACTAGAATTTCTGAAGGTTTTTCGTAAAGCATACTCAGAAAATCTTTTTTGAACTTTTTTTATACGATTGATACTTGAATGAGTACTCGTATAAGGATTCCATATAACGCTGCAATAATCTGAAATTGGTCTAACAATACTCACATAAAGGGTTTTAAGTGTATAGGGATCATCAAAACACTTTGAATTCCGAATTATAGAGCCCAACAATGAATTAGCTCTAGAAATTATATGGTCGATATGAAGTGAAAAATTTATTTTAGAGTCAAGGATTACTCCGAGATCTTTCTGTTCTTTGTAAAGAATCGTTATTTAATTTGTATTCAAAACACAAGGGGTTTTGTAATCTCGAATATGTAACTTATCCTTATTCCTTATTTTACAGATTCTTTTACAAAACATGCTCACTCGAGGTAGCCAGTTGCGTTCCACCCCTTAAACATTTCCCCCGTAATACTCGTCTTGCTAGGAACACTCATCAGTTTACACTGATGATGATCAGATCGCCTTGGACGTTATACGCATCTGATAAAGATTTTACGCAACTAAAAACTTTAAGATCATCAGCATATAAAAGACATCTAGAGTATGAAAGAAGGCTTGGCAAATCATTAATAAAAATTATGAACAATAACGGTCCAAGATGACTACCTTGAGGTACACCTGAGAAATTAAAGATTTCATTAGATAACACGTTATCAATTTTGACATATTGCTTTCTTCTAACTAAATAACTTTTAATCCAACTTAGCAGCATAGAATGGAAACCAAAATTCTCAAGTTTTTTCAAAAGTACATTATGCTGAACACGATCAAATGCCTTTGAAAAAGCGGTATATATAGTGTCGATTTGGGAACGCATTTCCATATGATTTAGACAATAGCTTGTGAAAATCGACAAATTTGTAGCAGTTGACCTTCCACTCATAAACCCATGTTGGTATTCAGATATATGATCTTGAACTAAACCAAACAATTTATTTTTGACTATTGCTTCAAAAACTTTAGGGATCAACTGAAGTTTTGCAATAGGTCTGTAGTTTTCAACATAACCTTTTGACCCACATTTATGAAGGGGAGCGATATACGAATATTTCCATGTATCCAAAAATAGACCTTGAGTTAAGGACATATTGAAAATAAAGCAAAGTGGTGCTGCAAGATTAAATCTACAAGTCTTTAAAAGAATAGGTGGAATATTATCGGGTGCAACAGAAAAATTTTCATCAAGTGAAGACAAGGATGCTGGTACATTACTTATAGATTGGTCCAGCGTCAATGAAAGAATTAAAATCTTCAATTTGTCCACAATTTAGTTTTAAGTCAATAAAATTGGATTGAAAGAATGAAGCAAATCTCATTTATACTATCTGAGGAGACTCCATTGTATGAGACGTTAGATGGAATCCCAACCGATTTCCGTTTTGTATTTATAAATGACCAAAAACACTTAGGATTATTTTTTATGTTTGATTCCAGAGAAGATTGCTTGTTAATAAATTTCCTCAAAAATTCATATTCTCTTCTTATTTGATTAAATTGCTCACGAAAAGAAACTGAAATTATGCACATTTTGTGTAATTTGTTCACTACATCCTTAAGTCTGGATAAGCTTTTATTGAACCAAACAGATTTCTTAGATTTCTTATATGATTTTATGGGAACGAAAACAGAAATCATACGTTCCATAATGTTCCGAAACATAGTATAAGCTAGCTCTAAGTTTGTGCAATCGAAAATTAGATGCCAATCAATAGATTCTAAATAATTATTCATGGAAGCAAAGTCTGCATTTTTAAAATCATATATTTGTACAATATACAAGAGGATTTAAATTCATTTAACACAGAAAAGTTAAATGTAATTTCAATTGAATTGTGATGAATACTGATGAATACTGTTATCTAGCAATTTAAAACTTGATTCATTACATTGAGCTTCAAGATTACAATCAATAAAAATTAAATCTAAAATGAGGTCTATACAATTAGAAACATTGTTAATTTGGTACATATTTAAAGCAGTTATGCCATCAATCACAGTAAATTCAGAATCTTTATTGACATTACAAGGACACAATTTTTGTTCATCATTTGAATATAACCATTTTATGTGAGGCAGATTAAAATCTCCAACAATTATGAAATAAGAATTTTCATTACTATTTTTAACAATATTTGTAATATTCTCAACATGAGCCTCATATATTGCATTTTGTGACAAGGGTGCAATATAAGAAACAAAAAAGTAAACATGAATTGTTTCAAAAGTGTCACGAAGTGATAAATCAACACAAACACAAATTTGCTCAATCTCACCAGAACCATTGGATAAATTAATTTCTCTACATATATAATCAGACCTTAAAGCTAATAAAACACCACCACCTCTATTTAGACCAGTGTGATCACAGCAACGGTCTTTACGAAAAACTTTAAAATCAGAATTGAAGTATTCACTGTTAAAGAATTTATTATTAAGCCATGTTTCGGTTAGGGCAATAACATCATAAGAACAATCAGCATCAGAAAAAAAAAGTTTTAAAAAATGGCTAAGAACGGTACTTTCCATAGGACCGTTTTTTTTGCTTTCGACTATCTCGAAAACGACTCAACCGATTCTTTCGAAATTTCACACACATATAGCTGTAGGTAGCTCAATTTGTATTGCATACCAATATTTTTGAAAAATATTTTTTTGTATTTTTAAAAGCATTTTTTAAAAAAAAATTTAAAAAATTAATATTTTGAAAACTGCTTATTAAATTTTTTTTTTAAATTTTAAATAAATGTATTTGCTGAATACCTATGAACTGGCGTTTTTGAATTTTTTTTGAAAATTTTTTTAAAAAAGTTTTTCAAAAAAAACTTTTTTTCTCAAAAACCGCTCCACAGATTTTTCTAAATTTATTCTCATAAATTTAAATTTATCCATGAAATAAAATGGCGTACTTTTTTTTCAGCTCAAATTAGTTTAAGTATTTATTTAAGAATTTTGAAAATTTTATTTTTATCAAAATCTTAAGCCCATAAACCACTGTCACTCATTAGAGCAAGTTCGTGCGACCCAGTCGTGCATTTTATTTAAAGAAGAATTAATAATAATTTGTGCCACCACGGTGAACTATGACCTCGTACATCCTGTTGGGTAAAGAGTCATCTGATTTCTTTACAACTATAATCAAGTGAAAAAGACTTCCATGCCCTTTTCATTTATTTATTTATTTATTATCGTCTATCAAGTTACAAAACTTTATAAAGACTACACTTAATGCTACTTTTTACATAATATACAATAAATTGCAGTAAATAAATTATTAAATTATAACAAGATTTAAATTAATTCCAATAATTGTTTCTTTAATTCATTTCTATTCATATTAAAATCAATAACATTATCAAATTCATTTAAGTCAATGCAAGCATTTGTAATGGGATTATGCTTAGCATAACTTGTACTATTGCAAGGAACATACAACAAATCGCCACTTTTTGGTCGCAAAATGCGAACAGGTGCATAAATATTGAACGCTGATAATAAAACTGGACAATTTATAGTAGAACAAAGTACATCAAAAGCAAAAAGTACAGAATTAAATTTTCTTCTCGAATTGAGAGGTTTGATGTCAATAAGAACACATCTGCTCTCGTAACATGGAACACTAGAATTTCTGAAGGTTTTTCGTAAAGCATACTCAGAAAATCTTTTTTGAACTTTTTTTATACGATTGATACTTGAATGAGTACTCGTATAAGGATTCCATATAACGCTGCAATAATCTGAAATTGGTCTAACAATACTCACATAAAGGGTTTTAAGTGTATAGGGATCATCAAAACACTTTGAATTCCGAATTATAGAGCCCAACAATGAATTAGCTCTAGAAATTATATGGTCGATATGAAGTGAAAAATTTATTTTAGAGTCAAGGATTACTCCGAGATCTTTCTGTTCTTTGTAAAGAATCGTTATTTAATTTGTATTCAAAACACAAGGGGTTTTGTAATCTCGAATATGTAACTTATCCTTATTCCTTATTTTACAGATTCTTTTACAAAACATGCTCACTCGAGGTAGCCAGTTGCGTTCCACCCCTTAAACATTTCCCCCGTAATACTCGTCTTGCTAGGAACACTCATCAGTTTACACTGATGATGATCAGATCGCCTTGGACGTTATACGCATCTGATAAAGATTTTACGCAACTAAAAACTTTAAGATCATCAGCATATAAAAGACATCTAGAGTATGAAAGAAGGCTTGGCAAATCATTAATAAAAATTATGAACAATAACGGTCCAAGATGACTACCTTGAGGTACACCTGAGAAATTAAAGATTTCATTAGATAACACGTTATCAATTTTGACATATTGCTTTCTTCTAACTAAATAACTTTTAATCCAACTTAGCAGCATAGAGTGGAAACCAAAATTCTCAAGTTTTTTCAAAAGTACATTATGCTGAACACGATCAAATGCCTTTGAAAAAGCGGTATATATAGTGTCGATTTGGGAACGCATTTCCATATGATTTAGACAATAGCTTGTGAAAATCGACAAATTTGTAGCAGTTGACCTTCCACTCATAAACCCATGTTGGTATTCAGATATATGATCTTGAACTAAACCAAACAATTTATTTTTGACTATTGCTTCAAAAACTTTAGGGATCAACTGAAGTTTTGCAATAGGTCTGTAGTTTTCAACATAACCTTTTGACCCACATTTATGAAGGGGAGCGATATACGAATATTTCCATGTATCCAAAAATAGACCTTGAGTTAAGGACATATTGAAAATAAAGCAAAGTGGTGCTGCAAGATTAAATCTACAAGTCTTTAAAAGAATAGGTGGAATATTATCGGGTGCAACAGAAAAATTTTCATCAAGTGAAGACAAGGATGCTGGTACATTACTTATAGATTGGTCCAGCGTCAATGAAAGAATTAAAATCTTCAATTTGTCCACAATTTAGTTTTAAGTCAATAAAATTGGATTGAAAGAATGAAGCAAATCTCATTTATACTATCTGAGGAGACTCCATTGTATGAGACGTTAGATGGAATCCCAACCGATTTCCGTTTTGTATTTATAAATGACCAAAAACACTTAGGATTATTTTTTATGTTTGATTCCAGAGAAGATTGCTTGTTAATAAATTTCCTCAAAAATTCATATTCTCTTCTTATTTGATTAAATTGCTCACGAAAAGAAACTGAAATTATGCACATTTTGTGTAATTTGTTCACTACATCCTTAAGTCTGGATAAGCTTTTATTGAACCAAACAGATTTCTTAGATTTCTTATATGATTTTATGGGAACGAAAACAGAAATCATACGTTCCATAATGTTCCGAAACATAGTATAAGCTAGCTCTAAGTTTGTGCAATCGAAAATTAGATGCCAATCAATAGATTCTAAATAATTATTCATGGAAGCAAAGTCTGCATTTTTAAAATCATATATTTGTACAATATACAAGAGGATTTAAATTCATTTAACACAGAAAAGTTAAATGTAATTTCAATTGAATTGTGATGAATACTGATGAATACTGTTATCTAGCAATTTAAAACTTGATTCATTACATTGAGCTTCAAGATTACAATCAATAAAAATTAAATCTAAAATGAGGTCTATACAATTAGAAACATTGTTAATTTGGTACATATTTAAAGCAGTTATGCCATCAATCACAGTAAATTCAGAATCTTTATTGACATTACAAGGACACAATTTTTGTTCATCATTTGAATATAACCATTTTATGTGAGGCAGATTAAAATCTCCAACAATTATGAAATAAGAATTTTCATTACTATTTTTAACAATATTTGTAATATTCTCAACATGAGCCTCATATATTGCATTTTGTGACAAGGGTGCAATATAAGAAACAAAAAAGTAAACATGAATTGTTTCAAAAGTGTCACGAAGTGATAAATCAACACAAACACAAATTTGCTCAATCTCACCAGAACCATTGGATAAATTAATTTCTCTACATATATAATCAGACCTTAAAGCTAATAAAACACCACCACCTCTATTTAGACCAGTGTGATCACAGCAACGGTCTTTAGGAAAAACTTTAAAATCAGAATTGAAGTATTCACTGTTAAAGAATTTATTATTAAGCCATGTTTCGGTTAGGGCAATAACATCATAAGAACAATCAGCAACAGCAGTACAAAATTCGTGAGACTTCGTTCTCGTACCTCCAGCATTATAATAAAACATAGAAAAACGATTATTGGCATCATAAACAGGAAGTATTTTGTTTACGTGACCAATCCAACTTGATTTTGGCCCATATCGTTTTTTGGACGGCTTACAAACTGTTTAATTTGAACTGCTATTTGCCATATGGACGTTTGAAGAACATCATTAAAAAACACGGCAGGGACCCCAAGCTTAAAATTAATAAAATGGAACGAAGAAATATTCGCATCTTTTTTAACTAGTTTAGAACAAACCAAACTAGTCGCTGGCAAATTTAGTCCTTCTCAGTGACTGTATTCATAAGTCGAGATATATGGATGAAACGAAGCCGAGGTACAGATGGAAGAGATGTGACAGCATCAACGTCGCTTCCAAACAGCTGTTTTTGTTTTGGATTGCGCTTTCCAGCGAATGCAACTTTGTGATTAGCATTCAGTGCAGCAACAGCAACATGGTTGTTGGTATCGGTAGCACCATCAACAGCAACATCGGCAACATTAACATCTTCAACAACAACAGTATCGGCAACAACAGCATCAGCAACCTTAGAATCATCAACATTTTGGCAAGCAACATTTGTTTCGGCAGCATCGTTGTTTTCTCCTGTTCCATTTTCACCACCAATAGGCTCAAGGTTTTTTTTTTGTTGATGATTGTAATCGGTAGCAACATCGACGATGACGTCTTTCCCCAGAACAACTAGTGTGGTAAAAGGAGACAACAAAAGTCTCCAATGGAAGCATCAGTGTTGATTTCGCTGATGTTGGAGGTTGTCGTTGTAGTCAATATCGTAAAGCCGAAAACAGATGTGCAGAGGGTCTGCACGCAGCGCTGCATGCAGAGCCGAACCTAAAACAGATGTGCATACTTTTGAAATTGTAAAATGCCTGGTTCTGTCAAATCGAAGGGAGAATGTAGTGTCTGTCTGCACGCAAATTTACTAGTGTGGTTAACTAGTCCTCGTTCAAAATACACGGGAGAGCGTTTATAAACACTTTAATAAAATGTAATTCACATGATTTTAAGCTTTTATACTACGTTTTCATTAGGGCCGAAATAAGGTTATTTGGAAATTTGCTAAAAATGTGTTGGTTGAACACCAAGCTATCTTTTTACTTGCGATTATAGGTACCTTCTATAAGGCAAGTTATGCATTCGTAAGAATGTCTGTCTGTCTGTCCGTCTGTATCGGCACCTACAGCCTAAACGGCTGGACCGATTTGCTTCAAACTTGGTAGATAGTATTATTATGACGTCCTACAGAGGGATTTTTGGAATTAGCATTCTAGCTTTAAAACTAACGGTAGGTACCTGCCATACGATTTTTAGTGAAAAATTATTTTTTCTCAAAAACGGCTCCTACTATTTTGATAAAACTTTGTGAATAGTGTTTTATGTGCAAGCTTTATGTTTTGCTTGGAATAGATTTTTCAGGAAAAGTCTTATAACGGTACCTCCCATAGGACCGGTTTTTTTAAATCCGATTTTCTCGTAAGCCGCTTGACGGATTTCAATGAAATTTTTAACGTTGAAGCCCTTTTATAAAAGAAATAATAAAAAGTCTTAAATTTTTCAAAAAAAGTTTTTTTGAGTTTTTTAAAAAAGTTTCAAAATTTTTTTTCAATTTTTGTTTTTTTTCAAAAACGGTTTAATCTGTATTTTTTTAATTTTGTTTTTCTGATAAAAAACTACAAAGTGCTAGAAGTTGGCATACTCAAAAAAAATTGGAATATATTTTCAAAAAGTTTTTCAAAAAAAAAACTGTTTTTTGAAAAAACTGGTCAAACGATTTTGAAATTTTTTTTGTAAAAATTCAAAAAAGTAAAAGAAACCTGATGGGTTATTTCATTTTCTCCAGAAAACGTTTAAGGTATTGATTTTTAAGGGATTTATAAAATTTCATATGATTTTTCCAACGATTTTTTTTTCAAAATCTCAAGCACTCAAGATCATTTTAACACATTAGAGCAAGTTCGTGCCACCCAGTCGTGCACTTAATTTCTTTCTTTTTTACAACCTTTTCATTCTTTCTTCTTGTTTTGTTTTGTTTACGACTGCCGTTGCCCTGGATTTTATTTAAAAGAAGTTATTTTGTTTTGGTTACTTCTTTCATTGCCTTGTATTTTGTTTACTTTTGCCGGTGCCTTGGAGTTGTTTCCAATGTGACATTTTTTTTATTGTACATTATGTATGTCTAATCATTTATACACTACCTACAATAGCAATTTAAGCATTTAATTTTAAAATTATAGTTTTTATTTAAAAGAAATTATCAAATCATTAATTTGTACGTGCTTTATGCAACATCGTTTCTCTACTAAGATTGTGTTAAGTTTTCTAGCTTGAGCCAAACTCGACTTCTCAGTTCAAAAAATTAAATTGTGTCGACTATAGCAAACCTTGTTTATTGCGTGCAAAATTGTCAAAATAAGTAATGCCAGATACTATTTTTCTTTTTCGTTTGTTGTTGTGGTTGCAATGAAACTAGGCAGCCTTTTTAGGAATAGAGACATCGTGCAGCGCAAGGCTGCGTGCATACCCTGGAAAGTGACAGCTCCCATAAGAACCTATGTAATTTATTTCCTCTGCATGGGAAAAGGCTACACATCTGTTTTGACCATAAGAGTTGGAGTGAATAATGACTGAGCCGGAGAAAGAGAGTTATTTGAAGACACGTTAGATTTCAAAGAAGTGGGATCGCGGGGGGTGGATGTTCCCGCTAGTGCAATTTTTTTTCCAGCAGCAGACGATGACCGTTTGTTAGAATCATTATTTCCTTTTTGTATTCTCTGAGCACGAGTCGTATCGCGAATAAGGCGACTCGAATCCAATTTTGATGTGTTTGTAATTGTATTTGCATTTGCACTCTGACAAACTTCCAAAAAGTACACTGAGATTTCTCTTTTTCAATAAATAAATGCAGTGGAATTTTTCACATTTGAAAAATAAATGTTTATTAGATTTTATAATTTTCATGTCTTTTTTGTCTATATTGCAACAGGCTAAATGTGAGCATTTGCCACACAAATCACACGATAGAAAATACATATCGGGTATGATTTTAAGACACTTAATACACTTAGAATTCATCTTTAGAGAAATTTTTAGAAAGAGCAGACAAAACGCACATCCGCTTCGTATACAAATTAGTCGTAGACTGATCTTATTTCGTCAATAAGATCCGATTCAGTTGGGTATTGCATTCCAGACTGCATGCTTACCATCTTCTGTGATTACAGCAGCGGACAAGCGAGTTATTTTGAGGTGCGCGTCCAATTCGCTCGACTCTACAGGCAAAATTAAAGAAAAAACCGTTATAAAAGCATGCGTGCGGACTGCGCGAAGAATGATTTCTAATGCTGAATATTTGAAACGCCTAAAAATAAAACAAAAACCACTTCTTAACCAATTTCGAAAGATGCAACGCTTCTATTTCTCGACTTTACTAGCTTAGAGATTTGGATAGGGACATAAGCTTGCTGGAACTTCCATTCCAAGAGTCCAAACGGCTATGCTGACTTATTTCATGAATGCCACAGCACACAATAGTGCTTTCCTTGCAATCAGGGATATTTTTTGACCCTTGCAATGGAAGTTCCAGCAACCTAATGCCCCTATCCAAATCTCAAAGACGGTTTAACCGATTCTGTTGAGAATTTACACATAGGTACATTTTAGCGTTTGTATAAATGGTAAAAAGAAAATTATTTACAACCTCTACTGTAGTACTGTTGATTAAATTCCCACCTCTCCTTATTGTGTATCTCTAGCATAAACAGGGTCACGGTTCTTTTTGTACACCGCCATATTTGGGAAAATCTTTTTTTGGAGTGGTAAAAATAATAGCACTGATCTCAGTTTTCGTTAGAAAAAAAAACTATTTCTGTTATCATATTTCATCGTACGGTAGTCAAATGATAAAATTTGCCTGTGATTAATGGTTTTTTTTTTTAATTTAAAGTACCAAATTAAAAGTTTTTCATAAAAAATGGGAAAGCAGTGTACTAACGAGAAACGTGAAATTATTAAAAAAATTATCTCAGAAGGAAAACCATTAGCAGAAGTTCAACGTTTTTTCGGTTGTTCCAACAAAATGGTTCGAAATGCAATTACATTACGCAACCAAAACCGAAACTCGTGGACGAAAACCGGTTACGTCGACAACTCTCATCAGGCGCCTAATACGTGAAAGCCAGAAAAATCCGTTCAAATATTATGGCTTCCGTCGAAACCGTTCGCCACAGATTGAGGGAATACAATTTAACTGCGTTTAGTCCACGAAAAGTCCCTCTTTTAACTGCAAAACATACTCAGAAGCGTTTAATATTTGCAAGACAGCATTTGGAATGGTCAATTGAGAAATGGCGCAACGTTTTATGGATGGATGGAAGCAAAATCGTGTTGTTTGGCGGTAAAGTATCTCGTTCCTATGTTAGAAGACCTCCAAAAGCGGAATATAACCCCAAATACACAAACATTAAGCATGGAGATTCAAGTATAATGGTGTGGACTTGGTTTTCCTACTATGGAGTTGGACCAATATACTGGATTAAACCCATCATGGATCAACATGTTTACGTCGACATACTGCAAAACGTAATGCTCCCTTATGCAGAGGAAGATATGCCGCTTTTGTGGGTCTTCCAACAGGAAAATGACCCCAAGCACACCAGCGAGACGGCAAAAAAATGGTTTGGAGATCATTCAATTAATGTGATGGAATGGCAAGCGCAATCGGCTGACCTAAATAAAATAGAAAATTTGTGGGCGGATGTGAAGGAAGCGGCCTCTGAAATTAAACCGACCAGCAACGAAGCACTCTGGGCCACGGACCAATAAGATACAGCCCGCCAACTCACTGTATGGTTTCTCTTTTTGCCTACAAGCTAAAAATGTGCTAATATGCCATTTATTTTGAGAGTGTGACGCTCTCCCATGCTTTTAAAACCCATTTAGCAAACACACCTACAAAATAAATGGCATACGCTACGCATGTATAGTTGCCATTACAAAATGCACAGAGAGAGATGTACACGTATTCACAGACAGGAAAAAATATTTTGAGGGTGTTTCAGGCAAGAGGAGTACGAGTTGGCGGTCTGTATATTGGTCCGTGTTCTGGGCAGCAGGAAACGTCTATAGGGAGAATATTCCGGTTGAAAGGGGCCAACATTTAGTAAAGTCAATGACCAGACGTTGCAAAGCAGAAATAGCCAACAAAGGCTATGCGACGAAATATTAATTTTGGTCGAACAACAGCTAAGGAATAAAATCATTAATACAATTTATAACTAAAACATGGTTAATTTTAGTTTATTGTTTTATGAAACAATGGTGCTATTTTTTTACCGCTTATGTATTTAATTTTTTGGAGAAAGTTTAAGTTTTTTGTATAAAGTTGATGAATTATAACTGGTTTTTGTTTTTGAATGTGATGTTTTCTTCAAGTACAACTTTTTTTCATATTCAAAATTTCTCTCGGTATACAGGGTGTCCCCTAATTCGTTACATATATTTAAGGGTATGATTCTTCAGTATATTCTAAGAAAAAAATCATTTTACCACAAGGGCCCTTCTCCAATTTTGATATAATTTATCGGAGATTTAAGAAAAGGCTTACTTTGGTGCACCCTGACCCATGTTAACGGTAATTGTGCTGTTGATTCAAAAGATAGAAACTTCATTTAGGAGTTTAATTTAAGAAGAAGAACCAGTCTTTGTAAAGGCGTTGAAATAAATTTTGATGTCTTGTTCCAATCTTAAGATTTTCAGTTTCTAGCCCGTTCTATTTTTCTTGGTCTTGCTAATTTTTTGACTTTCTGTTTAATTTTCTCCAGAAAATGTGCGTGATAAACATTACGTTTTAATATTTTGTTTGAATAAAAGTAACAATAATAAGAACAGGTGTGCAGAGAAACGCACAGATTTCATGATACTTGGAAATACCCGAAGCAAGTGAAAATAGAAAAAAAGGTCTTATTGCTTTAAGCTGCAAAGGTTATGAAGGAAAATGATTTTAATTTGTGTGTATACTTTTATGTGTGTATACTTTAACTGGTGCTGAAAGTGTCCTCCTTGGTTTTCTATGCATTCTAGAACCCGTTTTTGGATTTCACTTCAAATGTTTATTGAAGCTAGCTGCTGCCTCACATTTGATGACGCTTCGAGAATACGCTCTTCCAAATCATTAAAATGTGCTACTTCAGTGGAATAACCAAGTTCGTTCATCCTTCCCCATACAAAAAAAAATCCAATACGGTAAGGTCAGAAGATCGTGCAGGCCAGTGAACCGGCCCATTTCTTCCTATCCAACGATTACAGTACATTTCATTTAGCCAATGATTAATTTCAGTACCGTAGTGGGTTGGAGCACCATCCTGTTGGTAATAAGATGAAGCTAGATACATAAGTGGAATGTCTTCTAACAAAGCTGGTTAATCATCTCACAAAAACTCCAGGTAGTTTTAAGAATTAAGCCTAGGTGCTTGCTTGAAAGGACCGATTAAACTATTTAAAATTACACCTGATGCCCACATATAGACGCTGAATCGGTGTTGAAATTATGACTTTCTCCTTGTGTGTGGATTTTCCGCAGCCCATGTTTGAAAATTGTGGACATTTGTGATCCCATCTCTTCTAAATTGAGATTCATCCGTCCGAAGAATTCTGCTAACAAACTCGTTATCATCCAAGCTCCGCTCTAGCGAACATCTAGAGAACTCAAGTCTTTTTTCCAAATCATCGAGAAGTAGTACTTGCACAGGTGTGTGGTGATATGGGTACAAATTTTCTCCATGCAGTACATACAAAATATGTATGTTTGGAAACATTGAATTGCAAAGCTAAGCGTCTTAAATGTAGACATTTCAAAAAACCTTTCTTATCAACTGTTGCCTTGCCGTTAAATATTAAACTGACCAATAAGTTTCATTTTCAAATCTTTTATACTATTTTTGTTATGTAAAATTTGCCAGGTACTAAAATAAACTACTGGAAAACCACTCTTCAACTGTTGTTAGAAACGTAGGTACAAAATCAGAAAACCCTTTTTGACCTGCTGCAGGTTTTCCCAAGAATCACTGAATCTATAGGTTTTCCCCGTTTTAGGGGACATAAAAAATAAAAATTACCTAAACCCATAAGACCCTTTGTTCCTATTTTTACTTGCTACAGCAATTTCCAAGTATGATAAAATCTGTGCGTTTCTCTGCATACCTGTTATTGATTTTTATTTTTTTACTTGCGATTATAGGTACTATAAGGCAAGTTATGGATTCGTGCAGAAAAAAAAATTTGAGATAACAATCACACATGACATTACGGTGATGGAGAAGTCGAAAAAAGTGGGTCTGGAAATTCCGTCCGTCTGTCTATCTGTCTGTTCGCGCCTCTAGGCTGAACGGGAGGGCCGACTTGCTTCAAATTTGGTATTTAGGATTTATTTGGCCGTCCCTCGGAACAAATTTTTTATTTTTGCTCTAGGTCCAAAAATAACGGCACCTGCCATACAATCTTGAAGACAAAAATTGATTTTCTCAAAAACGGCTCTAACGATTTTGATAAAACTTTCAGAATGCTATTTTTGCAAGACAATCTATCTTTTGGTTAGAAATTTTTTTCAAAATTTGTCTAATAACGGTACCTCTCATAGAACCAGTATTTTCAAATCAAATTTTCTCGTAAACTATTCATTCGATTTCAATAAAATTTTAGCCACAGAAAGTCATTCATAACGTTATTAATATGGCATTTCAAAATTTTCAAAAACTTTTTTTTTTGATTTTTTATAATTTTTTCAAGAAAATTTTTGGTTTTCGAAACATGTTGGTAACGGGTATATTGATTTTTTTTTTATTATTTTTAATGTAAACTACAGATTGCCATATATTTGCATACTCAAATACATTTCAAAATATTTTTTGAAAAAGTTTTTCAAAAATAACCTTTAAAAACAAAAAACTGGTCGAACGATTTTCAATATTTTTTTTCCTAGATTGACGTATAGCTTTGAAATTTTATTGCATACTTAGTTTTTCCGAGAAAACCCTTAAACTAATTTAAAAAATAAAATAATTTTCGAAATTATTTTTTTTTTTTTTAATATCCATATATGCAGCCACTACGCAATTGCTTATCATAAGAGCAAGTTCGTGCGACCCAGTCGTGCATTTTATTTATTGTTATTTTCATAAAAAAAAATATTAAAACGTTATGTTTATTACATTAGAAGAAAATTAAACCCAAAGTCAAAAAATTAGCAAGGGCAGGAAAAATGGAAAAGGCTAGAAACTGAAAACCTGAAGATTGGAACAATTTAACAAATTTATTTCAACGCCATTACAAATACTGGTATTTCTTCTAAAATTTAAGATGTACATGAAGTTGCTATCTTTTGAATCAACAGCGCAATTACCGTTAACATAGGTCAGGGTACACCAAAGTAGGCCTTTTCTTAAATCCCCCATAAATGGTATCAAAATTGGAGATATGCCCTTGCTGTCAAACAATTTTTTTCTTAGAATATGCCCAAAAATCATGCCCTTAAATATTTGTAACGAATTAGGGTACACCCTGTATATTGGAACTAACTTTATTTTCCAAAGAAATTTGATTGTGCTAATGTGCTATTTTTATTTTCGATTATAGGTACTAAAAGGCAAGTTATGCATTCGAAAAAAAATTCTAACAATCAAACATGACATTACGATGATAGAGAAGTCGAAAAAAGTGGGTCCGAAAATTCTGTCTGTCTGTCTGTCTATCCGTATGTCTGTCTGTCTGTATAGTTACCTACAGCCTAAACGGCTGGACCGATTTGCTTCAAACTTGGTACATAGTATTATTATGACGTCCTACAGAGGGGTTTTTGGAATTAGCATTCTAGCTCTAAAACTAAGGGTACTTGCCATACGATTTTTAGTGAAAAATTAATTTTTCTCAAAAACGGCTCCTACGACTTTGATTAAACTTTCTGAATACTGTATTATGTGCAAACTTTATGTTTTGGTTGGAACAGATTTTTCAGGAAGTCTTATAACGGTACCTCCCATAGGACCGGATTTTTGAAATCCTATTTTCTCGTAAGCCACTTGACGAATTGCGATGAAATTTTTAATGTAGAAGCCCTTTTATAAAAGAAATAATAAAAATACTTAAATTTTTCAAAAAAAGTTTTTTTGAGTTTTTATTTTAAAAGTTTCAAATTTTTTTTTTTAATTTTGGTTTTTTTTTTCAAAAACGGTTTAATCTATTTTTCTTAATATTTTTTTCTGATAAAAACTACTAACTAAATTTGGAATATATTTTCGAAAATTTTTTCAAAAAAACGGATTTTTGAAAAAACTGGTCGAACGATTTTGAAAAAAAATTTCTCAAAAATTCAAAAAAGTAAAAGAAACCTGATGGCTTACTTCATTTCCTCCAAAAAGCCTTTTAGGTATTGTTTTTTAAGTGATTTATAAAATTTCATATGATTTTTTCAACGCTTTTTTCCCAAAATCTCAAGCCCCAAGACCAATTTAACACATTAGAGCAAGTTCGTACGACCCAGTCGTGCACTTTATTTCTTCCGCAACTGTATACAGGGTGATTGGTATAAGGTGTTAAAAAAAGCTAGAGCATGTAGGTTGGGTCGAGGCAAGAAAAAAATCTTGGGAGGGGGGGTCTATTCCCCTCCGTTTAGCCGGGAGCGTCAATTTTTTAAAAACATAACTTAAATTTGAGAAAAAATTATTAAAAATTAACGGTAACTCCTACAATGCCATGCTATACCTTTTGTAAATCCAAAAACTTATTCTTTTATTGTTATTCCAAATGAAGTTATTCTTGTGAACCCTTTTCAAAATATTAACTTTCAAACTCAAAATTTTGAAAAGTAATTTAAAAAAAATGCTCTCATTTATTCTTAGTCCAACACTGAAAACCGTAAAAAATCTTGTTTAATGATCACTTTGCCATCACGTAAGGCTAGATTTTCTTGTTTTTGTGAAGAAGTAGGTTCGGTTATTTTTGAATAGCTTGGCAACAAAAAGTCATATTCATACTGTTTTCAGGGTTGGATTAAAAATTAATGAGAGCATTGAATTTTGACACCAAAAATAATATTTAATCACGTAAAATTTAAAAAAAAAATTAATTTTTAAATTTGTTTTTTAAATTACTTTTCAAAATTTTGAGTTTGAAAGTTTATGTTTTGAAAACGGTTCACTAGAATAACTTCGTTTGAAATAACAATAAAAGAATAAGTTTTTGGCTTTACAAATGGTTTATCATGGCATTCTAGGAGTTACCGTTATTTTTTAATATTAATTTTTTTAGCATTGAATTCTGAGAACAAAAATAATACTTAATTACGTATAATTTTGAAAAAATTAGTTTTAAAATTATTACCTTATACCAATCACCCTTTATATGTTAAAGTAGCTCAATTAATACCTTCTGCATACCAATATTTTTAATAAATATTTTGTTGGTTTTTCAAAAACATTTCTCTTAATAGTTTTATATTTTGAAAATAGCTTATTAATTCTTTTAAAAAATCATAAGTACTTATATGATGAATGCAGGATACCTGGGTATTCAATTTTTTTTCAATGTTCTCCAACAAATAATTTTTTTCTAAGAAACCACTTCACAGATTTTGATAATTTTCCTACCGTACATTGAAATTTATCCAAAGAATAAGATTTCCGAAAAATAAATTTTTTTCAAAATCTCCAACCACGACCAATGTCTTATTAGAGCTAGTTCGTGCGATCCAGTAGTAGACTTTATTTTATCTTTATTTTTTAAAAATCAAGATTACTATTTCAATTTTCAATTTCAATTTTAATTTAATTTAAGACATTACAATTTTATAAAAGTAATAAGTTTAACAAAAAAAGTATAAGCGGAAGAGAATAAATCTTAGCCATTTAGTAACAATAATGTTAGTGTTAAATGACTGGCAGAAAAACTTTAAGCTAAAAGAGTAACTGACGTGTATGGTACTTTCAGTTGTCCTTATATGCAATTTCACCTTTTCAACTGATAGCATTTGTATGAAACTTATAATTAAAAGGAAACATATCCAATACAATATCAATGGTTCTTAGATATTACTTTATAAATTAATTCTATGTCAACTAAGTTCAAAGTAAACAGCCAATTTTTAGTTTTTTTCAGGGATGAGTGAAAGTTGTAGGTTGTTCTAATTGAAATAGGAAGTTTATTGAAAACAATTATTGGCAAAGTCATTGAATAAACATTCATAAAAAGTGTTTTTTGTGGGGTTGGAAAATCAACAAGTGCTAAATTATTATTAATCAGAAATTTGTGAATTGATGAGTTACTGCTTTTGGAATATTACCACTCAGTTTATAGAACTCTTTGAAGACTTTAAAAATATTAAGATGGTGCAAGGGTAGTATCCCTAACTCACAAAAAAGAGGCCAACTTTCCGTACGTTTATTTTTTCCACAAACTCGAATAACATGCTTTTGAGGATCGATAGTAATCTATAAAAATATATCGCGAAAATATATGTTCCCTCATAATATCTTCGTAGCGAATTCAGTTAAAATTTTGTTTTATTATTTACTTTAAATGGAAAATTCTGTCTAATTTTTTCTCATTCTTTATTTTGTTATTGCGATTAAAGGTACTATGAGGCCAGTCATGAATTCGTGCAAAAAAAAAATTGAGACAACAATCACACATGACATAACGATGATGGAGAAATCGAAAAAAGTGGGTCTGGAAATTCCGTCCGTCTGTCTGTTCGCACATCTAGAGCCTGAACGGATGGGCCGAATTTGATATTTAGGACTTATTTGGCCGTCCCCCGGAACATATTTTTAATTTTTGCTCTAGGCCCAAAAATATCGGCACCTGCCAAATAATCGTAAAGAAGAAAATTGATTTTCACGAAAACAGCTCTAACGATTTTGATAAAACTCTCCGAATACTATTTTTACTTGCTCTATAGGGCAAGTATTGGTTTCGTGCAGAAAAAAAAATCGAGGTTTTAATCAAACATGATATTACGATGATAGAGAAGCCCAAAAAAGTGGTTTTCGCCATACCGTCCGTCGGTCTGTCTGTGCGTCTGTGCGGATGTGCGCTTTTTCACGCCATGCTACAGCCTAAACGGCTTGACGGATTTTCTTTAAACTTGATATAAAGCAGTTTCAAGAAAATCCATTGTCGAGGTTTTTTTTATTTTGTTTTAGCCCGGCTCAAACTGGTACCTTTCAAGTAACGGTTTTTTTCATTTTGGATTTGCTCGAAAACAGCTCTAACGATTTTGAATAAATTTAGAATTTAACTTATCTAAAATATTTCTAACGAAATAGCGTTTTTTGTTTTTGGCTTAAATGGTCGTAACGAAAATCAGGTTTAAACGGCCTTTTTTCAAGTGGCCATAAGTTCGCAACGGCTTGA